>CP092874.1:57189096-57272569 GCA_030710605.1 Cordylochernes scorpioides | reverse complement strand
CCTCCAATATGAATATATTTAGAGTACTATATATATAATAAATAAAAGAATAATTAAAAAAAAAATTACTGTTAGGTAATTGATAAAAATTGAATATTTAAAAACAGAGTAAAGCGATCGATAATTTCATTTACAAAAAGTAAACACCTGTCCCTTTATCTGTTAGCGTTTTATTGTAAATTTATAAGTATAAAATATTAGGGCTTAAATATTCATATTTATTTTAAAATTAAACACAAAAATACAAAGAATGTACGTATTATTAAAATTTTAATGTTAATACTTTTCTTATGGACAAATTTATTGATAAAATCATAAACAAGAATTAGTTGAAATATATTGCAAATCATTTTTAAATTGATAAAATCACAACATATATCTCTTGGTAAGATCTTTTAGCCTGCGTTTTTTGCATAAATTAAACAATAGATAATGTGATATATGAATTAAATAAATAGTAACAAAATTTTAAAAATTTGATTTTATAGATTTAATGTTAAAATTTACCTGATTAAGAAATGTACTGGAACTAATATATGATATTTTTTTCAGGTACATGGAATACTTCTTGTTCACATCACCCAGGGCAAAATTTAATGAAGCATCTACACTATGTAAATATTAAATTAATTAATCCAAAATATTGCTCCACACAATAGTATACATAACTTTTTTTTCTACTAAAAATTTACTTCTCTTAAATACAGAGTTATTAAAATATATTAATGTCATTGATACACTAACATTTATTTCCTTCAATTATGATTTCAACAAAACTAATGAAAATTCGAAATACTCATTTTGGAAAACAAATAAGAGATTGATTGAAACTTGAGACTGAATTTTGTTAATATACAAATAAATCAAACCATTTTAAAACAAAATAGACCCAAAAGATGGATAAAAAAAAATTTAAATGTGAATATTGTAACTATGAAACACCTGTAAAGAACCTTCTTAGAAGGCATATGTACACACACACTGGTGAAAAACCTTTTAAATGTGAATATTGTGACTATGAAGCAGTACAGAAAATAAATCTTACTAACCATTTGTACACACACACTGGTGATAAACCTTTTAAATGTGAATATTGTGACTATGAAGCAGCACAGAAAATAAATCTTACTAACCATTTGTACACACATACTGGTGAAAAACCTTTTAAATGTGAATATTGTGACTATGAAACAGCACAGAAAAAGAATCTTACTATCCATTTGTACACACATACTGGTGAAAAACCTTTTAAATGTAAATATTGTGATTTTAGATCTTCAGCCAAATTAAGTCTAAAAAGACATATTAATACTCACACAGGTGAAAAATCTTTTAAATGTGAATATTGTGACTTTAGAACAGCACAAAAACATGGTCTTACCTACCATTTGTACGCACACACTGGTGAAAAACCTTTTAAATGTGAATATTGTGACTTTAGAACAGCACGGAAACATGAACTTACCTACCATTTGTACACACACACTGGTGGAAAACCTTTTAAATGTAAATATTGTGACTATGAAACAGCACGGAAAAAGAATCTTACTATCCATTTGTACACACATACTGGTGATAAACCTTTTAAATGTGAATATTGTGACTATGAAACAGCACAGAAAAAGAATCTTACTATCCATTTGTACACACATACTGGTGATAAACCTTTTAAATGTGAATATTGTGACTTTGAAACAGCACGGAAAAAGAACCTTACTATCCATTTGTACACACATACTGGTGATAAACCTTTTAAATGTGAATATTGTGACTATGAAACAGCACAGAAAAAGAATCTTACTATCCATTTGTACACACATACTGGTGATAAACCTTTTAAATGTGAATATTGTGACTATGAAACAGCACAGAAAAATAATCTTACTATCCATTTGTACACACATACTGGTGATAAACCTTTTAAATGTGAATATTGTGACTTTGAAACAGCACGGAAAAAGAATCTTACTATCCATTTGTACACACATACTGGTGATAAACCTTTTAAATGTGAATATTGTGACTATGAAACAGCACAGAAAAAGAATCTTACTATCCATTTGTACACACATACTGGTGATAAACCTTTAAATGTGAATATTGTGACTATGAAACAGCACAGAAAATAAATCTTACTAACCATTTGTACACACATACTGGTGATAAACCTTTTAAATGTGAATATTTTGACTCTGAAACAGCACGGAAACATGATCTTAATCGCCATTCGTGCATGCATATTGTTGGAAAACCTTTCAGTGTGAAAATTGTGAAAATAGAGCAATTAAAAAACGGAGAATTACCCTAAACATTTGTAAGCAAATTTTAATTGATTAAGAAGTTTTAATGAAACATTTTTACTTTTTCAGAATTGAAAAAACATCAAATCTCTCTAAAACTTTCGCACTATTTTCATATTTCGTTTGGTGTTCGCACGCTGTTATGGCCTTAATACTCATTTTTTGTTTTTCTAGAGAGCCTAAAAACCAGCTGATGAAGGCCATCAGCCTTGAAGCATTTATTTTGTTAGCCTTTATTAAATATTCAACAAAATATTGTTACAAGAAGAGCTCGTGGCTAGAGGAGAGCGTGCTACTGGCAGTTAAAAATAAAAACATCTCACTTTTTCAAGGCTTGCAAAACTCGTCCAAGTTAATTTCTGGAGTTTTCAACTTCTTTAACCATTACAGGGAGAAGCTACTCCGCGGCGGAAGAAACCGGAGGGATCACGCACGACAATATATTCACCAGAATTTCTCTTTGAAATAAATAAAAATAAATGATTAATTGATTATCATTTCAACAGATATTGCAAACCATTAGCAACTTTTATTTAAGCGATAAGGTGATGCCTTTCTCTTTATCCCAGTACAATATAATTTTTAAAATTATATATACATTTGAATAAGCATTTTATATACAAGGTTTCTATGGCATTATGTTATCATCATCATTAAAAAACAAGCAAATTTTGTAATATCACCCTGTTTTCCAAACATCACTTATATATTATATATTTTTATAGTTTCACCCTATCATTATTTTATTTCCATTTTTCTCAATATTCTGAATTTATTGAAAAATAATGTTAGCTATTTTTTTTTAACAGACGGCTGGAAAGCCTTTTAAGTGTAAATATTTTGAACACACAACTAAAATGAAAGATAATCTTAAACAACCTATTCAAAATTACAGTAGTAATAATCAAGAGCTTGTATTGTAGTTCTAATTTTATATTGGTGCCATCAATTTTGGCCATTTATTTTTGTAAATATGAATGATTTTTTTTTCTTATATACCCCAAACAAACCCTTTGCATTTGAATATAAAACTATAAATATATTATTGTAATAAAAAAATGGTTTATGGATTTTCTCCTAGTTGATCATAGTAACTCTTATCAGTGTCCTAAAATTATAGTTGAGATTTTTCTTAACTGCTTTAATTTTGATAAAAAATGCTGCTGATTTGTTCTCTATGAATGCCTGAAAATAAAATAGAGCAGTCAAACAGAGATCCTTGCCAATTCTACATGCTCTTTGGCCATCGCTGACATGGCGGCAGTGGCGTAATAAATGCTATCAGAAGTGGGTATCTCTGTTCATGAAAACAATTATGGATATCAGTAAAACCAGAAAATGTTGGTGGAGCAATGAGATCTCATTAAAGATCTATTCTTGACGATGAAAGGGTTCAGCGAAATCTGTGGGAAGGCAAACAGCGATATGCAGTGTTGAATGAGAAGGTCGAATGATGGCAGGATGCTCAAGAGGCTATGCTCAGCAAGATGGAGAATGCATTATGGAAGAAAGAAATAGATGGTGTGATGGATCTCACTGGAAATGGTGGCACGAATGAAATGAAGTTTTGTGGAAAAAGAGATCATATTTTCCTACTTGAAAATGGCTGTGGCACAAGTAGGGAGAAGCAATTCAAGCAGATGGAAGGAGAATGTCCCATAGATGTCCCTAGCAGAAATCCTACCCTGGGATCTCCTCTGAAAATACCCATGATAAAATAAGTGATGATGGTGAGCTACAAAAAGATGGAATTATGGACTGCTGTGACAAGGCTAGACTTTGGGATTACGGAGGAGTTTAAACTGGGTGTGAGGGAGCTGGGTGGTTCAGGGAAATGTGACAAGGGAAAGTCGCACATAAAGTTGAAGCCGGTGACCCAACTTAAAAGGATGATGAATCTGACATGGATGTCTGACAACATAAGTCACCTTGAGGTTCCATCTTATGTTTCAGTGCTGCTGTCTGTATTATAGGCCAAAGATGTAAGCCACAGATTTTTGCCGGCCATCTTTGCCTTTTCACCGACAAGGTGCAAGGCAAACAGCCCTCACCTAGAATGAGACTACTACATAGCCTGATGCCTCCCATAGTTTTTAAGAGCCCATAGTGCATAACAAGGTTGGTATGAAAAGGGCAGTCTAGAGAATTTAGAAGGAGAAAACTTCTAGAGAAAGAAAACGGGAGGCAGACAGACGACTTACTCCAGCGAAAAATCTGCCTTGACAATCTCAGGGAGCCTGACATAGAAAAATATATGCTGCACAGGCACAAGTAGAGAGCATGATTTGGAAAAATACTTCCTCAGTAAAAAAAGATGATATGCAACCAGAAACACTGAGGGCACACTTTTAAAGTTACAAATGATGCAAAAAGGTGACTGCGGTTCCAGGATCTGTGCAAGATAGAAATCATGACACAGACAAAATCTTCAAAAAGAGTGAACTATGGTCACCATTATATGGAGAACTCTCATCCTCTGATAGAGGTTATTTAATAACAAAAGGAGCAAATGTCCTTAGCGCTGACAGAGAGTGGAAATAGCGCCCGGGTTGGATCCATTTATTATTTTAAATGACTTCCTGTAGACTGGAGATGAGGCTTAAAGAAAAGAGCAGTGTTGCAAAATGTGTTGATAGAAAGCTTCGATACGACCATCATGGCAGGAAGGGTCAATTGGGCCAAATGAATATCTGTGGGGGGACTGACAGAGCAGTCTAGAAAAAAAAAGCCCATCTCACTGGCAGGGATGAAGGCTTCCTCTCAGTTGTTTATGGCGATTGTTGAACATTGTCCTTTGTATGTGACTTGCTTTGTTCTCTATGAATGCATGAAATTAAAATAAATATCAGTCAAGAAGAGATCCTTGCTGATCCCACATGTCATTTGACCATCCTATTTTAAAAAAACTAATTCTGCTATAGTTGAAATTTCATTAAAAGCTTTATATCTTTAATTCAACACACCAAGTGGCCAGTGCTCTCGGTTTAAGTTGGTGTCATGATCAGTGAAGTTGATTATCAATTCATCACAGCATTCAATGTCAGTGTATATTTTTCTTGGATATACAAACTTTAGAATTTATAAATTATTCTTTTATTTTTAGAAAGATATAATTTTTATAAAATGTTTTTGGCAAATTTTGAATATTTTATTTGCAGTTTTTTAATTTTATCTATTTTTAATACCATTTTTTGGATCCTATTTTCCCAAAATAAACAAAATTAGTATATATATATTATTTTTTAATAAAGCTTTTGACATTTAATATTACTATTTTCATTTAAATTGTAAATTTGAAAATTGAATAAAATATGTTATTTACTGAATCAGCCATCTTCTATTTAACAAACATGATTTTGATTTTTCATTCCCTAAAAATACTTTTAAATAAAAAAAATTTTCAGTTTCTAACACATTCATTTTTAGAAAATTTGAACTATCTCGATTAAATTCTAACATACTATAAAGGTGGGTGGGAAAGAAATCGATGCATAGTTTCAAATTTAAAATATGAAATGTTACATAATCATAGATTGATGTGCATATTCAGAGAAATTTTGATATCAGATATGGCACATTTTGGATTATTTTAATTGTGTGTTATTAACAACCAGCATTGTTACTGAAATGTCAAACACAATTTATTTGGATTTGGTCTTTTTACCTTGTAGTTGATTTATTTATTAGCAATTTTTGTATTTTCATATTTTTTTGTATGGTATCTATTAACTTTTAACTGAATTTTCAATTTCCTTCCAAATAGTTGATCATGTTTCATATATTTGTTTATTCATTTTTTACTTCCTGGGGATTAACCATCTTTGATTATACTGATATGATTATACATATGCACTTTCCATCCCACTTTTGTGCGTGGGAGGGGATGATAATTGCTTAGAATATTTAGTCAAGGTGCAGTAGGTGACTTTAGTCCATGTGCAATAAAAATTAAAACCTTTTAATTCCGAAGTCTACGCGAGTCACTACATTAAAATTTGACTGCCGACTCATTTTTGCTTGTTCATAAAAGGAAATTTTACCTTGTTTTTTAGTTACTCAGCTGGCAGGGTTGGCTTGTGAAAGACTGGTAATATTTTCCCCTCATTTTTATTCTTTCAAATTCAAAGAGCTTTTATGTTGAAATTGTTCAATTAAACAATATTTAACGAATATTACTCAAAAATAAGCAGAAACATTTCTTCAATTATTTGTTTAAAAAAGTATCTGTAAAAATAGAGGGAAATTTTAAAATGGTTTACTTGATATTGTTTTTTTTTTTGCATTGGTAGAGTATAAAATGATATGTTTTGTGAGTCTCTATCCTCTTCTGTTACATCCTACCATTCATAATCAGAATTGTCTAATAATCATTATTTCCTCCAAAGGAATGCATTTTTGTGTATTCTGAATCAATTGAAGTGAATCAAAAGTACCCCAAAAAATTGGATGAGAAACCTATTTATTTGCTAGCACGAGGCTTCCCTTCTAAAAATAGAACTGTATCAGTCGTTTCTGAGAATTTATAATCTGTTTTGTTTGTGGCCTGTGAGACAGGCATGACCACATCATTTGTAAAAATTTATAATAGCCTTCTATTTTTATCTCTTACTAGCGGACGTACCCGGCTTCGCCCGGGTTTTACCCGAGTAAAGGTTTTTCTAACGAATCTCTCGATAAAGTGAACATTTTTTTCCCGGTCCCTTGAAAAATACTCGATAAGTTGAATAAAATCAATATTAATTGGTTCCTTCGGTAATTGAAAGTTAAAGGAATAGCATCTTGCCTTGGAATTGTATCATTATTCTTGTCTCAAATAAATTGCCGTGTCATCCTGAATTTTGTCTTTCCTAATTTTCTACATTACAAAATCATCGTATCATCATGATAATATTTAGAGCAGATTGTTGAATTATAACAGATACATTAGAATATTTATCTTGATTATTTTCAACAACAACAAAACAAAAAAGCCTTTATTTAGGGTCACTGACCCTATACAGGATTCACCAGAAGTATGCATATGAACAAAGCAGTGAGACAAAGGAAATAACGATATATACAGAGTAAAAAGAGAAAGAAAAAAAAAAACAAGAAAAGGAAAAAAAATAATAAGAAGAAAGAGGGAAGCAAGAAATCAACACAAAAAGAGTAGCAGTAAGAAAGTGAGGAGTGAGTATCACTTGGCCTTCTTCTGAGATATGGACTTGTGGAAACCATAAAACGCCGTAGCAATATACTTATTCTGGGTCATATTGTCAATTATTGATGGAAGTGAAGCACAGAGTTGCCCAGTTTTGAGCATAAGGGTTCTTCTTTCAGAGCAGAGCAATCAAAAATATAGTGAGTGATTTCATTTTTTAGTTTTGAATTACCGAAGGTACAAGTCGGGTCCTCACCGCAGAGCATCTTGGTGTGGTTTTCTCTAAAAAACTTGAAAGTATTCTAACTTGTGCGAGTAGTCTTACAACCGGGAAAGGAAAATCCCCTAAAAGGTATCCCTCCGTCATGAAAGATATGTGAATGTCTTTGTAGTGAGAGTATAGCTTAGATTTATCCATTCTTGTAAGGTCGTTTTGTATAGATTGGTCTGCCGCTGTTTTTAAGAGCCCTGTAATCGCGCTCCTCAGCGTTTCAGGGTCATCACAGGAAACAAGTGCAGGGGATCCATTATTGTTAAGCAGATTGGTGAGCTTTTTAATGAAACCGATGGGTGTGCCCGAAGCATTAGACAGTTCCTGTGTTCTATTAAAACATATACGTGGCAATCTGTCACTGCTCATATTCAACACCCGCAGCCAATACTTCAGGGTTAATTTTAAGGCTGTTACACTCAATGAGATACGACCGGTTTCTAATCTGATTAGGTAACCTGGAGTGTATCTGGGCAGATTCAGGAACCTACGGATAAATATGTCTTGTATATTGTCCAGTAAGTCTTTATGCTCTGTTGCCCACTATCTTGATTATTTTAAAGCGAAAAGTTATTTCAAAAATTTTATTCGCTAGAAACCTTCCCAGTACTATACTAAATAACTTCCCAAAGTTTCATGGCGTTCCAATGAGTGGTTTGGTCACGATAAAGGACAAACAGACACACATACATTCATTTTTATATATATAGATATAAAAGTTAAATTTTATTTATTTTTAAACATTTTCTGATTATTTTCAAAAATAGTTCTGAAAAATAGAACGTAAATGTGAACATTGCCCCAAATTCCTTGTTTTGAAATCGTGAAATTTGTTATTTTAAATTTAATTATCATAATTTTAAGTTCGTTATAGGCCTAGTATTTTAAATAGATTTTGTTATTTTGGGACCTAAAATAGGTTTGTTATAGGGGTAGTTCACTATTTAAAAAATTGCAAAGGTTGTTATAGCGACGGTATTTTCAATGGATAGAATTGGGAAATGCCTGTAGGTTTGTTATATTCGTGGTTCGTATTAGCGGGAGTTTACTCTATATATCTGAAATAATAGTACAAATGTGATATATCACTGGGATAAGGTGCATAAATTATGAAAAAGAAAAAGGCATCTCCTTTTTTGCTCCTGAAAGTTGCTAATGGCCTGCGGCATCTATCGGAATAAATCAGTGTGGTGCAAGCTGTACCTCAATGAGCAAAAAACTGGTCATTCAGGCATCCTTAAAAATCATGTGAAACGGGTAGCCAGAATTGCGTTAGACCACGACACAATGTGAAATAATAGTACAAATGTGACATTGTACTGCGATAAGGTGCATAAATTATGAAAAAGAACAAGGCATGTCCTTATCCTGCAACTGAAAATTGCTGGTCAGTAACCGATCATTTACACGATTTTTTTTTTCTAATGAAAATATACATTTTTAATACATATACAGTAAAACCCCGCTAATACGAACCCTGGATATAACGAACCTTCCCTTATAACGAACCCACGCCGATTCCCAATTCCATTCCATTGAAAATACCATCGTTATAACGAACTTTGCGATTTTTAGAATAACGAACTACCGCTATAACGAACCTATTTTCGGCCCCAAAATAATAAAATCTATTTAAAATACTATGCTTATAACGAACTTAGAATTGTAATTTAAAAAAAAAATAAAACAACCAAATTTTGAGCATGTTTCAGCTCGCGGATCGCAATTTCAAAACAATAAATTAACCGGCATTGTTTGTTTTGAATTTTGCACTTTATTTTTGCTGTATGTTGTATAAATTTTAACACATTATACTTTTTATTAAATAGAATATATTTGCATCCATTAAATTTGAAATATAAAAATACAAATGGCTTCCAAAATGAAGAAAATAAAGGCATTTTAAAAACAAAAACGTTATTTCTTAAAAAAAAAAAAAAAAGGCTATTTTCAGAACTTTTCAAAGTGAAACAACACAGGCAAAATGTTAAGAACATATTAAAATAAGAGAATATAACTTTTCTATTATAATAGAGAAAATATAAAGCTATTAAAAATTGTTACAAAGAGGAATCAACCTCAACTTTTGCCGCGATCGCGATCGTACGTTTTAGTGCTAAAAAAAAAAAATCCAAATAAATGGGCCAGTGATGAAACAAAAACTATTTTTATGCCTAAACTATGGTGATTTTAAAGTCAGCAATGTTTTGCATGACAGGTTGAAAAAAAAAAACAAAATCTAGACCTAGAAGAATATGTGGGAAAATGAAATGGAAGAAAAACACTAACTTTATTTGAATGGTGCAATGCTTGAAGAATGCTTTGAAGCAACAAGGTGTTAGAGCCATGTTTCCAAGTAAACAATGTATTATATAATGTGATAATGATGTTTTAAAATCATTTTATATCTTTGAATATATATTTAATAAAACTTTGCCTAGGATTTGTCTTGATTTTAAATTAGACATAGAGGTACAAGTATGTTAATGATAAGAAGAACCTATCATCTAATGATTTCTATTATTATTCAGTATTAATGTAAGGAAATTGGTCAATTAAGGGAATTAAAACAAAGTGACCACTATTAAGAGGAAGCCTCTTCTTGTGTGTATGGCTGTCCTTTAATTATACGGTCTAAAAATTTTGAAAAGTAAAAAAAAAATAGCCAAACCGTGGCTATAGTGAACCAAAAGCTCTGTCCCATTGGGGTTCACTATAGAGGGGTTTTACTGTATATAACATATCAAATCATTAATCAAATAAAAGAATTATTTTAGAACAAATTAAAATTTTGATCATTTTTGGAAAATAAATATCTAAGCAACAAAATGACACCACCGCACTCAAAGGGTTAAAGATACTTGGTAAAGCACAAAATTTGAATTATAGATTAGAATCAAAGGGTAACATCCAAATTTTGACATTTGTTGGTAGTTTTGATAACAGCATTGTTTACATCATTTGGAAAATTATCAAAGAAAATTTGACAAAGGAACCAAGAGGAAGTCTTGTGTCACCATGCATATTTGTGAGATATTTTAGGCTTCTTCCTTGTTGTAGAAGTTGGGAGGAAGAGGCTGCCTTTGTCATGTCAATCATGTCCTATGGGAGATCTAAGTTTAACCTTTAATAACCTTAAGTAGTACACAACTTGGCTTGGATTGAAATTGTTTTTGAAAGAAGTTTTACATTTCTATCAATTTATAATATTTATTAATTGAGAAGCCAAAATTCTTATATCAATCTTTAAACATTGAATAGAACTTTAAAATCCATATTTGAATACATTAAATGATTACTAGCACCAATAATATAAGAAATTATAAGCATTTTTAATTGAAAATTTTGAAATTCTAGTTCAAAATCTGATGTTGATTTGAACAGAAAGGTTATCAAAAAGTTTGCTGAAGGTTCTTACATCGCTTGACGTTTTGGCTGATATCAACAAATTGTTCATATGACTGCTAATCAGAATTTCTTCTCGGCCAAATCTGTCTTTGAGCAATTTTATAGCTTCCTCATATTTGTTTGCAGATAAAGTGACACCTTCGACTGTGTTTAGTGCAGTTCCGACGAGATGTGACTTCAGATAGTCAAATTTATCGATATGATTCAGTGAGTTATTTGGTGAATAGCTGCATCAAAAGAATTCCAGAACGTCAGACATTCACTAAGGTGCCCATAAAATTTCAATTTCATCAATTTTGGAAGCTTAACAGTCGTGCAGGAAGGGACATTATGTCTCATTTCGGGTTCATCTATTCGTGAGTTTGATTTCAAATTCGGTATATTTTCACCACGGGAACCTGATTGGCGATCCTTTTATTTGCCCTAAATCTCCAAGTAATATATTTCTCTCGATATTCCTCTACGCCCTGTAATACTCACTCTAAACCGTTTCAAGAAGCATTTCTATTTCATGATCAACTAATTTAAGTTAATTAAATGATTTCTTTCAATTGTTCTAATAATTCGTCAAGTTCAATTCTCATTTGCATGTTAAGTCCACTTTCAATCTTATTGCATGTTTTCTTTAAATATCATCTGTTAATAGCACGCTTCTTCTTTAAACGTAGAATTAATTCTTTCGCCATCATGTAAAAATAGCAGCAAGAAGGGTTAGCTAGTGAGTTCTAAAATGGTCAGCTCTGAATGCTTTTTTTTTCTTTCAAGAATTTACCATCAACAGTCCTGGCTGGAATGTCAAAAATATTGTGATATTACCGCCAATCTGTGTTGTGACAACAATCTAAGTATTATAGAGGTTGTCACTCACCTCTTTTCTTGGTTGGCGAGGTTGAAGGTACAAAGATGAAGTGTCGCTGCTTGTACCACTTTTAAAATATACTACGAAAACATGAGGGAAAATTATATTTATTATTATTTAAGAAAATAGTAAAGGATATTTCAATGAATATATTTTTAAATATATTTACACTAAAATAATCAGAGATCAGGGCTAATCTTTCCTTTCGAAAGTTGTTCTGTTTTTGTTTTCCTCATTCTAGCAGCTGCATCCAGTAGCCCCCTCTGTCGCCCTCCCATTGGCTGCCTCTAACTCTTTCTTTTCCAACAAAATGTAGTCTTGAATGGCAATTTATATATAAATTTGGAAAATTTGCCGGGAGGAAATTAATCCATGGAAGCAATGGTCGCCTCTCCCGTCAAAATAAACGTCAGAATCCGACGCCATCTATTGACCGTCGCCGCAACTAGCGGCATCGGGTCAGTGACAAAGCCACAACACCAACTTTGGCAAACAGATAAGCGTCCAACTAGAGACCATGGTTTCGGGCTAATGGCCCTCGTCAGTCTAGAGCGGACTTTGTTCCATGAGATCCACACAGGATATAATGGAATCCTCACAATCTACCAAAGAGGTGTTTTGCTGGCAATGTGGCTGGGCCAAATTTATTGGCAAAACTTAGATGGAAAATTTGCCGGGAGGAAATTAATCCATGGAAGCAATGGTCGCCTCTCCCGTCAAAATAAACGTCAGAATCCGATGCCATCTATTGACCGTCGCCGCAACTAGCGGCATCTGGTCAGTGACAAAGCCACATCACCAACTTTGGCAAACTGATAAGCGTCCACCTAGACACCATGGTTTCGTGCTAATGGCCCGCGTGAGTCTAGGGCGGACTTTATTCCATGAGATCCACACGGGATCTAATGTAATCCTCACAATCTACCAAAGAGGTGTTTTGCTGGCAATGTGGCTGGGCCAAATCTATTGGCAAAACATAGATGGAAAATTTGCCTGGAGGAAATTAATCCATGGAAGCAATGGTCGCCTCTCCCGTCAAAATAAACGTCAGAATCCGTCGCCATCTATTGACCGTCGCCGCAACTAGCGGCATCGGGTCAGTGACAAAGCCACAACACCAACTTTGGTCCATTAACACGTGAAATTTAAAGTTTAGAAAATTTGGAAATTCCGAGTTTTTTGTTTTTTTCAAGCCTAAATTATCATAAAATGTTTATCACTGGTGTAAAATTAAGCTAGTTATATGAAATATTTTAGGATCACACACACACACACACATTATATTTTTATTGATATTGCACAATTATTATTGATTTAAAAATTTCAAATAACACACACACACACACACAAATGCATTATATATATTTCGAAGTCAGATGATCGTTAATTTTCAGGTAGAGACATAAGTTTCTCACTCAGAGGTTGTAGGCCTACTTCTTACAAATTTTTACTAATTTGAAATTTTCGGTAGTTTCGGCCCCACGTTGGAAAGCGCTAATGTAGTGTTCTGATTTCTGGCCCGACGATATATATTCTACTGTACTTGTGGCTTTAAACGATGGTGTATCTAATTCTGATGCACTTCAAAAAAATCTCTAATAATGTTGGAGGAAATGGTAAAAAGATCAAGATTAATAGAATTATAAACGCAGAAAAATATCTGTAATTATAAAAGTTCTATTTACAATGAGATCTAACTCTCCATATCACAATATAGTATTGAGGATAAACCCTAAAGTGGATCAAAAAATGAAAAAATTAAAATAATAATGTGACATTTGATCTTTAATCCAAGGTTTCTTTATAAACTCAACATATGAGAATCTTACATTTGTGTAAAGGATATTGAGACTGATTCGACTATCACCTTTACAACTTTGAATTCCTGTTGTAAGGCTACCACTTACGAACATAAAGAAACATCAAGATATGCATGTATATATATATTTATACTTATTTATTTAATAAATATCCTAGAATAAAAAAATTAGCTCTACCCAAGTTACTAACCATATATATAAATTATATACATACATATACATATATACCTTGATGTTTGTTTATATATATATGAATGAACCAAAAGGGCCTCAAATAAAAAAAAGGAAAAAAGAAACACAATTAATAATATGTAAACTATAAATGTTTTATTTGAATCTAATGATGTATTTTTTTTGCACACAATTAATATATTCACATAAAAAATGATGTTGACCTAGGTAAATTGTCTAAAAAAAACTAAACAAACTGTAAAAGAGAATTGTATAATTCTTAACTTCCTATTGATGACTTAAAAAAAAATCTTACTTACATTTGCAGTTGCTCCACTTTGTGGGGAGCCTTTGGCCAAAAAGGCCCCCAGTTGTCTACTCTCCCTTGACCACTCTAAGACTCACTTTTTTCTCTCCCAGGGTGACCAAAAATTATAAAAGAAAAATTAAAAAAATAAATAAATCTTTGACTGGTCACCCTCTTTGATAGGTCAAACATAATAATAATAATAATATACCCAGGTGAAATATATATATCTTATATTTAATAAAGATTTTTTGCTGTTTTGAGATTAATTACTTGTAGAGGAATTATTGGTCATTTGCCTGCTTTTGGTATGCAGTCGTGGAAGAGATTATAACAAAATTAGCTATAAAAAATAGCTTTAATTGCACTAAAGGAATATATAAAATACATAATTTGGTAAAAGTACTCCTGGCTCAAGGCGTAAGAATAAATAAAACAAAATATTATATTTACATAATTACAAACATGTTTGAGCCGACCAACAGAATAGGCCCTTTTATATATGGTTTAACGGGCTACTAACCAAAACCAACGGAATAGAACAACAACAAGTTTTTTATATGCAAAGCGTGACCTCTGGCGGTCGATTCAACAGAATATTTGTATTGTGTTAAACAAAAACAAAAAAGCCTTTATTTAGGGTCACTGATCCTATACAGGATTCACCAGAGGTATGCATAAGAACAAAGCAGTGAGACAAAGGAAATAACGATATATAAAGAGTAAAAAGAAAAAGAAAAAAAAAACAAGAAAAGAAAAAAAAATAAGAAAGAGGGAAGCAAGAAAACAACACAAAAATAGTAGCAGTAAGAAAGTGAGGAGTGAGTATCACTTGGCCTTCTTCTGAGATATGGACTTGTGGAAACCATAAAACGCCGTAGCAATATACTTATTCTGGGTCATATTGTCAATTATTGATGGAAGTGAAGCACAGAGTTGCTCAGTTTTGAGCATAAGGGTTCTTCTTTCAGAGCAGAGCAATCAAAAATATAGTGAGTGATTTCATCTTTTAGTTTTGAATTACAGAAGGTACAAGTCGGGTCCTCACCGCAGAGCATCTTGGTGTGGTTTTCTCTAAAAAAAACTTGAAAGTATTCTAACTTGTGCGAGTAGTCTTACAACCGGGAAAGGAAAATCCCCTAAAAGGTATCCCTCCGTCATGAAAGATATGTGAATGTCTTTGTAGTGAGAGCATAGCTTAGATTTATCCATTCTTGTGAGGTCGTTTTGTATAGATTTATGTGCCACTGTTTTTGTATCTATGAAATATATTTTTAAATAAAATAATATTTTAATATAACATTTTAAATAATAACCTTTATATATAGTATATTTATATATATATATATTATATTCAGTATATATACTGAAATAAAATCTAAAATTATATCCCCATTACAAATTAATCAGATAATTCTTGAGAATTATCTAAATCAATATATTCTAATTTGGAAAATAATAATTAATTTATCAATTCCCATGAATCATAAAACCAATTGGTAAAATAATCTTTAAATTATTTAATGAATAATTCAGATGAATTATTTAGAATCTACTCCTATTATTAAACAAAAAAAAAATAGCCTAGGCCAACATAAAAAAATATTCACATAAAAGAACAAAATAAGGCATGCGTTAGAAATTTGTATGGTGTAATTTAATGTCCCTCAGGCCTTTAAAAGGTTCTTCTCAGGCTGTAGGATGCATAAGCCACTGGATTTCAAGCCACATGATAGGTCAGCGCATGGTGTGCCAGTGGCCTGCAGAATCCGGTCAGGGGCATCCTGCACATCCAACCTTCAGCCGAGAACCTTGTTTCCTAAAATTCACTCATGTTTTCATTGTTGGGTCTAAGTCCAAAATGAACCCAACACATATATATGTTTTGTTGTTTTTTTTTATATAGACAAATATTATTCTACTCGATTATGAATATATCTATGTCAATATATGCCTAATTTTATTTAAGAAATAAATAATAAACAAAATAATACCTAATAAAACTAAAAATGTAAGTAGACAATTGCGGCTTTCTAGCATATTGCTTGGCATAATTAAAAATAGCTTGTGTATCTAACATTAGACATCTTTCATAAATCACTAAACAAAAAGAAAGCATTCCCATAAATGTACCAAATCTTACCTCAAGAATGGCGGGAACCGTTTCTCAACATGGTTGGCTGCCTCGTGGTCTTTTCCATTCTTGGATTTTCCGTAGCCTCCAACTAGCACGCATTATCTATTTGTTTGTGCATAAGACAGAATTTTACAATTTACACATTTCAAATAGTAGGGTGTTATTTTACCGTGAACTTTTTTATGGCCTAAATTGTGTTGGGTCCATTTTGGACTCAGACCCAACAATAAAAACATCATGAGTGAATTTAAGGAAACAAAGTTCTCGGCTGGATGTTGGATGTGCAGGATGCCCCTGGCCGGATTCTGCAGAACACTGGTACATCATACGCTTACCCATCATATGGCCTGAAATCCAGTGGCTTATGCATCCTACAGCCTGAGGAGAACCTTTTAAAGACCTGAAGAACGTCAAATTACAACATACAAATTTCTAACGCATGCCTTTTTTGTTCTTTAATGTATATACTTTTTTCATGTTGGCCTAGGCTATATTTTTTGTTGAATAGTAGGGGTAGATTTTAAATAATTCATCTGAATTATTAATTAAATAATTTTAAGATTATTTTACCATGGTTTTATGATTCATGAGAATTGATAAATTAATTATTCTTTTCCAAATTAGAATATATTGATTTAGATAATTCTCAAGAATTATCTAATTTATTGTAATGAGAATATAATTTTTAGATTTTAATTCAGTATATATATATATTATATATATTTCACCTAGGTATATTATTATTATTAATTTTTTATCACAGAGGGTGACCAGATAAAGATTTTTTTTTTTCTGTAATGATGATTTTTGGTCACCCTGGGAGAAAAAGTCAGTCAGTGACTAGTCAGTCTTAAGGCAGTCAAAGAGAGGACAACAGGGGCCTTGGGCCAAAGGCCCCCCCCCCCCACAATGGGAACCACTGCAAATGTAAGAAATAATTTTTTTTTAATCATCAATAGGAAGTTGATAATTATACATTTCTCTTCTTTTTTTTTTTGGTTAGTTTAGTTTTTTTTTATTTTATTAGACAATTTACATAGGCCAACATCATCTTTCATGTATGTGAATATCATAATTGTAAGCAAAAATATATAATTGGATTCAAATAAACATTTATAGTTTACATAAATTATTAATTGTCTTATTTCCTTTCCCTTTTTTTTATTTGAGCCCCTTTTGGTTTATTTATATATATACAAGCAAACATCAAGGTATATATGTATTGTATGTAGAAAATTTGCATACATGACTAGTAACTTGAGTAGCTCATTTCTCTATTCCAGAATGTTTATTAAGTAAATAAGTATAAATATATTTATATATACATGCATATCTCGATGTTTCTTTGTATTCGTAAGTGGTAACCTCACATCAGGAATTCAAAGCTGTAAAGGTGATAGTCGAGTCAGCCTCAATATCCTTTACCCAAATGTTAGATTCTCATATGTTGAGTTTATAAAGAAACCTTGGATTAAAGATCAAATGTCATATTATTATATTAATTTTTTTTATTTTTCTTGATCCACTTTGGGGTTTATCCTCAATGCTATGTTGTGATATGGAGAGTTAGATTTCACATAAATGTACTTTAGTGTATTGTACAAATTTCTAAACTAAAAAATATGTTTACATATAGTTTGAATGAAATTCTTCATTCTTTTCATTTAAGTGTTTATAAATATTGTTACGTGTAAGGCCTCTAAACGGTTGCAACCTCCGCCAATAGATGGTGCTTTCGACGGATTCCCTTGCTGGCCGATGTGGGAGTCGACGACTGCTGTGGTCCCGTTTCCTGGGGAGGTTGGCTGTAAATACGCTTTTGTGTTGGCCCCAGGATGTAGGGTCATGTAAATACACATTGTCTGTTGTTTTATTTAGATGTAATGTTAGTAATAGATGACAATAAAAGAAGTGCTTCAAGGCTCCGTACAGCCTCCTGTCGTTACTCTCGCCATTGCCATCATCGCCAGGCTGCTGCTGCTACTACTCTTCTGGTAAGTCTCTCGTGTCCCACCACCAGTGGTAAGGCCGAGAGATACTGCCAGAGGAAGGGAGTTTCCACTGGAGAGGTGGAGCTCAGGACGTCTTTGGGTGGCCTGCGGGGAAAAGCCGCAGGGAAGAGCAACAGGAGCCTAAGTAGGTGAACCACGAAGGGAAGAAGCGCGTTGTCGCAAAGAACCGGTAGGGTATCCACGCGACAACTGGTGTCAGAAGTGGGATTCTTCCTCGTGGAGGTCACCAGGAGGCTTTTTATTTTAAAAGTTTTTTTAGTTGTTGACAAAGGCCCATTGACGGGAGAGGCCAAGTGATGGCCTCTGAGCAGGACTCGCTGGCCGAGATCAACCGGAGGCTGCAGGAACACCGGGAGGAGTGGGACAGATTAAAGCGCCGAACGGAGGAGGAAATACTTTGGATGAAAAAAGAGTTCGAAGAGGGAAGGCGTCGAAGAAAAGAGGAATGGCTTCTGTTAGGAAAGGAAAGCGAAGAGAAAAGGCTACACAGAAACTCAAAGATGGAGAGGCTGCTGTCTCAAATGAAGGCCCACTTGCAGAATTGGACAGGTACGGCCGAAACAGCTTTGGATGATGTCAGCGAGGGCCGGGCAGAGTCCCGAGGACTGGAAGTCGAGCCGGGTCACATGGGGGAATTGTGTGGAGTGGAGGGCCTGATTGAGGCGCCTCCTGGACAGACCCTGAATCTGCTTCATGCGGACCCGCGAATGAAGCGGCCCCAGCGGGAGAAACGGTGCCAGCGAGAAAAGCGGTACCGGCGAGAGAAGCGGTGCCCTCGGGAGAGGCGGTACCGGCGAGAGAAGCGGTCCCGGCGAGAGGAATGGTCCCGGCGAGAGGAATGGTCCCGGCGAGGGAAGCGGTCCCGTCGGGAGGAACGGTCCCAACGAGAGGAATGGTCCCGGCGAGAGGAATGGTCCCGGCGAGAGTATTGGTCCCGGCGAGAGAAGCAGTACCGGCAATAGTAGTGGTCCAGGCGAGAGGAGTGGTCCCGGCGATAGAAACGGGGCCAGCGAGAAAAGCGGTACGGGCGAGAGGAGAGGTCCCGGCGGGATGAATGGTCCTGGCGAGAGAGGTGGTCTCGGCGAGAGAGGTGGTACCAGCATAAGAGGCGGTGCAGGCATGAGAAGCGCCTCCGGCACGAAAGGCTGTACCGATATAAGAAGCGGAGTCGGCATAAGAGGCTGAGTCAGCATGAGAGGTGCCTCCGGCGTGAAAAGCGGTACTGGCGAAAGGGGCGGCTCCAGCGAGAGGGACGGCTCCGGAGAAAGGGGCGGTTCCGGCGAGAGGGGCGGCTCCAGCGAGAAAGATTGGCTCCTGCGAGAAAGGCGATTCCAGCGAGATGGGCAGTTCCGGCAAGAGAAGCGGCGCCAGCGAGGAGCGTGACATCGGGACGACGGAAGCGATGAGGCCGGATCGGGACGATCCGCCTTGAGGGGGAGGCAGTGTTACGTGTAAGGCCTCTAAACGGTTGCAACCTCCGCCAATAGATGGCGCTTTCGCCGGATTCCCTTGCTGGCCGATGTCCGACTGCTGTGGTCCCGTTTCCTGGGAAGGTTGGCTGTAAATACGCTTTTGTGTTGGCCCCAGGATGTAGGGTCATGTAAATACACATTGTCTGTTGTTTTATTTAGATGTAATGTTATTAATAGATGACAATAAAAGAAGTGCTTCAAGTCTGCGTACATCCTCCTGTCGTTACTCTAGCCATTGCCATCATCGCCAGGCTGCTGCTGCTACTACTCTTCTGGTAAGTCTCTCGTGTCCCCCCACCAGTGGTAAGGCCGAGAGATACTGCCAGAGGAAGGGAGTTTCCACTGGAGAGGTGGAGCTCAGGACGTCTTTGGGTGGCCTGCGGGGAAAACCCGCAGGGAAGAGCAACGGGAGCCTAAGTAGGTGAACCACGAAGGGAAGAAGCGCTTTGTCGCAAAGAACCGGCAGGGTATCCACGCGACAATATATTAATCATATATGGTTTTTGTGTGTTTGCCTTGGTGTGTTTTTTGTTAGTTTATCAGTAATTTAATATAATCGTTAAATCCTTTGTGAAATACATTGAAATAGAAAATATATTATTCGAAAGTATAACATATTTCGACACTATGATAACTGAGCTAACATTAGGAATTGGTCGGCCCACGTTGAAGGCGTCATTGAAGAGCTGATTTCTGACGATTTTGTCCCGAAATCCATGAAGGCTCTTTCGTTCTCAGGGAGTTCACGAAATAAAAAATAAATAAAACGAGCAATGAGGATAGATTGGGATAATATACATGAACATAATCTGTTTAAAAATTATTTTTGAAATTTACTTAACTTTTTTTTTTTTTTAGTGCTTCAGTTGGATGGCTGGAAAATTCCTTCCACTAAAATCTTGCAAAACTACATTTTTGGCTAATTTCTCAGGAGCTCTGACGCTCCTCCTTCCCCCCTATCTTATTTTTCTTATCGCCTACCTAGAAAAAATGCGCCAAAATTATTTTAACAGGGTAAAAAAAAAATCTATAATATTCCAAATTAGAAAAAAAAAATTGAAAATTAAAAATTATAATTAAAAGTTATTATTCAAAAATATTATTTTAATTGACGAATATTATTTGAAAATATTAAGAAAAAATAACTGCTTATTTATTTAAAAAAAGAGGAAATTTATTATAATATTATAAGTTATATACAAAATTAGGAATAAAAGGAGGTGAAGATATGGGCTGGTTTGACAAAGAAGTAGCTCGAAGTCCTCTTCTTTCTTGTCGAGGCAGCTTCATCATTGCCACCAGCTTTCTATTAGGGACTGTGGGTGAACTTTGTGGCGGCCGCAGGAGTGGCCTCTACATCTTCAGCTGTCCAGCTTTCTTGAGACGTAGAATGCAAACAGCTTTACTACTTGGATTCATCCTCCTCAACCCTAAATCTATGTCCAGACCCCCCATACTCGACCTCAGCATGGAATTTCCTGGTCAACTGGTTCAGCTAAGCCCTGCACTCAGGACGCGATTAGAAGAGCTTACCACTAGTACATATTAGTGAGCTGGACAGTTGGGTAGTTGGCGTTTAGAGCACCAAGAACTAGGTTAAAAAATGTCTCTTTTCAAGTTATATTTATTCCAAAGAATAGTTGAGCAACTTTACAATATATAAAGCTCATTTGTGCATTATAAGTCATGCCCTCCAATATGAATATATATAGAGTACTGTATATATAATAAAAAAAACAACAATTAACAAAAATTCACTGTTAGGTAATAGATAAAATTCAATATTTAAAAACAGAGTAAAGCGATCGATTATTTCATTTATAAAAAGTAAACATATGTCCCTTTATTTTTTAGCGTTTTATTGTAAATTTATAAGTATAAAATATTAGGGCTTAAATATTTATATTTATTTTAAAATTAAACCCATAAATACAAAGAATGGACGTATGGAAATATATTGCAAATCATTTTTAAATTGATAAAATCACAACATATATCTCTTGGTAAGATCTTTTAGCCTGCGTTTTTTGCATATATTAAACAATAGATAATGTGATATATGAATTAAATAAATCTTAACAATAATATTAAAAATTTGATTAAATAGACTTAATTTTAAAATTTACCTGATTAAGAAATGTACTGGAACTAATATATGATATTTTTTCAGGTACATGGAATACTTCTTGTTCACATCACCCAGGGCAAAATTTAATGAAGCATCTACACTATGTAAATATTAAATTAATTAATCCAAAATATTGCTCCACACAATAGTATACATAACTTTTTTTTTCTACTAAAATTTTACTTCTCTTAAATACAGAGTTATTAAAATATATTAACGTCATTGATACTCTAACATTTATTTCCTTCAATTATGATATCAACAAAACTAATGGAAATTCGAAATACTCATTTTTGTAAAACAAATAAGGGATTGATTGAAACTTGAGCCTGAATTTTGTTAATATACAAATAAATCAAACCATTTTAAAACAAAATAGACCCAAAAGATGGATAAAAAAAAATTTAAATGTGAATATTGTAACTATGAAACACCTGTAAAGAAACTTCTTAGAAGGCATTTGTACACACACACTGGTGAAAAACCTTTTAAATGTGAATATTGTGACTATGAAACAGCACAGAAAATAAATCTTACTACCCATTTGTACACACACACTGGTGATAAACCTTTTAAATGTGAATATTGTGATTTTAGATCTTCACTCAAATTAAGTCTAAAAAGACATATTAATACTCACACAGGTGAAAAACCTTTTAAATGTGAATATTGTGACTTTAGAACAGCACGGAAACATGATCTTACCTACCATTTGTACGCACACACTGGTGAAAAACCTTTTAAATGTGAATATTGTGACTTTGAAGCAGCACAGAAAATAAAACTTACTCACCATTTGTACACACATACTGGTGAGAAACCTTTTAAATGTGAATATTGTGACTATGAAACAGCACAGAAAATAAATCTTACTACCCATTTGTACACACACACTGGTGAAAAACCTTTTAAATGTGAATATTGTGACTATGAAGCAGCACAGAAAATAAATCTTACTCACCATTTGTACACACATACTGGTGATAAACCTTTTAAATGTGAATATTGTGATTTTAGATCTTCATTCAAATTAAGTCTAAAAAGACATATTAATACTCACACAGGTGAAAAACCTTTTAAATGTGAATATTGTGACTTTAGAACAGCACGGAAACATGATCTCACCTACCATTTGCACGCACACACTGTTGAAAAACCTTTTAAATGTAAATATTGTGACTATGAAACAGCACAGAAAAATAATCTTACTATCCATTTGTACACACATACTGGTGATAAACCTTTTAAATGTGAATATTGTGACTTTGAAACAGCACAGAAAAAGAATCTTACTATCCATTTGTACACACATAATGGTGATAAACCTTTTAAATGTGAATATTGTGACTATGAAACAGCACGGAGAAAGAATCTTACTATCCATTTGTACACACATACTGGTGATAAACCTTTTAAATGTGAATATTGTGACTATGAAACAGCACAGAAAATAAATCTTACTAACCATTTGTACACACATACTGGTGATAAACCTTTTAAATGTGAATATTGTGACTATGAAACAGCACGGAAACATGATCTTAATCGCCATTCGTACACACATATTGTTGGAAAACCTTTCAGTGTGAAAATTGTGAAAATAGAGCAATTAAAAAACGGAGAATTACCCTAAACATTTGTAAGCAAATTTTAATTGATTAAGAAGTTTTAATGGAACATTTTTACTTTTTCAGAATTGAAAAAACATCAAATCTCTCTAAAACATTCGCACTATTTTCATATTTCGTTTGGTGTTCGCACGCTGTTATGGCCTTAATACTAATTTTTTGTTTTTCTAGAGAGCCTAAAAACCAGCTGATGAAGGCCATCAGCCATGAAGCATTTATTTTGTTAGCCTTTCTTAAATATTCAACAAAATATATTCACCAGATTTTCTCTTTGAAATAAATTAAAATTAATGATTAATTGATTATCATTTCAACAGATATCGCAAACCATTAGCAACTTTAATTTAAGCGATAAGGAGATGCCTTTCTCTTTATCCCAGTACAATATAATTTTTAAAATTATATATACATTTGAATAGCAACTTATATAAAAGGTTTCTATGACATTATGTTATCATCGTCATTAAAAAACAAGCGAATATTGTAATATCAACCTGTTTTCCAAACATCACTTATATATTATATATTTTTATTGTTTCACCCTATCATTATTTTATTTCCATTTGCCTCAATATTCTGAATTTATTGAAAAATAATGTTAGCTATTTTTTTTAACAGACGGCTGGAAAGCCTTTTAAGTGTAAATATTTTGAACACACAACTAAAATTAAAGATAATCTTAAACAACCTATTCAAAATTATAGTAGTAATAATCAAGAGCTTGTATTGTAGTTCTAATTTTATATTGGTGCCATCAATTTTGGCCATTTATTTTTGTAAATATGAATGATTTTTTTCTTATATACCCCAAACAAACCCTTTGCATTTGAATATAAAACTACAAATATATTATTGTAATAAAAAATGGTTTATAGATTTTCTCCTAGTTGATCATAGTCACTCTTATCAGTGCCCTAAAATTATAGTTGAGATTTTTCTTAACTGCTTTAACTTTGATAAAAAATGCTGCTGATTTGTTCTCTATGAATGCCTGAAAATAAAATAGAGCAGTCAGAGATCCTTGCCAATTCTACATGCTCTTTGGCCATCGCTGACATGGCGGCAGTGGCGTAATAAATGCTTTCAGAAGTGGGTATCTCTGTTCATGAAAACAATTATGGATATCAGTAAAACCAAAAAATGCTGGTGGAGCAATGAGATCTCATTAAAGATCTATTCTTGACGATGAAAGGGTTCAGCGAAATCTGTGGGAAGGCAAACAGCGATATGCAGTGTTGAATGAGAAGGTCGAATGATGGCAGGATGCTCAAGAGGCTATGCTCAGCAAGATGGAGAATGCATTATGGAAGAAAGACATAGATGGTGTGATGGATCTCATTGGAAATGGTGGCATGAAGGAAATGAAGTTTTGTGGAAAAAGAGATCATATTTTCCTACTTGAAAATGGCTGTGGCACAAGTAGGGTGAAGCAAGTCAAGCAGATGGAAGGAGAATGTCCCATAGATGTCCCTAGCAGAAATCCTACCCTGGGATCTCCTCTGAAAATACCCATGATAAAATAAGTGATGATGGTGAGCTACAAAAAGATGGCATTATGGACTGCTGTGACAAGGCTAGACTTTGGGATTATGGAGGAGTTTAAACTGGGTGTGAGGGAGCTGGGTGGTTCAGGGAAATGTGACAAGGGAAAGTCGCACATAAAGTTGAAGCCGGTGACCCAACTTAAAAGGATGATGAATCTGACATGGATGTCTGACAACATAAGTCACCTGGAGGTTCCATCTTATGTTTCAGTGCTGCTGTCTGTATTATAGGCCAAAGATGTAAACCACAGATTTTTGCTGGCCATCTTTGCCTTTTCACCGACAAGGTGCAAGGCAAACAGCCCTCACCTAGAATGAGACTACTACATAGCCTGATACCTCCCATAGTTTTTAAGAGCCCATAGTGCATTACAAGGTTGGTACGAAAAGGGCAGTCTAGAGCATTTAGAAGGAGAAAACTTCTAGAGAAAGAAAACGGGAGGCAGACAGACGACTTACTCCAGCAAAAAATCTGCCTTGACAATCTCAGGGAGCCTGACATAGAAAAATATGTGCTGCACAGGCACAAGTAGAGAACATGATTTGGAAAGATACTTCCTCAGTAAACAAAGATGATATACAACCAGAAACACTGAGGGCACACTTTTAAAGTTACAAATGATGCAAAAATGATAGAAATCATGACACAGACAAAATCTTCAAAAGGAGTGATCTATGGTCACCATTATATGGAGAACTCTCATCCTGTGATAGAAGTTACTTAATAACAAAAGGAGCCAATGTCCTTAGCGCTGACAGAGAGTGGAAATAGCGCCCGAGTTGGATCCATTTATTAGTTTAAATGACTTCCTGTAGACTGGAGAGGAGACTTAAAGAAAAATGTGTGGCAAAATGTGTTGATAGAAAGCTTCGATACCACCATGGCAGGAGGGGTCAATTGGGCCAAATGAATATCTGTGGGGGGGGGGGGGGGGACTGACAGAGAAGTCTAGAAAAAAAAGCCCATCTCACTGGCAGGGATGAAGGCTTCCTCCCAGTTGTTTATGGCGATTGTTGAACATTGTCCTTTGTATGTGACTTGCTTTGTTCTCTATGAATGCATGAAATTAAAATAAAGATCAGTCAAGAAGAGATCCTTGCTGATCCCACAGGCCATTTGACCTTCCTATTTAAAAAAACTAATTCTGCTATAGTTGGCTTTATTTCTTTAATTCAACACACCAAGTGGCCAGTTGTTGTTGTTGTCGTGTCCAAAGAAGAGCCTCAGATGTCTCCATGAACTCCATCACAGCAGCAGCAATGTCCACTATCTTGGGTGAACAAGTCAGCTCTTCAGTTCTCTTCTGGGTGCCATTTATATTGAGCTGTAGTAGATTGAATTGTGTCCTCATAGTAGATTTCCCATCAGGAGCCCAGGCTGCAGCTCCTGACACGGCGGTTACCCCGGACGCGGTAGCATTGCTGGAGATCTTCATTGGAAAATGGGTGCCGTTGCCATGTTAGTCACCTTGGAAACAAACCAGAATTTGATCGAATATTCCAAGGGTCCAGGGGGGACCGCAGGGAGGTGTGGTCGGACTTCTCCCCCCCAAGTGGCCAGTGCTTTCGGTTTAAGTTGGTGTCATGATCAGTGAAGTTCATTATCAATTCATCACAACATTCAATGTCAATGTATATTTTTCTAGGATATACAAACTTTAGAATTTATAAATTACTCTTTTTTATAAATATAATTTTTATAAAATGTTTTTGGGAAATTTTGAATATTTTATTTGCAGTTTTCAATTTTCTCTATTTTTTAATACCATTTCTTTGGATCCTATTTTTCCCAAAATAAACAAAATTAGTATATATATATATATATTATTATTATTATTTTTTTTTTTTTAATAAAGCTTTTTGACATTTAATATTAATATTTTCATTTAAATTGTAAGTTTGAAAATTGAATAAAATATGTTATTTACTGGATCAGCTATCTTCTATTTAACAAACATGATTTTGATTTTTTATTCCCTAAAAATATTTTTAAATAAATAAAATTTTCACAGTTTCTAACACATTCATTTTTAGAAAATTTGAACTCTCTCGATTAAATTTTAACATACTATAGAGGTGGGTGGGAAAGAAATCGATGCATAGTTTCAAATTTAAAATATGAAATGTTACATAATCATAGATTGATGTGCATATTCAGAGAAATTTTGATATCAGATATGGCACATTTTGGATTATTTCAATTGTGTGTCATTAACAACCAGCATTGTTACTGAAATGTCAAACACAATTTATTTGGATTTGGTCTTTTTACCTTGTAGTTGATTTATTTATTAGCAATTTTTGTATTTTCGTATTTTTTTGTATGGTATCTATTAACTTTTAACTGAATTTCCAATTTACTTCCAAATAGTTGATCATGTTTCATATATTTGTTTATTCATTTTTTACTTCCTGGGGATTAACCATCTTTGATTATACTGATATGATTATACATATGCACTTAACATCCCACTTTTGTGCGTGGGAGGGGATGATTATTGCTTAGAATATTTAGTCAAGGTGCAGTAGGTGACTAGTCCATGTGCAATAAAAATTAAAACCTTTTAATTCCGAAGTCTACGCGAGTCACTACATTAAAATTTGACTGTCGACTCATTTTTGCTTGTTCATAAAAGGAAATTTTACCTTATTTTTTAGTTACTTAGCTGGCAGGGTTGGCTTGTGAAAGACTGGTAATATTTTCCCCTCATTTTTATTCTTTCAAATTCAAAGAGCTTTTAGGTTGAAATTGTTCAATTAAACAATATTTAACGAATATTACTCAAAAATAAGCAGAAACATTTCTTCAATTATTTGTTAAAAAAAAAAGGATATGTAAAAATAGAGGGAAATTATAAAATGGTTTACTTGATATTGTTTTGTTTTTTTGCATTGGTAGAGTGGAAAATGATATGTTTTGTGAGTCTCTATCCTCTTCTGTTACATCCTACCATTCATAATCAGAATTGTCTAATAATCATTATTTCCTCCAAAGGAATACATTTTTGTGTATTCTGAATCAATTGGGGTGAATCAAAATTATCCCAAAAAATTGGATGAGAAACCTATTTATATGCTAGCACGAGGCTTCCCTTCTAAAAATAGAACTGTATCAGTCGTTTCTGAGAATTTATAATCTGTTTTGTTTGTGGCCTGTGAGACAGGCATGACCACATCATTTGTAAAAATTTATAATAGCCTTCTATTTTTATCTTTTATAAAAGTTAAATTTTATTTATTTTTAAACATTTTCTGATCATTTTTAAAAATAGTTCAGAAGAATAGAACGTAAATGTGAACATTGCCCCAAATTTCTTGTTTTGAAATCGTGAAATTTTGTTATTTTAAATTTAATTATCATAATTTTAAGTTCGTTATAGGCCTAGTATTTTAAATAGATTTTGTTATTTTGGGACCTAAAATAGGTTTGTTATAGGGGTAGTTCACTATTTAAAAAATTGCAAAGGTTGTTATAGCAACGGCATTTTCAATGGATAGAATTGGGAAATGCCTGTAGGTTTGTTATATTCGTGGTTCGTATTAGCGGGAGTTTACTCTATATATCTGAAATAATAGTACAAATTTGATATATCACTGGGATAAGGTGCATAAATTATGAAAAAGAAAAAGGCATCTCCTTTTTTGCTCCTGAAAGTTGCCCATGGCCTGCGGCATCTATCGGAATAAATCAGTGTGGTGCAAGCTGTACCTCAATGAGCAAAAAACTGCTCATTCAGGCATCCTTAAAAATCATGTGAAACAGGTAGCCAGAATTGCGTTAGACCGCGACACAATGTGAAATAATAGTACAAATGTGACATTGTACTGCGATAAGGTGCATAAATTATGAAAAAGAACAAGGCATGTCCTTATCCTGCAACTGAAAATTGCTGGTCAGTAACCGATCAGTTACACAATATTTTTTTTCTAATGAAAATATACATTTTTAATACATATACAGCAAAACCCCGCTAATACGAACCCTGGATATAACGAACCTTCCCTTATAACGAACCCACGCCGATTCCCAATTCCATTCCATTGAAAATACCATCGTTATAACGAACTTTGCGATTTTTAGAATAACGAACTACCGCTATAACGAACCTATTTTCGGTCCCAAAATAATAAAATCTATTTAAAATACTATGCTTATAACGAACTTAGAATTGTAATTAAAAAAAATTAAAACAACCAAATTTTGAGCATGTTTCAGCTCGCGGATGGCGATTTCAAAACAATAAATTTAGCGGCATTGTTTGTTTTGAATTTTGCACTTTATTTTTGCTGTATGTTGTATAAATTTTTATCAAATTGAATATATTTGCATCCATTAAATTTAAAATATAAAAATACAAATGGCTTCCAAAATGAAGAAAATAAAAAATTTTAAAAACAAAAACGTTATTTCTTAAAAAAGAAAAAAGGCCATTTTCAGAACTTTTCAAAGTGAAACAACACAGGCAAAATGTTATGAACATATTAAAATAAGAGAATATAACATTTCTATTATAAAAGATAAAATATAAAGCTATTAAAAATTGTTACAAAGAGGAAACAACCTCAACTTTTGCTGCGATCGCGATCGTACGTTTTAGGGCTAAAAAAAAAAATCCAAATAAATGGGCCCGTGATGAAACAAAAACTATTTTTATGCCTAACTATGGTGATTTTAAAGTCAGCAATGTTTTGCATGACAGGTTAAAAAAAAACAAGAAAATCTAGACCTAGAAGAATATGTGGGAAAATGAAATGGAAGAAAAACTCTAACTTTATTTGAATGGTGCAATGCTTGAAGAATGCTTTGAAGCAACAAGGTGTTAGAGCCATGTTTCCAAGTAAACAATGTATTATATAATGTGATAATGATGTTTTAAAATCATTTTATATCTTTGAATATATATTTAATAAAACTTTGCCTAGGATTTGTCTTGATTTTTAAATTAGACATAGAGGTACATGTATGTTAATGATAAGAAGAACCTATCATCTAATGATTTCTATTATTATTCAGTATTAATGTAAGCAAATTGGTCAATTAAGGGAATTAAAACAAAGTGACCACTATTAAGAGGAAGCCTCTTCTTGTGTGTATGGCTGTCCTTTAATTATACGGTCTAAAAATTTTGAAAAGTAAAAAAAAATAGCCAAACCGTGGCTATAGTGAACCAAAAGCTCTGTCCCGTTGGGGTTCACTATAGAGGGGTTTTACTGTATATAACATATCAAATCATTAATCAAATAAAAAAATTATTTCAGAACAAATTAAAATTTTGATCATTTTTGGAAAATAAATATCTAAGCAACAAAATGACACCACCACACTCAAAGGGTTAAAGATACTTGGTAAAGCACAAAATTTGAATTATAGATTAGAATCAAAGGGTAACATCCAAATTTTGACATTTGTTGGTAGTTTTGATAACAGCATTGTTTCCATCATTTGGAAAATTATCGAAGAAAATTTGACAAAGGAACCAAGAGGAAGTCTTGTGACACCATGCATATTTGTGAGATATTTTAGGCTTCTTCCTTGTTGAAGTTGGGAGGAAGAGGCTGCCTTTGTCATGTCAATCATGTCCTATGGGAGATCTAAGTTTAACCTTGAATAACCTTAACTAGTACACAAGTTGGCTTGGATTGAAATTGTTTTTGAAAGAAGTTTTACATTTCTATCAATTTATAATATTTATTAATTGAGAAGCCAAAATTCTTATATCAATCTTTAAACATTGAATAGAACTTTAAAATCCATATTTGAATACTTTAAATGTTTACTAGCACCAATAATATAAGAAATTATAAGCATTTTTAATTGAAAATTTTGAAATTCTAGTTCAAAATCTGATGTTGATTTGAACAGAAAGGTTATCAAAAAGTTTGCTGAAGGTTCTTACATCGCTTGACGTTTTGAGTGATCTCAACAAATTGTTCATATGACTGCTAATCAGAATTTCTTCTTGCCCAAATCTGTCTTTAAGCAATTTTATAGCTTCCTCATAATTGTCTGCAGATAAAGTGACACCTTCGACTGTGTTTAGTGCAGTTCCGCCGAGATGTGACTTCAGATAGTTAAATTTATCGATATGATTCAGTGAGTTATTTGGTGAATAGCTGCATCAAAATAATTCCAGAACGTCAGCCATTCACTAAGGTTTCCATAAAATTTCAATTTCATCAATTTTGGAAGCTTCACAGTCGTGCAGGAAGGGACATTATGTCTCATTTCGGGTTCATCTATTCGTGAGTTTGAGTTCGAATTCGATATATTTTCACCACTGGAATCTGATTGGCGATCCTTTTATTTGCCCTAAATCTCCAAGTAATATATTTCACTCGATATTCTTCTACGCCCTATAATTCTCTCTCTAAACCGTTTCAAGAAGCATTTCTATTTCGTGATCAACTAATTTAAGTTAATTAAATGATTTCTCTTTCAATTGTTCTAATAATTCGTAAAGTTCAATTCTCATTTGCGTGTTAAGTCCACTTTCAATCTTATTGCATGTTTTCTTTAAATATGATCTGTTAATAGCACGCTTCTTCTTTAAATGTAGAATTAATTCTTTCGCCATCATGTAAAAATAGCAGCAAGAAGGGTTAGCTAGTGAGTTCTAAAATGGTCAGCTCAGAATGCTTTTTTTTCTTTCCAGAATTTACCATCAACAGTCCTGGCTGGAATGTCAAAAATATTGTGATATTACCGCCACTCTGTGCTGTGACAACGATCTAAATACTATAGAGGTTGTCACTCACCTCTTTTCTTGGTTGGCGGGGTTGAAGGTTCAAAGATGAAGTGTCGCTGCTTGTACCACTTTTAAAATATTCTACGAAAACATGAGGGAAAATTATATTTATTATCATTTAAGAAAATAGTAAAGGATTATTCAATGAATATATATTTAAATGTATTTACACTAAAATAATCAGGGATCAGGGCTAATCTTTCCTTTCGAAAGTTGTTCTGTTTTTGTTTTCCTCATTCTAGCAGCTGCATCCAGTAGCCCCCTATGTCGCCCTCCCATTGGCTGCCTCTAACTCTTTCTTTTCCAACAAAATGTAGTCTTGAATGGCAATTTATATATATATATTTGGAAAGTTTGCCGGGAGGAAATTAATCCATGGAAGCAATGGTCGCCTCTCCCGTCAAAATAAACGTCAGAATCAGACGCCATCTATTGACCATCGCCGCAACTAGCGGCATCGGGTCAGTGACAAAGCCACAACACCAACTTTGGCAAACTAATAAGCGTCCACCTAGAGACCATGGTTTCGGGCTAATGGCCCTCGTTATTCTAGGGCGGACTTTGTTCCATGAGATCCACACGGGATATAATGGAATCCTCACAATCTACCAAAGAGGTGTTTTGCTGGCAATGTTGCTCGGCCAAATCTATTGGCAAAACATAGATGGAAAATTTGCCGGGAGGAAATTAATCCATGGAAGCAATGGTCGCCTCTCCCGTCAAAATAAACGTTAGAATCCGTCGCCGCAACTAGCGGCATCGGGTCAGTGACAAAGCCACAACACTCACTTTGGTCCATTAACACGCGAAATTTAAAGTTTGGAAAATTTGGAAATTCCGAGTTTTTTGTTTTTTTTTAAGCCTTAATTATCATAAAATGTTTATCACTGGTGTAAAATTAAGCTAGTTATATTAAATATTTTAGGATCAATATAGTTTTATTAATATTGCACAATTATTATTGATTTAAAAATTTCAAATAACACACACACACACACAAATGCTTTATATATATTTCAAAGTCAGATAATCGTTAAATTTTCAGGTAGAGACATAAGTTTCTCACTCAGAGGTTGTAGGCCTACTTCTTACAAATTTTTACTAATTTGAAATTTTCGGTAGTTTCGGCCACACGTTGGAAAGCGCTAATGTAGTTTTCTGATTTCTGGCCCGACAAAATATATTCTACTTTACTTGTGGCTTTTTAAATGATGGTGTATCTAATTCTGAATCACTTCAAAAAAATATCTAATAATGTTGGAGAGGAAATGGTAAAAACATTAAGATTAATAGAATTATAAACGCAGAAAAATATTTGTAATTATAAAAGTTCTATTTACAATGAGATCTAAAAAAAACTCCATATCACAATATAGTATTGAGGATAAACCCTAAAGTGGAACAAAAAAAAAAAAATAAAATAATAATGTGACATTTGATCTTTAATCCAAGGTTTCTTTATAAACTCAACATATGAGAATCTTACATTTGTGTAATGGATATTGAGACTGACTCGACTATCACCTTTACAACTTTGAATTCCTACAACTTTGAACATCAAGATATGCATGTATATATATATTTATACTTATTTATTTAATAATCATCCTAGAATAAAGAAATAAGCTCTACCCAAATTACTAACCATATATATAAATTTTCTACATACATATACTATATAGCTTGATGTTTGTTTATATATATATAAATGAACCAAAAGGGCCTCTGTTGGGCTATAAGTTGAGGCTGGACTAGATGATGTAATAGTATAAGGAAGTAGTCAATTATCCCACTATATCTGCCGATTGAAGTGGATATATAGAAGCACGCGGAGGCGACGCGAACAACAGGCAAGTGTCTTTATTTAGACTAATGGGGGAGGGAGGATGGACTGCCCGCTGGGCAGCTCGGTGATTGGCTGGCCGGAACGTAGTGGTGACGTAGGTCCTCCCCGGCGGAAGTGGGCATATTCAACATGTCTTCATTCCCCCACTTTGGATATGCCGTGTAGTATGCCAGTATCCAGACAATTCATAGCTGCACAAGCATTCTGATGTGCAGTCTTTTTGAGGCCCTTGGTGAAGGTGTTGGCCAGGTTGTCGTTGGTAGAGATGTAATTCACATGGATGTCTCCGCTGTTGACCTTTTCTCTTATATAATGATACCGTATGTCAATGTGCTTCGACCTATTGTTTTCTATGTTGTTTTTAGAAAACTCGATGGTAGCTCTATTATCACAGAATATTGTTATTGGGCGTGAGGCGTTAGTCAGGCATTTCAAATTCTCTAATATTTGTGCTATCCACAATATTTCCTTAGTGGTCTGGGCGAGAGCAATGTACTCAGACTCCATTGTAGATAATGACACGCAATTTTGCTTTTTAGATCTCCATGACACTAAACAACCGTTAATAGTAACAGCTGACCCGCTGGTTGATCGTCTATCATCTATGTCATTAGCCCAATCTGAGTCGCTAAATGCTAGTATATCATCAGACCCTCTTTTATAGATGAGTGAAACATTCTTAGTAGCTTGGAGATATCTTAGTATATGTTTAGCAGCTTGCCAGTGTCGTTCGCCTGGGTTACCACAGAATTGTGCTAATTTAGTTACGGCAAACGTCATATCAGGTCTCGATGAGTTTGCAAGATATAGCAGAGACCCTATAAGTTCTCTGTAAGGGATGTGTTTCATCTCATCCTTTTCCTTGTCAGTTGTTGGACAGTCTTTCTTTGTAATCGGAATGGAGTTATCTAATGGAGTAGAAACCCCCCTACATTCCATCATATTAAATCGTTCGAGGATCGACATGGTGTATTTTCCTTGTGAGAGGATTATTGTGTTTTCATCTGGATAACTTATTTCTACACCCAAGAAATATTTGATGGGTCCTAAGTTCTTGATCTTAAATTTTTCTCTAATCTTTTCCTCAATATTTGTCAGAATGTCCTCGCTTTCCGCGAACAAAGCTAGATCGTCGACATATATGGCGATGACCGCCTTATCTTCAAAAGTGTATAAAAAATTACAAGCGGCTAAACGACGAAATCCAATATCTTCAAGAGCTTTATCCAGTGTGCAGTACCATTCGAGACCGGACTGACGTAAACCATATATTGGACGGTTTAGTTTAAGAACTTTGCCCTCACATTTCTCGTCGTTAGATCCATCTGGTGGGCTTATGTAGATTTCTTCATTCAGTTCGCCGTACAGATATGCATTGTCGACGTCGAGGTGTCGATTGTACCAATTTTTATTTATCGTCAATGCAAAGATCATTCTGATGACCGAAAAATTTATTACTGGCGAATATGTCTCAAAAAAGTCAACGTTTCGTTTTTGAGAAAAACCTCTCACAACTAATCGCGCTTTAAATCTTTCAACGTCCCCTTTTGAGTTAGTCTTTATTTTAAATACCCATCTACTGCTAATTGGGCGCTTGCCAAGTGGTAGGTCGGACAACGTCCATGTATTTCTATCCTCAAGACTTCTCAATTCATCCTTCATGGCCCTTCTCCAGTACGGTGCCTCTTTGCTGTTTATGGCTTGTTCAAAAGTTGTGGGTTCGATGATATCTAGGAAATGCAGTTCTGCTTTTGGCTTTCCAGCACGTCCATAAGGGTTTCGTACAATTCTTTTAGGCCTAGTTTGAACAATGTCGTCGTTGTTTACCCCCACTAAATCCTGATCACTCGTATCATCATTACGTTCTCTTTTCGCTTCAGGTTTTAGACCTATATCTCCTTCAAGCTGGTTATCGGGTTCTATCCAAATATGGTTGTATCTTTCAGGTTCATCCTCAACCTTAGTCCACTTCAGTCCTATCTTGGATTCGTCAAATTTGACATGCTTCGTTTGGATTACGTGTTGAGTTTCTGGACACCAAAGACGATAGCCTTTAGTCTGGGAAGAATAACCAACAAGAATGCACCTATTGGCTCGATTGTCCAGTTTCTTTCGCCTTTCTGTGGGGATATGGCTATATGCTAAGCACCCGAAAGCTTTTAAGTGGCGAACACTCGGTTTTCTTGATGACCAAAGTTCATCGGGTACTTTATCTCCTAGGGCGCTATTGTAGCACTTGTTTCTTATATAAGCTGCAGTGTTTACTGCCTCTGCCCAGAATCTCTGAAGGAGTTCGGCGCTATGTAAACAAGATCGGGTTATGTCCAACAACACTCGATTAGCTCTTTCTGCAACGCCATTCATAGGTGGCGAGTATGTGTTCGTTAGCTCGTGTTTGATGCCAAGTTGCTCTAGCCTAGTTTTAAATTCATGGTTGCAATATTTGAGTCCATTGTCGGATCTTAGCACTTTTAGCTTATGTCCGGTTTCTCTCTCAGCCCTAGCGAGATACGAGTCGAAGTGTTTCAGCACTTCGTTTTTATGTTTAAGGCAAAACAGGGTTATCTTTCTAGAATAATATCATCAATGAATGTTAGAAAATATGCGCTTCCTCCAATAGATCTAACAGGCATTGGACCACAAATATCAGTGTGAACTAATTCTAACGGCCTTTTAGATCTTATATTCCTAATGGGTTTGTTTGGCTCTTTCGTGGACTTTGCTACACAACAATCATCACACAGACTTCGATCCATCGAGGAGATCTCTAACCCCTTAAATAATTCCCCCTTTGCCATTCTCTCAATTGCGTCATTGTTTACATGACAGAACCTCTGATGCCATAGTTCTAATGTTTGTTTTTGTGAACTCTTTTGACTGTTAAACAACTCAGCGTTTGGTAAAATGACTCTACCCTTCATGACATATAATCCATTTTCATCATGTGCTATTGCAACAATTCGGTTCTCCGAATCGAAAACTTGCGCTCTTCTGTTCGCAAAATTAACTATCTTGCCCTTATTTTCCATGCTCGAGACTGACAATAGGTTTCGTCGCACATTAGGGACATACAGCACATTACATAGTTTTAGGTACACGTGGTGCTTACCCACATAGGCCTTGAACTTGATGTTGCCGCATCCTTCCGCTCGTGTAGTCCCGCTCGCTGTTAGGATCGGATCCGACGTTATTCCTTGGAAGTTGGTGAACCACTCCCTTTTGTTACATACGTGGTGAGTCGCGCCGCTGTCGATCGCCCAAGAGTTGTCAGGGATGGCGTAGGATAGGGCTGTTAGCATTTCGCTTCCCGCTATCTCGTGAGTGCCACATCTCGGTGTTTGGAAATTTGGAGTTGGAGTTTTAGCCTTCCCTCTGCATGATCTCGCGATATGTCCTTCCTTGCCGCACTTGTAGCAGGTGAAATTTTCTTCTTTTTGTCTTCCTCCTGGTCGTTGTCCCGAACTGCAAAGCTTCATTTGTGTTATTCGCACGTTGGGCCATCCATCTCTCGTATTCTGCTAGCAGCACATGTTTTACCTTGCTAGAGGTGAATTCCTTGTCTTCTACGTTGCTGAAGGTCATGATGATTCAGTCGTATGACTCCGGTAGGCCAGCAAGCATTGAATAGGCGAGGTCTTGATCCTGCATTTCTGCGCCTGCCTCTCTTAAGTGATCCGAGCAGATCTTCAGTCTCCCCAAATAGTTCGTCATCGTCTCTTGTTCTTCGAATCTTATGGAGATGAACTGCTTCTTCAGTTGAAGGATTCTTGACCTTGACTTGGGTTCGTATACTTGTTCCAAGGTATCCCATGCTTCTCGTGCAGTGGTACAGTCCATTATATGAATCTGTTGGCTCGATGAGATCGTCAGTGCTATCATAGCCAACGCCTTTTCTTGCTTCATGTTGAAGATTGTTCTTGAGGCTTCTTCATCGGGTGTTGGCTCCGTAACATACTTCCAGAGTTCTCTTTCGATTAGCATCATCTTCGTATTATACTTCCAGCTTCTGTAGTTCTGATCATTGAGTTTCTCGAGGGGCGTGTTGATCAGCGTCGAGGTCATCTTGCATGTGGTGTCTCGAATTAACCACGCTCTGCTACCAGATGTTGGGCTATAAGTTGAGGCTGGACTAGATGATGTAATAGTATAAGGAAGTAGTCAATTATCCCACTATATCTGCCGATTGAAGTGGATATATAGAAGCACGCGGAGGCGACGCGAACAACAGGCAAGTGTCTTTATTTAGACTAATGGGGGAGGGAGGATGGACTGCCCGCTGGGCAGCTCGGTGATTGGCTGGCCAGAACGTAGTGGTGACGTAGGTCCTCCCCGGCGGAAGTGGGCATATTCAACATGTCTTCAGCCTCAAATAAAAAAAGGAAGGAAGAAAGAAAATTAATAATATGTAAACTATAAATATGTTTTATTTGAATCCAATAATGTATTTTTTTGCACACAATTAATATATTCACATAAAAATTGATGTTGACCTAGGTAAATTGTCTAAAAAAACTAAACTAACTGAAAAAGAGAAATGTATAATTCTTAACTTCCTATTGATGACTTAAAAAAAAAATTCTTACCTACATTTGCAGTTGCTCCACTTTGTGGGGAGCCTTTGGCCAAAAAGGCCCCCAGTTGTCTACTCTCCCTTGACCACTCTAAGACTCACTTTTTTCTCTCCCAGGGTGACCAAAAATTTTAACAGAAAAATAAAAATGATAATAATAAATCTTTGACTGGTAACCCTCTGTGATAGGTCAAAGAAAATAATAATAATATACCTAGGTGAAATATATATATATATACTGAAATAAAATCTAAAATTATATCCCCCATTACAAATTAATTAGATAATTCTTGAGAATTATCTAAATCAATATATTCTAATTTGGAAAAGAATAAATAATTTATCAATTCCCATGAATCATAAAACCAATTTGTAAAATAATCTTAAAATTATTTAATAAATAATTCAGATGAATTATTTAGAATCTAATCCTATTATTAAACAAAAAAAAATAGCCTAGGCCAACATAAAAAATATTTACATAAAAGAACAAAATAAGGCATGCGTTAGAAATTTGTATGGTGTAATTTGATGTCCCTCAGGCCTTTAAAAGGTTCTTCTCAGGCTATAGGATGCATAAGCCACTGGATTTCAAGCCACATGATAGGTCAGCGCATGGTGTGCCAGTGGCCTGCAGAATCCGGTCAGGGGCATCCTGCACATCCAACATCCAGCCTAGAACCTTGTTTCCTTAAATTCACTCATGTTTTCATTGTTGGGTGTTATTTTACCGTGAACTTTTTTGTGGCCTAATTTGTGTTGGGTCCATTTTGGACTCAGACCCAACAATAAAAACATCATGAGTGAATTTAAAGATACAAAGTTCTCGGCTGGATGTTGGATGTGCAGGATGCCCCTGGCCGGATTCTGCAGAACACTGGCACATCATACGCTGACCCATCATATGGCCTGAAATCCAGTGGCTTATGCATCCTACAGCCTGAGGAGAACCTTTTAAAGACCTGAGGAACGTCAAATTACAACATACAAATTTCTAATGCATGCCTTATTTGTTCTTTTATGTATATATTTTTCATGCTGGCCTAAGCTATATTTTTTTTGTTTAATTGTAGGGGTAGATTCTAAATAATTCATCTGAATTATTTATTAAATAATTTAAGATTATTTTACATTGGTTTTATGATTCATGAGAATTGATAAATTAATTATTATTTTCTAAATTATAATATATTGATTTAGATAATTCTCAAGAATTATCTAATTAATTGTAATGAGAATATAATTTTTAGATTTTAATTCAGTATATATATATTATATATATTTCACCTAGGTATATTATTATTATTAATATTTTTATCACAGAGGGTGACCAGATAAAGATTTATTATTATTTTTTTATTTTTCAATCATGATGATTTTTGGTCACCCTGGGAGAAAAAGTCAGTCAGTGACAAGTCAGTCTTAGGGCAGTCAAAAAGAGGACAACAGGGGCCTTGGGCCAAAGGCCCCCCCCCCTCCCCCACAATGGGAACAACTGCAAATGTAAGTGAGAATTTTTTTTAGTCATCAATAGGAAGTTAAGAATTATACATTTCTCTTCTTTTTTTTTTTTGGTTTGTTTAGTTTTTTTTTGGTTTATTAGACAATTTACTTAGGCCAACATCATCTTTTATGTATGTGAATATCATAATTGTAGCAAAAATATATCATTGGATTCAAATAAACATTTATAGTTTACATTTTATTAATTGTCTTTCTTCCTTTCCATTTTTTTTATTTGAGCCTCTTTTGGTTTATTTATAAATATACAAACAAACATCAAGGTATATATGTATTGTATGTAGAAAAAATTTGCATACATAACTAGTAACTTGAGTAGCTCATTTCTCTATTCCAGAATGTTTATTAAGTAAATAAGTATAAATATATATATATATACATGCATATCTCGATGTTTTTTTGTATTCGTAAGTGGTAACCTCACATCAGGAATTCAAAGCTGTAAAGGTGATAGTCGAGTCAGCCTCAATATCCTTTACCCAAATGTTAGATTCTCATTTGTTGAGTTTATAAAGAAACCTTGGATTTTAAAGATCAAATGTCATATTATTATATTAATTTTTTTATTTTCTTGATCCACTTTGGGGTTTATCCTCAATGCTATGTTGTGATATGGAGAGTTAGATTTCACATAAATGTACTTTAGTGTATTATACAAATTTCTAAACTAAAAAATATGTTTACATATGGTTTGAATGAAATTCTTCATTTTTTTTTATTTAAGTGTTTATAAATATATTAATCGTGTATGGTTTTTGTGTGTTCGCCTTGGTGTGTTTTTTGTCAGTTTATCAGTAATTTAATATAATCGATAAATCCTTTGAAATACATTGAAATAGAATATATTTTTTTCGAAAGTATAACATATTTTGACACTTTGATAACTGAGCTAACATTGGATGCCCAACGTGGAGCCGAAACTACCGAAAATTCAAATTAGTAAAAATTTGTAAGAAGTAGGCCTACAACCCTGAGTGAAAAATCATGTCTCTACCTGAAAATTCAACGATTATCTGACTTTGAAATATATATAAGGCTTTTGTGTGTGTGTTATTTGAAATTTTTAAATCAATAATAATTGTGCAATATTAATAAACTATAATGACCCTAAAATTTCAAATTTTCCAAACTTTAAATTTCACGTGTTAATAGACTTTTTTTTTCTTCTTTTTAATATAGAATGTTGAAATTTTAGGATATGTACTGTGTTGTTATCCAAGACGAGTCAAGATTAACTGAGCATTAGTTTATTTCCTATTATAATCTATTTTTATATACAAGTCAAAAGAGATCACTAGCAGAGTATTATTCCTTTTGGTTTCCAGAGCTCAACAATCTATGAGCCTAATACTCTGCACATCTCCTCCCTTAACTTTCCCGGAACCTTCGAGGTATCTTGACTGCCCTTCCATATCTTGTATGCACGGCTGGCATTGAAGGGAGGCTCTTCTCTGGATCCTGGTCTTGGTTGTCCCTCTGCATCCTTCCATCTCTTGTAGATGAGGCCGTTGGTGTAGGGCAATCCTCCTCGGTCTCTTGCTCCTGGGCATCCTTGCATCTCCTTGAGAGCCGGGTTGATGTCGAAGTGGGGGTCTCCTCATTTCTCTGCTCCTGGCGCTGGCCCTCCTCAGAAGCATCCATGGTGCCTCCCATTTTTGGTAGAGGTGTGAGGTGGAGTCTGTTTCGCCTAACTTTTCCTTGGGGAGTTTGTACCCAATAGGAACGCGGTTCTTCAGATTTGTGAAGAACTGTTCCTTCTACCCTTTGATCTCTAATCCAAACGCTGTCCCCTTGTTGAAGCGGAGGCAAGCTATGTACATCGTGTCGTTTATCATATAGGAGCTTCTGGTTGATCACCCTCCTTTTCTCTCTTTGTTGCAAAGCTTCGGAGTCCAAGTACCTTGGCATCAGTGATGATTCTATTGCTGGAACAGAGGTCCTAAGGCGTCGTCCCATTAATAGTTCAGCTGGACTATAACCACTTTCCAGGGGCATCGTTCTATATGCTTGAAGAGTCAGATAGCAATCTTCTTCTTTCTTAAAACTTTGCTTTATATTCTTGATAATTGCTTCAATAAATCCATTGCTTTGAGGGAATTTCGGGCTGGATGTGATATGTTTGAAAGACCATTCCTTAGAAAATTTTGAAAATTTGGAACCCAGAACTTTTTGGAATTGTGGTCCATTATCGCTTCTCACAGTCTCAGGTGTTCCATGCCTAGCAAATATAGATTTAAGACGGCTTATTACTTCTTGAGCAGTTAGATTTTGTAAAAGTGATATTTCTGGGTACCTGGAGTAGTAATCACATACAATTAGATACCATCTCCCATTTAGATAAAAGAGGTCCATTCCGACTTTTTGCCAAGGCCTGATCGGAAATTCTGAGGGCATCAAAGGTTCATGCTTGGGTTTTCTCTCCTTCAAGCATTTTGTACACGACGAAACCATCCTTTCAATCTCTTGGGAAATTCCTAACCACCAAACCGATTCTTTTGCTCTAGATCTGCATTTATTGATCCCAAAATGGCCTTGGTGCAATTTCTCAAGGATATCTTTCCTTAATGACTTAGGGATTAGAATTATTTGTCCTCTAAGAAGAAGACCATTCTGATAGGTCAGGTCCTCCTGAAATTGCCAGTATCCTCTTAGTGCTGGATCTACTTCTCTTTTATTCTTAGGCCATCCGCTCATACAGTATTTAGCCAATTGAGAGCAAAGTGAATCTTCCTTTTGCTTTCTAGAAATCTCCAAAAGTCTTTCTTCTGTTGCTGGAAATTCAATGGATTGGATGTACGCAGAAAGTTCTTCTTCCAATTCATCTTTATGTGGTTTAGACATAGGCTTCCTTGATAACATATCAGTCACTATTTGCTTTTTGCCAGCAATGTGACTCATTTGATAAGAATACCTCATCATCCTCATTTTTAATCGCTGAAGTCTGGGAGTCATGTCTTCCAAGGATTTAGACGTAAAAATGGCAATCAGTGGTTTGTGATCTGTTTCAATATGGATTTTAATACCTGTAACATAATCCTTTAGTCGATCACAAGTCCATACTATAGCCAGTCCTTCTTTTTCAATTTGGCTGTATCTTTTCTCCGTTTCTGAAAGTGTTCTAGATACATAAGCTATAGGTTTTAAAGATCCATCACAGTGTCGGGCAACCTTTTTCGAGTTGCGGCGCACTAAGCTTAATTTCTTTTTTTCGCGGCGCACCTGTGGTTCTCACTATAAATTTCCTCGTAGGTAATTAAAATACAACAATAAATACTAGTAAAAATTTAAACATATATATCACATTTTATTAATTTTCAATATTAAATTAACATAATCAATGCGAGCATTGCGATTGTTTTTGAGAGCATATCAAATTAATACGGGGATCTACTTGTGAAAGACAAACGCGCATCTCCTCATCTATCATTTGAAGTCTTTCGCGCTTCTTAGACTTCATTTCTGTGAGTGTTAAAAAACCTTGCTCACACAGGTAGGAACTTCCAAATGGCAACAATGATTCGATGGCCGCATTACTAAGTTTAGGAAATTTGGAGTTTAAGCACAACCAAAACTCAGATAGCTCCTTTTCAGTGAATAGTCTTTTGAAAACTAAATCGTTTTTTAAATCAATTAAGTTTTCTTGCATTTCTTCTTCCAGATGTTGAATTTCACAGTGCATAAATGGGTTAACTACCCATTCCATCTTTTCAACGTCCAAGTAAGGAAAATATTTATCAAAAGAAGCGGATAGTAATGTCAAAGTTTCTTCGACTTCTTTTTTGATAATAGATTTTGATGGATTCTCTTGAACCATCGGAAAAGATGCAAAGTTTTCTTTAGCAATGTTTAAATTCCATTAACTGAGTTTTTCCTTAAACGCTTTCAACTTGGTGGAGATAGTGATAATGTTCTCCTGAGCACCTTGCAAATTTAAATTAAGGCTGTTTAATTTGTCGAAAATATCACCCAAAAATGAAACTCGTAATTTTCGCGGATTGTTTTTTTTTTAACTTATGATTTTAAATAGGTACGTACCTATTTGCATTTTTATTTTTTAATAATGGCACGTGCCAGTTATGTACGTCAAGATTATGTACATACGTTATATGAAATATAAAATTATGCAAACTGTTGTAATTATAATACCAAAATAAGTTTTATATAAAATGAAATTTGCTTTTTTTTATTTCATTTTTTATATGAAAATTTTTGAAAAAAAATATTAAAATTGAATAAAAATTATAAAAAATATTTTTTGAAACATTATTTTTAAATTTAACCAAAAGTTCTAAATACCTACAAAAATGTTCGCGGCACACCAGTGTGCCACGGCACACCGGTTGCCCGACACTGATCCATCAGGTTGTTCTTGTCTTAGAACCCCACCTAATCCAAATGAAGAAGCATCAGCCGATACTATGGTCGTTCTTGAGGGATCAAATAAAGCGAGGCTAGGTCTAGATACTAACTCTTGTTTCAGCAGGTTGAAGCTCTTTTTCTGAGGTTCATTCCAAACCCACTCGTTTTTTGTACTTAGTAACGAATTCAAGGGTTGTAATTTATCCGCAAGGTTGGGAATGAATTTTCCTAAATAATTCACCATGCCTAAGAAAGACTTCAATTCTTTTGTTGATCTAGGCGCCTCCATTTTTGTAATAGCATCGAGCTTTTCTTCGTCAATGAATAAGCCTTCTGAACTCAATGTGTGTCCCAGGAATTTTACAGTTTTAACTCCAAATTGACACTTTTCTGGGTTGAGTGTCATCCCTTCTTCTTGGATTTTCTTCAAAACTTGGCGTACCCTTTCGTTATGTTCTTCTAAGGAAGATCCGTATACTACAATATCATCCATGAAGCATACAACCCCTTCTATTTTGCCCAGAAGCTGAGTAATCTTTCTTTGAAAGATTTCTGGTGCCGACGTTATTCCAAATGGGATTCTTTTGAAAAAGAACCTGCCGAATGGCGTTATAAAGGTGGTTAGTTTTTGGGATTCTTTAGCTAACCCAAACTGCCAAAATCCAGAATTTGCATCTAGCTTGGAAAAATAGCAAGCATTTCCCAGCTGTCCCAGGATATGCTCTGTCGCAGGTAGCGGATAATTTTCTCTTCTTATATACTGATTTAGCTTCGTTAAATCAACACAAATTCTTATTTTTCCTCCTGGTTTCGATACTGCGACCATTCCCGCACACCACTCAGTCGGCTCTTCTACTGATTCAATGACTCCTAGCCTGGTCATCTCTTCAAGTTGTTCCTTTACCTGTTTCATTAAGGGAATTGGAACTCTCCTAGGGGTGCATAAAGCGTATGGTTTCGCATCTGGTTGTAGGGATATTTTGTAATTTATTTTAGCATGTCCTAAACCATTAAATATTTCTGGAAACTCTCTTTTTGGATTTAAAAAATTTGATGATAATTGCTGAATCATTCTCACAATGTTTAATTTTTCACTTGTCTCCCCAGAGAGAAGTGGCTGCTTTAGTTTATCAACAATGTATATTTTCGAGTTTAAGTGCTGGCCTTTATTTTGAAGTTTTACGTGGATCATTCCAACTGTTTCCAAGGGTATTCCATTTGGACCTTGTAATATTTTATCAGATTTTTCCAGTTTTATTCTTTGGAAACCTTGATAATAATATTGTAGGGGGAGTACGTTGACATCAGCTCCGGTGTCAATTTTAAAATTAATTTGTCTATTATTTACCTTAATTGGTACTATCCATTTCTTGGAATTATCCTCTACAGATCCCAAAAAAGCTATCTCTGATTTTATTTCATTTAAGGCTTCTGATCTACATACTTTGGCATAATGGCCCTTTTTCTTGCATTTACTACAATACGAGTTCATAGCTGGACAATTTTTCCAATCATGATTATTTGAATTGCCACACCTGGTGCATCCATGTGATGACCCTCCCAACTGGTTTGACTTGAATTGTCTTATTTTTTGTTCGTGCCTTTTTGTTTCTTTTATGTGATTAGGCATTTTCTTTATTTGATCTATAGAATCTTGTTGGTAAAGGCTAGACTGCTGTTCTTTGACACTTTCTAATTGCTTTGCCATTAGTGTGGCTTTTACTAAGGTCAAGTCTGTATCAAGTTGCATTCTTTCAGATAATGCTCTATCCCTTACTCCAACAACTATCCTATCCCTAATCAACTCATCATGTAACATCCCAAAATTGCAGTGCTCAGCTAGGCTATGGAGTGCTGTGATAAATTCATTCACCTTTTCCCCTTCCTGCTGACATCTTTGATTAAATCTTGCCCTTTCATAAATTATATTACGTCTTGGAATAAAGTGACTTTCAAAGCATTCAATAACTTTATTATAATTTTCTAGTTGGTCACTTGCTATTTTACATGACAACAAAATGTCATCTGCATTATCACCCATGCAGTACACAAGCATATTAACTTGCTCATTTTCTGGGTTATTAATTAACCCTCTTGCCTGCCTAAAATGTTCAAATCTCCTAATCCATTTTGGCCAATCACCTGGATTTGAAAAATTAAAAGGTTCTGGGGCTACACAATTATAATTTTGGGACATTATAAAGATTTATTTATAATATAATATAACTTACCAAAAAGTTTGCTTGATGTCAAGTTTCAATTTTTCTTCGAACAACGACCTTCTTTATGAATTCAGTTTACCGCTTCTAAGCTTGCTTGATGTCGAATTTCAAATTTTCTTCGAACAACAACCTTCTTTATGAATTCAGTTTACCGCTTCTAAGCTTGCTTGATGTCGAATTTCAAATTTTCTTCGAACAACGACCTTCTTTATGAATTCAGTTTACCGCTGCCACCATGTGTTGTTATCCAAGACGAGGCAAGATTAACTAAGCATTAGTTTATTTCCTATTATAATCTATTTTTATATACAAGTCAAAAGAGATCACTAGCAGAGTATTATTCCTTTTGGTTTCCAGAGCTAAACAATCTATGAGCCTAATACTCTGCACATGTACAACTGAACAAAAAACAAAGTTAGGCTTAAAACAGTGTTTTCCCACACTTCAGAACTTCCCACAAAACCCAAATTTAGAGCTCCTAGGGACATCCTTGATTGACACGCTGGGGCAAGGACCACATCTGTAGAGGGGTGGATATAGATGGATGTGAAAAACAACAGATGTGCGTGCAAGATGTTTTCGAGGGGGGAGGTAAGCTATGGAGGAGTCTCATAGCATGTTTCATCCTCTAACTACTTTAAAACTTTTAATAGGCTTTTTTTTTCTTTTCTTTCTCTCTTTAGATTTAGTCAGTATTAATTGATTCATGCAACTATAGGAATATAATTATTTTGAATTAGGGTCTATTTTAGATTATAATTATATTCATTTAACGTAACCTATCCACAGGGTTTTATTTATTTCATTTTTTTGTAATCCACTTATTATTTCAATTTTTTTTATTTTTTTGTTGACGCGAAAGTGTGTACCTTCCCATAACGAGTGTTTAATTTCGTTGCCTCCCTGTTTGCTTTCTTTTAAAATATTTAGGTTGTAAAATTGGACAACTGAATTTATATTTATTTACTGGGATTTTATTTTTTAACATTTGTGTGTAAAATCCGCATAATATTTAATTATATATTTTAGATTATTGCAACATTAAGTTTTTATTACAAATATTTTGCATATCATGTATTTTAGATTAATAATTAGATTCATTTAACGTCTACCTATCCACAGGGTTTTATTTATTTCATTTTTTTGTAATCCACTTATTATTTCAATTTTTTTATTTTTTGTTAACGCGAAAGAGTGTACCTTCCAAGAACGAGTGTTTAATTCCGTTGCCTCTCTGTTCGCTTTCTTTTAAAATATTTAGGTTGTAAAATAGGACAACTGATTTTATATTTATTTACTGGGGGGGCTTTTATTTTTTTAACATTTGTGTGTAAAAAATCCGCATAATAATTTAATTATATATTTAGATTACTGCAACATTTTATCACAAACATTTTGCATATCATATATCATGATAGCCCAAATTTTGTTTTCTTAAATATAATCCTTCGAGTGTTGATTTTACCGCCTTTCCATTCCTCTTTTTCTGATATAATCTATATATATAAAATTGAATGTCTGTGTGTCTGTCTGTCTGTGTGTGTGTCCTCTATGGATTCAAAAACCATACATCCAATCGCCGTGAAAATTTGGGATATTATTAGGCATATCCCCGGAAAGGTTTACAAAAAATAATATCTTGAATATCTTTAATATCCTTAGAGTTATCTGCAGATTTGTAGCTTTAACTCGCAAGCAGCGCCACCACTGAGACGGAGATAGGCTTTTTCAAGAGGGGGAGTAATGTTAGGAGAGAGGAGCGAGGCTCGAGGCGGGTGCTCACGTGTCACTGTTAAAAACCTATTTGTTTTGGCTACATTTTTTCCCGTGGACTTAACGATAACTTTTCTAAAACTTATTTCAAATTTCATGTATAATTATTTTTACATCATTTAGTTTAGTATAATTATTTACTATAATTTCCTATCGTTCAATTATTAAACTTTTTGTTCTTAAAGATTATTTAAGACAATAATCTTTAATTAGATAGTGCTTTGCCAAAAGTTTGGAGTGGGGCAGACCCCGTGCGAGAATGGATTCGCCCGGCCGCCGGCCGACAGTCAAAGTACCCACCGACCAATCAGGGCAGAGTTGGTGACACAGCTATGCCAAGTAGACAAGAAAAAAAGCCTCGCGGGAGCTTGCCCAAGATGACCTCCGGGAACTTCGTCCATCTTCCATAAACGACCATGAATTTATTCAACCTTATCGAGTATTTTTCTAGGGACCGGGAAAAAATGTTCACTAGATAAAACGATGATTTTGTAATGTAGAAAATTAGGAAAGACAAAATTCAGAATGACACGGCACACAGGGACCGGGAAAAAATGATCACTAATCAGTTTCAAATTATCAAAATATATCTATTTCTTTTTATAAGTCTATAGAGAATTGTTTTAACAAATGTTCGTTAGACAGACCTTTACTCGGGTACCGATTAATATTGAATTTATTCAACTTATCGAGTATTTTTCAAGGGACCGGGAAAAAATGTTCATTTTATCGAGAGATTCGTTAGACAAACCTTTACTCGGGTAAAACACGGGCAAATGTTCGTTAGACAAACCTTTACTCGGGTAAAACCTCGGGCGAAGCCGGGTACGTCCGCTAGTATTTAATATAAATATTTGCGCGACCATCGAATCGCGACAAGTTTCCAAGATGGCAGCTGGTAAGACGCATCCGTCGATACAGATTTTCGATTCATATTACTCCCAGCTATGTATAAGATTAAAAACGTTATAGAATTCGTTTTCCTCTTGAATTCTAAATATCCTGTATACACACTGGCATGAGAAGGTCACCTTGAAGTGTTATAAATGTGCAATGTTTTTTTTTCCACAAAAATGTCTTAGGTGAAATTTCAAAGATTATATTTTTCTGAAACATTTTTCCCTTGGATGAGGACAAATAAAAACATCTCGATAGCATTTAATTACAGTAAATAATTGCCAGCAGAAGGCATGATGAGATTCCATGGAAATTTTTGCCAGTCATATGTTTAGCCTTTTTTTTTCTCTCTTTCTTCATAATTCTGAACCGTTATAAAGTAAAGAAAGATAGACAATAAGCTATATCCTGATAGCTGTATGTGTACCTATATCAAAAGGTGTAGTTATTCCGTTTAATGAGAATTCCAATAATTATCGAAAATTAGCAAATTATCTTTGGGGATTTGAACAACTGTTTGAAATATTTGAACAGCGCGAATAGATAAAAATCCTGGAGTTAGAGTGGAGGATTAGATGCAAAGACTAACCACTCGACGCAGATAACTCTAGTGAACAATTATAGTGTTAGTATACTGTAGGAAGGAAGAACTTAGATTCTCAGGATATTCGAGAGGCAGAATTTCAAGAATTGATAAGGCCAAATATAATATTTACACAGGTATATGAGGGTAAAGCAGCTATTTAAACAAGAGATAAGAGGCAATCTTATGTTTTAAGTACTTTCAGTGGAAGCAGATGCCACTGGAAATATCCAATCCAATAACCTCTCAAATTATGAAGTCATGCATGACGAGTTTGGCACGGGATCGACGCCTGAATTGGCTTTCATTGGGATTAACCAAGCCTGCAAAGAACTAGGAGAAGTGAAGCATGTCACGCCAGTGTACTAAGATATAATAGAGAAAAACTTATGTTGAGCCAATCGAAATCAATGGAGATTTAGGAAATAATAGATCTTATTCTTTGAATCTTATATTATTTTCAATTACGCGATATGGACCGCATTATAGGTTGGGTGAAAGTGATTCGGCCCGCACAAGGGATGGTCTCCTGGAAGTGGTACGATCATATATTACTTATAGATTGCCGGGCGGGATCGCGCATGGAATGTTCAATGTCGTCAAGAAATGATAAATAACTAAAGAGACACCCTAGAAGATTGGGGTTCGACAAGAAGACGACATGGAAAGGGCACAACAAAGTACACTAGTAGCAAAATGAGATCTTGCTATTGTGTGGACAGCCACTTCTTCCTGAAATTTGCAACGGATGTTAGTCCCAGAGTTAAGTCCTTTGAGGCGGTATTTCCCGTACAGATGACGTAAGGACGCATGGCAAAACGGCCCATCAAGTTTTTTTTCTTTTTAACCTCAATTCTTGTCCTATATTTAGTGGATCAATAAGAGCAAAACCTTTCAAAAACCTCCATTTCCTGTGTGAATATTTAATGAGAAATGGGCGATCCAATTCTATGAGCCGCTATCCTGTAAAATCAGAGTTGTACCCCATCCAATTTTTTTATTAGTAGCTGGTGCGAGATATTTCCAGACTTTCTTCTTATTGCTGTCATATAATTCGAAAACTAGAAAACTACTCTTTTGATATAGCTTATATCTTGCATCTCTATGACTCAATAAGACTGTTGAATGAAAATCGAAGACTAATGAGCGAGCCAACCCAAAAGGGAACGAATTTAATAGGCCTACAAGTAGTAGTTGAAGCAAACTATTTATCCGATTTTGTTATGTTCTAACTGGTCTATAACGTTATAGATTTTTTTAACAAGGTGACTACCTTGCCTAGTGTATATAAAGGTTAAAGGTTTAAAGATCATAGGCAGTCAGAATAATATTATACTAGAAGCAATTAATATTTCTTCCTGATATGCAGTAAAAGCAGTAAGAACAGCGCCTTTATCTGTAGGCTACACTAGCTAGCTAGTTTAAATACATCCAGGAAGAGCTTATCTCCTCGAAGGGGAGATTAGGGGGTGGAAACCAGTCCTGAGAATTTCCTCAAAAATTTGTGGTAGCTTTCGCCCTGAACAAATGTCAGACTTTAGCATAAAGCTGGCAGGGGAGGAGATAGTATACCAGAATAGTTTCAAATTGAAGAATAATAGTAGATTGGGATCTAATTCCCGATGACAGGTTTCGAGGAGACTCCAGAGGGATGAAAAGGAAGAAAAAGGTGATAAAAAAGGGTGATGGAAAGGAGAAGATAATAGATGAAAGGAAAGAAAAAGGTGAAAGAAAGCGATGGATAGTGATAAAAAGGAGGTGAACGGTGTTGAAAGCGATGAAAAGAGATGAAGAGAGGCGAAGAGTGATGAAAAAGAGCCGAAAAGATATGAAAAAGGAGGTGGAAATCGATGGAAAATTGATAGAGAAGTTATAGAGAGATGATAAAGGTTGATAGAAAGACAATAGAAAAATGATAGAAGAAGGTGTAATTAATGTTTAAAGAGAGGTAGCTATTGACTCTACTATTGTATTGATAAAGCAAGTTTGACTCTTCATCATGTAGTGTTCATAGATAATTTGTTTTGGCTTTAGCCTTGAGGCCAATATTTGTAAATAGTACGAAATATGCACTGAGAGTTTGTATAGGCTGATTTGCCTGAAGTGCAGTAACTGTATGCACTAATTTATATGTACGAGTCCATGCTAATTATTATTTCAGGTTATATTAAATAACGAATATATAATCTCCTTTTTGAGAATCCAGAACTTTTTTTTTTCAAAGAGTTTTCAGTTTTTGTTTTTTTAAAGCTACATTTTGTTTTAGTGTCAAGATGTGATTTAAGATTGAAGTGAGTTCAACTGTTTTTTTTTTTGTTTGGTATGATTTGTATCTGAACTCTGGTTCAACTCCAAATATAGGAAACTTAGATGCACTAGATAACTGCTGTGCTTGTAACCAATCCCCTATGGACAGGCTTGAAACATGCGTTGGATTCAGAGTGTTTCTAAGGAGAATTTCTAATGAGAGTGTGTAGGGCAGTTGTGATCTAAGCAATGATGAGTAGGGTAACAAGTGATCTCTGTTGTTAAATCCAAGACATAAGGTTGGGTAATAAAAGCCCTATAATTCCGGTATCGGGGGGTTTAGCTGAAGAGCAGAGAGAGGAAGATGCCAATGACCTCGGACGGGAAGTAAGGTCAGTGAACACTTGGGGATATATCCTACATGGCAATGAGGTAAATGCTCGAAGTTCAGTTCGCTCCAACTTTAAGTGCTAGTTTTGATGATTCATTTTTGTTTAGTCACCTAGAGTCAAGACAAGAAGGAGAATTTCAAACTGTAAGATGCACAATTTTAATGATAGATTAGATTTCAGTATTGATTGTTGACAATCAATTTTATTAATTTATTTAAGTATGGATAATATATATAGTTTGTATTCTTGCTAGGTGGCCGATCTGGCTGGACGTGCGTCATCTCGCTCCGCAAGTTTCGGTAAACACTGCCTAAATTTCTTAATTTATTTTCTAAATGCTTATGTTAAAATGTTTTAAATCGGTTTATTGTTTTGCTATTTAACTTTACCTTGCTTTTTTTTATAAAGTTCGAATTGTTTCTCTTTTGATTAAATATGAATTCTATGGTTAGGTTACTAAATTTGAAACTGGATGAAATTTTTGCATACTTTGAGAATAAATTTCAACAAAATCAAAAAAATTTGACTAAAAATGATTTATCATATCTTTCGACTATGTTAAAACAAACGAAAGATGGAATTTCTTCTATGGTTGAATTGGATAACGAGAACCTTTTGGCACAGATGAAGGAAACCGTCGGCAACATAGTGGAAGAGAAGCTCGGTGATATTCGAAGCGTGATCTCCTCGAAAGGATTATCTTATGCCCAAGTTACACAGAGAGATCATACACAGAAATTTATTGAGGAAAGACAACGGACCTTAAACACTGAAGCTACACTGCTCGCAGTTCCTCTAAATAATGAGCCTATTAACAACATAGCTCAGGCAATTTCAACTAATATAAAACAGTTACGAGAAAACGGTAGTGGGATACGAATTAATAAAATTATTAACACCAAAAATGCAGTAGTAATAAAAACTCCTAGCGACGAAGAGGCTAAACACTTGTTAAAGGAACTGAGCATGGCGGCGGAATTGAAAGCAAATAGTAAAATTTTTACCCCGCAACCTAGAGACCCAACAATTATTATAAAAAATGTCAGTAAATTAATGGAAGTTAATAATTTAATACCAATCATATGTACCATGAATCCTGATTTGAGTGGACTAGAGAATGAAATCCGAGTGCTGTTCCCCATGAAATCCAATACCTCTCACCACAATGTAGTGCTGCGAGTTTCTCCACGAGTGTATCAAACCTTAAGGAAGAAGGGTAATTTTATCTATACCGACTGTGAGAGATGCCATATACACGACAAAGTATTAGTTAGGCAGTGCCAGAAATGTTTTGAGTTTAATCCAAGACATAAAATCAGCGAATGCTCCCATGAAAAGATTTGCCTAATATGCGGCGCGGCGGGAAATCATGAGTGTTCGCGTAAACAAAAATGTTTCAACTGCGCTAAACACCCGAGGTACAAGAATGGAAGGTCTCTTGATCACAAGGCGAACTCCAGCGAATGTCCCCTGTACAAAACCCAGATAGAAATAGTAATACAAAGAACTCAATACCATTCAGTTGAATGATAACAATATCAGATGTATACAATTTAATGCAAGGAAAAGTATGATGGCAACTGGTGAGTTAGGTGTGACAATCGCAGACGATCTTCCTGACATCATATTTCTACAAGAACCATACATGTGCAATGATACAGTGAAATTTGGCAAGAATTCACGAATAGTATATTCTAGCACAGATAGGCAAATTTATACTGCTACTATTATTTTGAACCGCAACATAATATATGAGAAAATTAACAGGTTTACAAATTCCTTCTGTACAGCGATCTCTCTCTATTTCAAGGGAAAAAGAATAGTTATTGCCAATATTTATATACACCCAAACTCAATGGCTGCATTTCATATCCAATTCATCTCAGAAATACTTGAGGCCTTTGGTCAACTCCCAATTATCCTTTGTGGAGATTTCAATTCAAGACATCCACTCTGGTTCGATTCAACGACAAATAAAAACGGATACATTCTAAAGTCTATTATCGAGGAGCAGAATCTATTTGTTCATAATCTTAAAATCCCAACTTGCAGAAATGCTAGCATAATCGACTTGACAATTTCTAATAAACATTCCATTGGTCTTATACATAACTGGAGAACCTCAGCACTTTCTGTTACCTCAAACCATTTGGCAATACTTTTGATATCTTCAATATGATAAACTTGGCAAACAATAATAGACAGACATCGACATAGAAATTCAGAGAAAAATCGGCGAATTGGACCAAATTTGCTGAGAGTATTTCGCCTTCGGATTTACTGGATTTAAATTCAGCTTCTAAGCACATTGTCAATTGTGAAGATATTGATAATGTGGTAAACAAATTGACAAATTTAGTAATTGAAGCTGCATACTCTTCTCTCGACGTCAAGCATCACACCTCTATAAACACGACTACTTCCAAAAATTGGTGGAATAAAGAGCTTGAACAATTAAAAGAACATTTACATTATCTCAGGAATTTGTATTATAGAGGGGGTAACCTGAATCCGAGTATTTACAGAGCGGCAAGAAATAAATACTTAAGAGCCATCAATAGAGCAAAAAAGACGTCGTGGAAAATATTTATTGAAGAAAATGAGTCTACGAATGCTTTCGGGAATGCATACAGGATTTTTAAACGGTTAAGATCGGCCGATATTCAAGTGGGCATACCATTACTGAATAAAACTGCAGAATGCATGAGAGAGCAAAAGATGAAGGAAATGCTAACAGCATTTTTTCCTGATGATGATGTGCGGTTGGACAATGAAGAACACACTTTAATTAGAAATCACATCCCAAGTTTTACCAACAGGGAAATCATTTTTATTACTGAAAAGGAAATAAAGGATTTGTGCTCGAATCTTAATATCAGAAAGGCTCCTGGTCCAGATAACGTGAGTAATTATATGATTAAGCACTCATTATTATCAATCCTACCCAGTTTAGTCAAACTCTTTAATGAGTGTCTGGTGCTGGGTTACTATCCTGAAAGCTGGAAACATTCGGTATTAAAAATTATTACGAAACCGCAAAAAGCTGACTACGAAGCAATTAATAGCTATCGCCCAATTTCACGAACATCAAATTTCTCAAAAATATTTGAAACGATCATTAAAAATAAAATACTCAATTATTATAATCATAATAACTTACTGAGCCATAGACAACATGGATTTACGAAAAGAAAATCTACAATAACTGCATTGGACAAAATAACCGAGACCATACTGAAACACAAACAAAACGAATTGGTTGCATTGATTGCCATTGATATAAGTGGTGCATTTGATAATGCGTGGTGGCCTGCCTTAATAAAAAGAATGGACGAAGACCACGTCCCAGCAGTTCTTATAAAAATTATCCAATAATTTTTAAATCGGAGAAGAAAAACAAGTCTCACCTTCTCGAATACAACAATTTCGAAATATTTATCAAAGGGATGTCCTCAAGGCGGACCATTATCACCTTTATTGTGGAATATAGTCCTGAATGATTTGTTGATCAACTTCGCATCCCCAAATTCTGAAATAATCTGTTATGCGGATGATGTTTCGATTGTTTGCTGGCACAAGACCATAGAAGGGTTAAAAAATGAAACAGAAAGAACTTTAAATTATGTAATACAATGGTGTACAAGAAATAAGCTAAAGCTAAGCCCGGAGAAAACCGGCTTAATACATATGCACGGCAAACAAAATATTCCAATGGGAACTCCAAATTTCATAATAAAACCAGTGGAAGAAGTAAAAATTTTAGGTATAAAATTTTCTAATCACAGAATTAAGTCAAAAATTAACTTCACACCCCACATTAATGATATTCTTTGTAAAATCAACCGTATGAAAAATCTTTTATTTTCACTCTGTGGGAAGATGTGGGGATTGGATGCTAAAAAAAGATTAATTTTATATAAAACTCTTTTCAGGCCAATACTAACCTATGGATCTGAAATATGGTATAAATTTATTAATAAAAAAAGTAAGCAAAGATTAAACTCTCAGCAATATCAGATTCTTCTTTGGGTAGTGAGAGCCTATAAAACGACCTCATCAAATTGTATTCATAGTTTGGCAAAAATACCTATTCTCACAGATCAAATAGAATCGTTGATAATAAAATACGATTTGGCCAATTTATCAAAAGAAGAAATTAATGTATTCAGACCGCATGCCCGACTATAATTCAAAACTACATAGAATCAAGAATGGCTGAAACAATAGCTAACACTAATGAAACATTCAGAAAATTTTTCCCATTTGGAATTCCTTTTTATTTTCGTCCGAATTTTTATAACTCACAGTTCGTCACGGGTCATGGTAATTTTGGAGAATTTCTGTCGAAAATCGGGGCAATGGATGATCCTAGCTGTTTCTGTGGAAAAGAAAACCAAGACTCAATGCATTTATTGATGGAATGTCCGATATTCCACAGCTACAGAAGTAATCATTTTTATCCCATCGAAGAGGTTTGCGAATTTGTATATAACAAAGACACTTATGTAAAGTTCAATGGTTTTTGTAGGTTCATTTTAGATTTTCTCTTCTGTTTAAGAAAACCATAGTTTCAGTTTTAATTGTGTTTTTAACCGGTTATTGTGTTGTATATACTGAATTGTATATAGGTTGCTAAAATAATTTATTTTGGATTTTCTCTTCTGTTTGAGAAAACCATCGTTTCAGTTTTAATTGTGTTTTTAGTCGGTTATTGAGTTGTATATAGGTTGATAAAATAATCCATTTTGGATTTTCTCTTCTGTTTTAGAGTGTCATCGTTTAAGTTTTAATTATGTTTTTAGTCCAGTTATTAAATTGTATAAAATGAATTGTATATAATCTACTAAAATGTATTTAGGCGCAAGTATCCCGAGCTGGGATATCGCGTCCGATATGTCAAATAAAAAATAAATGAGGCATTTTATTTTGAGTAAACTAAGGCTTTAGTCCCCAATTTATTTTAATTTGTTAATTTTTTTATATCACATTTAGTCCTGGAAATTATTAATGGTTAGGGTAAATGTAAACATTGACTATTATAGTACTTTGGCATTTGTAGCAATTTTTAACTTTAGTATGTTTGCAGTCCGTGAATGTGATATGTATGAATGGAATGACTAGTGATTGTTGTCAAAGTTAAAAACTCTTATACTGTTAGACCAAAGATACATCAGAATAGTGTTAGGGAATCTAATAGGATCCTTTGTTTAATTTTGATTTATTTATTTGTTAGGATCGGAAGCCTCACAGGACGATACAACTCTATTGATAGGAATATATTCGCTCCTTTTGTTAGGTCTCTTCCAAAGAGTATAAGATTTTTTTTTATTTGTTTAAGTAACTAATTTATTTTCATCATAAACGACTTGAATTCTAAGGGTCATAGGTAAATGACCATATCTCGACCCTCAGACTAGAAGATTGTGGGAGGTCACGGTCAAACCAGAAAGCCTACAAATCTTCTCCTCGCAAGAGGGAACGGAGAGGTACCAGGTGAACTTTGTACTAGATGGGGGATTTAGTTGCCAATGTCGTAAAGCCAGGGGCATAACGAAAAACCTCGGGTAAGCGCTCTGACATCGCAGTTTTCGACGCTTTAAGCGTGACTGGGATGAGGATGATTCAGACGGGAGGTTGGGAGAAATTGGCACGTTTAGATGCTCTTCTATATTGCGCAGCTTGGAACCAATCCTTTATGGACAAACATAGAACATGCGTTGGGTAAATTGGATGTCCTATAATTCCTTGTATCTAATGTTGTGGTCCAAAAAGGGTTTCTAATGAGAGTTAACAATGAGATCTAACCAAGATAAGTTACGATTAGACGAGGCGATTCCGTCTACTGATTTTAGGTACCAGATAGCAAAGTGACAGATGGACTGTCCAGATTTTTGTTTTTATCGCCCCAGGCTAGCAGAAGTAATCACCTATTAAAGACTATTGTCTGCCGTACGTTTTAGTTAGAATGAGTTCTAGTCTAAATATCAATTAGTAAGTAGAATCGAGTAGTTTTTTTATGAGCCTAACTCATTCCACGATAAGATAGGAATTAAAACTATTAGGACACCTAAATGAACTTCAAAGCAGTTTGCCAGAACAAGCCAATGGGTCAGATTCGAAATTAGGAAGAATAGCGAATAGGACATGATTGATAACAATAATTTTTTTTCAGTTAAGTTACCTCTAAGAGTAGGAGAAGTTATTTAAAGAGAGAGTGTGGAACCAGATGTCAGATACGAAAGGGATAATAGGTACAAAGTGTTTAGAATGAATTAGAGATATTTTAGGGGTTGTGTGTCTCTAATCTAACCCTGGTTCAACCCCTTGGCGCCCATATAACCATGTCTTACTTGGGATGGTCTAAATGTCTGTTTATGCAGGACATGGGTCTAGACCACCCCTTTTTTTTCTATAAGGACTGCAGCAGGGAATGTATGGAGTCACTTCACAGCTAGTCCCAAATTCCCGGCATACAAGGCACGGCCAGGCAATGAAGATGGGCTTAGTATATTGCCCACTAAATGGTAGGGTGAAAATTCTTTTTCAATACTAACATATAATAACCTGTTTTAGATACCCTGGCCTGTTTGCTTGTTTCTCCCTTTGCATGAGTGTCGGTGACTGTTCATCCTGGTGTATCGTAAAAAATGTATTTTATTCCCAAATCATATTTATCATATGTTTTAAGCAGATCTAAATTGGAATGAAACACATTTTTCACTCTGGCAAGGGGAGGAAATTGTTGGGTCCATTTTGGACTCAGACCCAGCCATAAAAACATCATGAGTGAATTTAAGGAAACAAAGTTCTCGGCTGGATGTTGGATGTGCAGGATGCCCCTGGCCGGATTCTGCAGAACACTGGCACATCATACGCTGACCCATCATATGGCCTGAAATCCAGTGGTTTATGCATCCTACAGCCTGAAGAGAACCTTTTAAAAACCTGAAGAACGTCAAATTACAACATACAAATTTCTAACGCATGCCTTATTTGTTCTTTTATGTATATATTTTTTTCATGTTGGCCTAGGCTATATTTTTTGTTTAATAGTAGGGGTAGATTCTAAATAATTCATCTGAATTATTAATTAAATAATTTTAAGATTATTTTACATTGGTTTTATGATTCATGAGAATTGATAAATTAATTATTCTTTTCCAAATTAGAATATATTGATTTAGATAATTCTCAAGAATTATCTAATTAATTGTAATGAGAATATAATTTTTTGATTTTAATTCAGTATATATATATATATCTCTATATATATGAAAATGAATGTTTGTCTGTCTGTCTGTATGACCTGTATACAAATTCGCAGTAGTTCATTAATTCAAACCAAAATTTCCATACATAGGTAAAAGAATACGGGGAATACGATAGGCTATTTTAAAAATATATATAAATCAATTATTAAAACTATATATTCAAATTATTCAACTTAGCTCACGAGCAGCGCCCTCTAGAACGCGTGGCGATTTTGACGGCGGGGGCGCCCATTGGCTGCCGGCGCAGCAAGTGACTTCCCTGCCCCCTGCCCTCCTCCCCCGCCGAGTAAATGTGATCTCCCGGCTGCCGGCCGGTTGGACAGTTGCGCGGGGGCAGAGTAACCTCGCGGGTGCCCTCCGGGAACTACGTCCATCTTCCATATGTAATATACATTTAATCTTGTAAATCCGGGCGTTGCCCGGGTCAGTCGTCTACAAATTCGCAGTAGTTCACTAATTCAAACCAAAATTTCCATACATAGGTAAAAGAATACTGGGAAGACGATAGGCTATTTTAAAAATATTGCTGTATCATGTTTGATTATCAGATAGAAAATTATATCGGGAAAAATTCCAAAAAGCAGAGACCACGGGTGAAACAGGGTACATTTAATAGGGTAAAACCCGGGCGTTGCCCGGGTCATTCGGCTAGTATTATATATATTTCACATAGGTATATTATTATTATTAATTTTTTTATCACAGAGGGTGACCAGATAAAGATTTTTTTTTTCTTTCATGTTGATTTATGTTCACCCTGGGAGAAAAGGTCAGTCAGTGACAAGTCAGTCTTAGGGCAGTCAAAGAGAGAGGACAACAGGGGCCTTGGGCCAAAGGCCCCCCCCCCCACAATGGGAACAACTGCAAATGTAAGTAAGAATTTTTTTTTTAGTCATCAATAGGAAGTTAAGAATTATACATTTCTCTTCTTTTTTTTTGTTAGTTTAGTTTTTTTTTTTGTTTTATTAGACAAATCACTTAGGCCAACATCATCTTTTATGTATGTGAATATCATAATTGTGAGCAAAAAATATATCATTGGATTCAAATAAACATTTATAGTTTACATTTTATTAATTGTCTTTCTTCCTTTCCCTTTTTTTTATTTGAGCCCCTTTTGGTTTATTTATATATATACAAACAAACATCAAGGTATATATGTATTGTATGTAGAAAAAATTTGCATACATGACTAGTAACTTGAGTAGCTCATTTCTCTATTCCAGGATGTTTATTAAGTAAATAAGTATATATATATATATATATATATATACATGCATATCTCGATGTTTCTTTGTATTCGTGAGTGGTAACCTCACATCAGGAATTCAAAGCTGTAAAGGTGATAGTCGAGTCAGCCTCAATATCCTTTACCCAAATGTTAGATTCTCATATGTTGAGTTTATAAAGAAACCTTGGATTAAAGATCAAATGTCATATTATTATATTAATTTTTTTTCTTGATCCACTTTGGGGTTTATCCTCAATGCTATGTTGTGATATGGAGAGTTAGATTTCACATAAATGTACTTTAGTGTATTATACAAATTTCTAAACTAAAAAATATGTTTACATAAGGTTTGAATGAAATTCTTCATTCTTTTTATTTAAGTGTTTATAAATATATTAATCGTATATGGTTTTTGTGTGTTTGTGTTACGCAGACTTTGACTTTATTATCATCGGTGCTGACATCACACTTACTTCTACGCTTCATGACTTTTCTGTTTGATTCTTTGCTCGCTTTTTTACAAAAATTGTATTGGAACAAGTTGTTCCTTGAATAAATATATATTTGTTTTTTTTTTAAAGGGATGTCCTCGTAACTGCAACATACGTGAGTACAAAACAACTTGAAATCCTTAAAAAAGAAACATCGTATTTTTGCTAAGCCTATATCAATTTGGTAGCAGAGCGTGATTTGGGCGCGCGAATTGGACTAACCGCCAATTGATCCATTTAAATCAAAAATAAATTAAATAATTGGACTAACCGCCAATTTAGAAAGAAGAAATTGAATGAAAATGGATACATATAACTTAGCAAAAATCGAACAGTTAACAGAAAACAACTATACAACGTGGTCCATGAAAATGGAAGCAATTCTAGATTCAAAAGATCTCTTCGAGGATGTAATTGTTAATGACGAGCCAGACTTTACAAAAATAAACTAGAATATGATATTTGGAAGAAAAATAATCGGGAAGCATACAGCCTAATAATATTGTCACTTTCGGATGACTTAACAATCATCTTTCGAGGCGATAAAAGTGCCAAAAGAATTTGGTACGACATAAAGAAAAGGTTTAAAGGATCTCTAGAAAAAAAAAGGATAGACCTAATGTTGGATCTAGCCAGACTAAAATTGAACCCAAATGAAAATGTCAACATGTATATTGTACGAGCACAGAAACTGGCACAAGAGATCACTCAGCTAGGATAAGACTGTAACAGAAAGAGAACTTGTACGATACATTGTTGAAGGACTCACACTTAACTTTGACACGATCACAGCAGCACTGTCAATAAACAGAGAAATCTCCTTACCAGACTTGAGACAAACTCTACTGGATTTCGAGAAGAAAAGACAGGACAGAAAAAAAATCATGAAAATGCTTTCAGATCATCAGGCAACCAATTTAAAGAAAAGTCATGCTACATTTGCAAAAGAAAAGGACATTTCAAGAAAGACTGTTGGTTCAACCCTAACAACAAAGAAAATTAAAAGAATACAACAAACAAAAATAACATGGCCAGTACAAGGAACTACCATAAAGGACCAAAACAAAACAAAGACACGGCCAGAACAGCAATCCAAGAATGAACGGAGGAACCATCCCAACGAAGAAATTCCACTACAGAATACATACAACATGTAATCACAAGGGAGGAACGCCCGACGACTCAGGACATGTGGATAATTGATTCTGCGTGCACAAGCCACATGACTTCCCATGGTGAATGGATCGAGCACAAGACGGAGGAGAGAAGAAGCATACAAGTGGCAGAAGAAGGGAGACACATCGAATCTGCCTCATCAGGATTAATCCAAGCTACTGTACAAGGTAAGGACAAACTTAACAACGTTGTAACCCTGCATAATGTCCTCCATGTACCACACCTGAAAGGAAATCTAATGTCCATTCCAAGCATGGTAAGAAGAGGGAACTCTGTTCTTTTGAATTCTGAAGGAGCATACATATACTCTTCTGATGACAAGCTAATAAGAACAGGCAACTTTGATGGTAACATGTACACATTGAACCTATCACGTTTATCTGAAGCAACTCATGTTCCAAATGAATATTGCTTGATTTGAAAGGACAATTCTAGGACTGCATGGCACAGAAGGTTAGGACATCCTAGTGACAACAAATTAGACCTGATTTTGAAGAACAATCTTCTAAAAGGCTTGAACTTTATAAATGGTACCCTTGATCAATGTGATGCTTGCTCCTTGGGAAAAATGACCAAAGTACCCTATGTTCACACAGATAGCAATCAGGAAGCTACCCCTTTGAAGCCATTTATCTCGATCTCTGTGGTCCAATGAGAATAAACTCCTTGGGCGGAAGTAAATATTTCTTGACCATCGTAGATGGATTTTCTAGGAGAATATTTGTAGAATTTCTCAAAGATAAACTCTCAGCAGCAGAAGTTTTGAAGAAGTTTATTGTAAAGAGAGAAAACGAGCTAAACTCAAAACTAAAACGACTTAGAACAGATAACGGAACAGAATTTATCAATAAAAACCTTGAAACCTTCATAGAATCCAAAGGAATTAAACATGAACTAACTACACCGTACACCCCAAGAAGCAATGGGAGAGTTGAAAGAGCTAACAGAACACTATTAGACAAAGGCCGAACACTTCTGGCAGACTCCCAATTACCCCTACACTTCTGGGCAGAAGCTGTGAATACAGCTGCATATCTGTACAATCTAACTCCCACAACCAATGACCCAGACACTACCCCCATGGAAAAATGGAAAGGTAAAAAGCCATCTGTCTCTCACATCATGAGATTTGGTTGTGAAGTCTTCTATAAACTCGAGAATCATCAAAGACACAAAGTAGAAGCTAAATCTAAGAGAGGAATATTTGTGGGCTATTCAAGATGCAGAAGGGCTTATCGAGTATTTGATATCACACAGCGAGAGTCATTCTTGAAACCGCAGACATTCACTTCAGAGAGAACAATAATGCCAACTCGGAATAAAAACAAAGTGATAATAATACAGACACTGACACATATTTCTTCATTCAGGAGGATGAACAACTGGACAATCATGTTCTATCAGATGTTGATATTGGAGAGCCAGCACCAGATACCATGATCAACAGACAGACAGAGTCAAGTGAATCAGACAGACCACAAAGACCTCGAACAATAAAGATTCGATGACTACGTTCTGGCTACTACGAATGAAACCATTCCGAAAGACTATGATGAAGCCATCGCATTCGAAGACAAGAAACATTGGGAGAACACAATGCTTGAGGAAATACAGAACATGTACTCGCATCAAGTATGGGAACTGGTACCTAGACCTGTAAACGCTAAAGTTGTCAAAAGTAAATGGGTGTTCAAAATATCTAAAGACCAAGAAAACAAAAACAAAACGTACAAAACTAGACTTGTTGCAATGGGATACAACCAAATCCCAGGAAGAGATTACAACGAAAGTTTCAGCCCTGTAATTAAAAATGCCACCCTCAGGACTATTTTGTCAATGGCAGCAACAAAAGATTCAGTCATTAAACTATTTGATGTGAAAGCAGCCAATCTAAATGGAAACATTGAAAACACAATATTCATGGAATAAAAGACAGAAACATTTGTTGAAGACAGAAACAAAGTTTGCAAACTCAACAAAAATATTTACGGTGGTCTACCTCAATCCGGAAGATCGTGGTATGAGAAATTCAGTCAAGTACTTCATGACTGTGGACTGGAAAAACTTAAATCTGATCCTTGCTTATTTGAATGGAAGAATGAAGAAAAATACTTCTATGTAGGAATATATATAGATGACTTTATCACTGTCTCAGATTCTGAAGATACCTCAAACAGATTCATCAATAAATTGAGACATCACCTGGAAATAAAGAATGTAACATGTAAAGGCATGTTTTTGGGAATCAAGATCATACAAGACAAGGAGGGAATTTCGCTACAGCAAAGCCACTATGTACAACAAATATTGCAGAAATATGGAATGGAAAATTGAAAGGAAGTTCCAACACCAGGTTCCAAAGAAATCAATTTAAATAATCATATTGAAGATGACAATTGCGATCGGCACACTTACCAAGAAGCCCTTGGAATGCTAATGTTTCTAGCTGTTAACACCAGACCCGACATCGCTTACATCACTAGCAAACTTTCAGAGTACTCCAGACAACCAAAACAGATGCACTGGACAGCAGTCAAAAGAGTGATGAGATACCTACGAGGAACAATTGACCTAGGAGTGAAATTTAAAAGAGGAAGGACTGGAATCCTGAAGTCCTACACTGATGCCAGCTGGTCGACCACTCATGATGGAAAATCCTACAGCGGATATGTATTGAAGCTCGGCGAAGCAACTATAGACTGGAAAAGTAGTAAACAACCACTCGTCGCCCTCTCCACAATGGAAGCGGAAATGATAGCTGCTTGTGAAAGCTGCTGTCAAATCAAGTGGATAATAAACCTGTTACGAGAGCTGGAAGAAAAGAATTTCATGGAAAAACCAACTGCGATCTATACAGACAGTCAGTCATTGATCAACTGGATCTCCAGCCCTAAACAAAGCAGTCGCTGTAGACATATCAACAGAAAGTACCACTTCTTGAGAGACTGTTATGAATCCAGAGACAACTGCCTTCTGTACAAGCCATCTCAGGATCTGGAGGCGGATATCTTCACAGAGGACCTATCCCGAGACCAGATGAAGAAACACCTGGAGAACCTCAGCATCGTGGGAATAAAGACAAAGTAAGGAGGGAATTGTTACGCAGACTTTGACTTTATCATCATCGGTGCTGACGTCACACTTACTTCTACGCTTTATGACTTTTCTGTTTGATTTTTTGCTCGCTTGTTTACAACAATTGTATTGGAACAAGTTGTTCCTTGAATAAATATATATTTGTTTTTATCAAAAGGGATGTCCTCCTAACTTACAAAATAACTTGAAATCCTTAAAAAAGAAACATCATATTTTTGCTAAACCTATATCAGTTTGCCTTGGTGTGTTTTTTGTCAGTTTATCAGTAATTTAATATAATCGATAAATCCTTTGAAATACATTGAAATAGAATACAGTGGTACCTCGACATACGAGTTTAATTCATTCCGCAACCTTGCTCGTATCTTGAATTACTCGTATCTCGAAGCAAAATTCCCCATACAAAACAATTAAACTACCATTAATCCGTTCCAACCTCCAAAATATCACCTCAGTTATTTTTGTTACGTGGTTTTAAATAATAAAAACGTATTAATAGATTATCAAATATTTATTGCACAAAAACAAAAAAGAGAATGTAAAGAAATAAATTAGATATCCTCACTGGTCTTTGCCTTTTTCGCTACATTTTTCTCGCTTTCACCTGTTGGCCGTTTAGAAAAAAAGATGTCCAAGGAGGTTTGTTTCTTCCTCCCTCTCAGAATGTTCCGGAAATGAGTTAGGCAAGTGTTATTAAAAAGGTCAGATGCACGACCTGTTGCAACTTTTTCTGGGTGTTTTTTTTTTCCACGAACTGTGAAACTCTCTCCCACATTCCTAAGATCTCCTTTATCTCACTTGTAGAAATAACCTCCTCCTCTGACTCCTCAAAACCAATGTAACCATCGTAAGGCCCTTAGCCAGCGTTACAATCTTTATCGACTCCTTCCGTTTAAGCACAGAGCATATCATGGACGTACTATGGCCATACTGCCTCGACAAGTCAACAACTCGAACACCTTGCTCATGTTTTTCTATAATTTCACGTTTTAATTCAATACTCATCATCTTTTTCTTAGCACTTGACTTTTTACAAACTATCTTCTGATCCATGGTTATAAAAATAAATGAACTAAAACTGTAAATGTAAACGCAACACAAAACACAACTTATCACAGCGGAAGCACGCTGCTAACTGATCGTGATGGCGCGACTGCGTGTTACTACCGAACCGAACTCGTATCTCGAATTTCGCTCGTAACTAAAAGCAAAAAATCACTTGCTCGTCGGCTCGTATCTCGAAAAACTCGTATGTTGGGGCGCTCGTATGTCGAGGTACCACTGTATATATTATTCGAAAGTATAACATATTTCGACACTATGATAACTGAGCTAACATTTGGAATTGGTCAGCCCACGTTGAGGGCGTCATTGAAGAGCTGATTTCTGACGCTTTCGTCCCGAAATCCATGAAGGGTCTTTCGTTCTCAGGGAGTTCACGAAATATACATCCTGCTATATAAAATAATAATATTTGTATATATCCTGCGCGAACTGGGGTTTAAAAAATAATTGACAACTATATGTTGTGATTAAGACTACATTATATTTATTTATCTCTTGAAACGGTCACACAAAGATAAAAAAATAAAAATAAATAAAACGAGTAATGAGGATAGATTGGAATAATATGTTGGAAAAAAAAAGAATAGTAAATCAATGATCTTGAGATACTTTTAGACTGACAACACTACTATAAAAACGAGAACAAAGGAGTGTTGGTTTTGTTTATAAAATTAGTAATTGTAATGTAAATTTTTAAATGTTCTCTTCTCTCTTTGAAAATAATAAATTTAAAATACTTTCTTAAAAGGTAAAATTGCCTAATTCTTTAAAACCACTTCAGCTGTAAGTGTTGGGCCAGATTTTTCTCAAAATAGACCCAACAATGATGTAAACATTTACATCATATATATAAATAAGGTTGAAATCCTCTGAAGAATGTAAGTAATAGATTCAAGGCATACGAGGATGCGTATCTTATAAGTTTTAATAAAGGCGAGCTTTCGGGTCAATAACCCTTCTACAGGACATCATATCTGACTAAACTTGCATCTTAAATACATATCCATATTGAGAAAATTAGCATATATACAAAAATAAACGTATTAGCAAATTAGTGAAAAAAGTAATAGTAAGAAATATCTGCCTGTTTTGGGTATACTAAGTAGTAAAATCACAAGAAACTATACAATTAAGCTACGATTCAGTTTGAGGCTGCATGAGTAAAATAATCCAAAATAAAACTTACTGGCAATGGTCACCCAAGGTACACTATGGCAATATTGTTTTGTATATATCAGGGATGTCTATATGTCTATTAATACTATTATGTCTTAAAGAGAGCAACGCCTCGACGACCAGTCTTTTGTATTTGCTCTTGATTCCTGAGTAATATGCCTGTGGGTGAGAGGTATCGAAAGAATGTCCTGTCTGTCTTATGTGTTGCACTATGAGAGATCTAGGTTCACTGTTTCTGATGTTTCTATGGTGTTCTTCTATTCTATCCTTAATTCTTCGGCCTGTCTCTCCTATATACAAACTGTTGCAATCTGAGCATTTTAAGGAATACACGGAGTTTGTAAGATATGGCAGGGTAATGGGAAAACTGTTTCTGGTGATAGGGTTTCTAACTATTGTTTCTAGTTTAGGAGTGTTGGTGTAATAGGTTACATAGAATGTACCACAGAATTCCTCCGGACGCACGGGTACACAGCGGATATGATATATAAGTTGACTACCTTAATATCGATCTGTCTAAGCAATAGTATCTTCAATTTTGATAAACATTATTACAAGCAATCCAAGGGTACTCCCATGGGTAGCCCTTTGTCCTCACCACTCTCTGAAATAGTTATGCAAAAAGTAGATAGTTTAATCACAGGTCATTTCCCAGCAGATATTCATACTTGGTTTAGATACATAGACGATATTTTCTGCATAGTTAAAACAGAATCATTGGACAATATTCATACCAAATTGAATTCACTATTTCCGGACATCCAATTCACAGTAGAGAAAGAAAACAATAGTTCCTTAGCTTTCTTGGATATCATGATAACAAGACAAAATTGCAGGTATATCACCAACGTACACTATAAGCCCTCCTTTCATCCCTCCTATATACACTATTCCTCATACTGCCCCCTTAGCCATAAAATTAATACTGTTAAAACCCTCTCGAAACGTATTTATACTCACTGCTCAACTTCTGAATTTAAACAAACAGAGACCCAAAATGTGATTAACCACCTAATGAACTCAGGTTACCCCAGAAACTTCATTCTCCGACACTTTCACAATCCCCAACAACAGCTAAACAGTCAGACTTATAGATCGACTTGCATTATCCCATACTCTACCCATAGTATCAACATCTCTAGACACTTAAAAAACAAGTACGGAATCCGCACCTATTACACCAACACTCCTAAACTAGAAACAATAGTTAGAAACCCTATCACCAGAAACCGTTTTCCCATTACCCTGCCATATCTTACAAACTCCGTGTATTCCTTAAAATGCTCAGATTGCAACAGTTTGTATATAGGAGAGACAGGCCGAAGAATTAAGGATAGAATAGAAAAACACCATAGAAACATCAGAAACAGTGAACCTAGATCTCTCATAGTGCAACACATAAGACAGACAGGACATTCTTTCAATACCTCTCACCCACAGGCATATTACTCAGGAATCAAGAGCAAATACAAGAGACTGGTCGTCGAGGCGTTGCTCTCTTTAAGACATAATAGTATTAATAGACATATAGACATCCCTGATATATACAATACAATATTGCCATAGTGTACCTTAGGTGACCATTGCCAGTAAGTTTTATTTTGGATTATTTTACTCATGCAGCCTTAAACTGAATCGTAGCTTAATTGTATAGTTTCTTGTGATTTTACTACTTAGTATACCCAAAACACGCAGATATTTCTATTACTTTTTTCACTAATTTGCTAATACGTTTATTTTTGTATATATGCTAATTTTCTCAATATGGATATGTATATAAGATGCAAGTTTAGTCAGATATGATGTCCTGTAGAAGGGTTATTGACCCGAAAGCTCGCTTTTATTAAAACTTATAAGATACGCATCCTCGTATGCCTTGAATCTATTACTTACATCATATATATACACAGTGTCTTGCCGGGAATGTTTGTTGTACAGATGGAAATCCCACAACGATGGCCGACGGTGCTCTAAAGGTCAAGGCAGGGGAGGACGCCCAATCGGAGGTGACACTGGTGGTACCGTGATCGAGATACCGGCCAACCCTCCACAGAAGGACAACAACGAGGCGGATTAGAAATGAAGAACTGGAAGCAGCCCTGGATGTGTATCCCAAGACCCGCTATAGAAAGATGGAGAATTCCCAACGAGGAATCTCAACGATGCCTTTAAGACCAGAACCGGGGAAGGTGAACAGCTGGAGATGACATCGGCCCTGTCTAAGTATCCAGAAGCCCGATGCAGACAGACCCAGAGGAGGATATACAAACCATGTAGATATGTAAATAGATGAATTCGTCAATCACCCTTTTATATGCAATGAAGCGTCCAAAATCATATTACCATTTAGGGGAATTTCTAAGTTCATTCTTTATTCTAAAAAGAATAAAACCAATTAAATACATACCCAGATAAATTGGGCATATTTCTCTGCTTTAAATTCCCTTAAGGAGAGGATTACTATAAAAAATTTAAGGGATAGACGTGTTATATTTTATCAATTTATTATTATCTCAAACTTTTCTTTTAATATAAGAAGTTTAATTTCGAATTTCTTAAAGAAGAAATTACTTTAATTTTAAAGAAAATTTTTTATATTTTATTATCCTTAGTTTATCAATTTTTATTATTATCTCAAACTCTTCTTCTAATATAGGAAGAAGTTTAATTTCGAATTTCTTAAAGAAGAAATTACTTTAAATTAAATTTTTTTTTATATTTTATTGTCCTTATTATTATTTTCTTAAATATTCTTTTAAAAAAATAATATTTTCTTTATTACTATTATTTTTAAATAAATATTCTAAGAATATTTTTTAATTATTTTTTTTACTCTGTAGGAAGATGATTTTTATCTTGGGGGGCTGTTTGAAAAATAACGGTCAGTTTTGAACGAGAGAAGCGACAAGACGGGAGGTCCGGGGCGATGGGGTTGCCAAGACAAACTTGGAAATGGTATGTGGAGAAGATAAGGGTAAGTCCAAAGACATTAATAGAATTTAGTGTGTAGACCTTAAGAGGTCTGTTCATAAAAGAATAGAATTAGGCCTGATAGATAGTAATTTTCTGGTAGACTCTACTATATAAGGTATATAGTGAACAGAGGACTTGGCCTTTATGGTTTTTTTTTTTTTGACGTGACAACGTCTTAAATTAGGTTGCGGCTGGGAGTCACTTATGAAAAAGTGTAACGCCCGGTAACGTTACGATGAGTCACCGAACGAGAGTGCTGCGCGCGCAGCTGCGCGCGCAGCGCTAGAGAATTAGGCGCATTGAATCGGCGCATGCTTGTCTCTGTCTTTGTCTTTCTCGAACGTTCTTGGCGTTGGAAAAACAAGAAAGCGTCATAATACAAGTTCACACGTGTGGTTAAAGTATCGTCAGCTGTGTCTGTAGTGAAAATGTGGAGTGCTTAGATTCGTCATTTACAACAACTACAACAATAAAGGTAAACAATTGTACACTGATATTTCAAACGCGTACATCTATGAAACCTCTATACCTCGACTTGACTTTCGCAAGACACATTACAGCAGAAACACTTCCTTTCATTTCATATTTCTCCTATCATCGTCCTATCCTCAACAAAATCACTCAAATAGGAATTAGTTAAGTTTAAGTTTACATGTACAATGTTTTAGTAAACAAAATATATTTCTATAGTTAAAATTTGTGCAATTCTTATTTTCATTCAATTCCTTGTTCCTATTGTGCAATTTAATTATATTCATATCAATAAATATTCTACCGTTGTCACGTAAAATCTTCGCCCGTAAAACTGACTTTACAGGCAACCATTGTTTTTTTTACAAAATATTAGTCATATTTATTAATCATTTTATCCAGATGGGGTAACTTGGTTGAATTACCAAGTCGCATGTTCTCAAAATCATTTTTTTTAATATATAGGAAGCTTTATAAATTTGTCTAAAACATAATTTAAGCCCATTCATGTTGTCTACAATTGAAATATTGTAAATTCACCGAGTTAAATAAAATTTAATGTTTTAATATTTTAAAGTGTATTTGTAATATTTCTATCCTTAATCAAATACAAAACAGGTGTGTATCCTTGGTGTGTGCTATATATATCTTTTGTGTATGTATCTAGGTTTAATCTACTGTGGTGTACAATTATAAAGGTTATTATTGTTGAGCTAGACCAGGCACGAAGTTAAGATGTCCTTAAATAGGACAACTAAAAAAATGACGCAACATTTTGGCGCCCGCCGCGCGGCAAGAAATTACTGAAAACTGCTATGCAATTTGCAGGAGGTAAGCCCGCGATCCTGAGATAAAAATCCATGTCTCTGCCACATATTTTAAAAACTACGTTAGGCTTAAAATAAAACGTTAGTCTTAAGGATATAAAAACGCACGCCATATCTATGCACTTTGTGTATTTTGCTGGATAATTGTTAGTATATAAAAAATTTTATGTTAGGCTTAAAATAAAAACGCGCGCCATATCTAGACACTTCTTTATGTATTTTTCTGGGTAATTAATTGTTAGTATATAAAAAATTACGTTAGGCTTAAAATAAAAACGCGCGCCATATCTAGACACTTCCTTTTGTACTTTTGCTGGATAATTGTTAGTATATAAAAATAAAAACGTTAGTCTTAAGGATAAAAAAAACGCATGCCATATTTATGCACCTCTTTATGTATTTTGCTGATTAATTGTCAGTATAAAGTAAAAATTAGTATCATCACAAATTTTATTCAAAGCAAGCCTTGTTTAATATCCAAAATACACGTTACAATTGGCGCACAACCGTGATAAGTTAAAATTTTTATTTTTAAGAAAGTCGCTGGTTTTTCAATGCAAGATTAAAGTTTTTACAATTATTTACCGCTAAGACCTTAAACTACAGACGAAAATTTTTAAATTTTTATTATTTCTCTATGTATTCATAATCACCGTTATCTATTCTTCGCGTGTGTCATTTTTCTTTCTTTTATTCAAAAAGATGTTTAATGTCTAAAATTTAGTTCACTTTAGTGTATTTTTTTTTCATGTTTTAAAGCGAACTTTGTAATATCCAAAATATACGTTACAATGACGCACAACCATGATAAGTTAAAATTTTTATTTTTAAGAAAGTCGCTGGTTTTTCAATGCAACATTAAAGTTTTAACAATTATTTACCGCTAAGACCTTAAACTACAGACGAAAATTTTTAAATTTTTATTATTTCTCTATGTATTCATAATCACCGTTATCTATTCGCGTGTGTCATTTTTTTTTCTTTCCTTTATTCAAAAAGATGTTTAATGTGTAAAATTTAGTTCATTTAGTAAATTTTCTTTATGTTTCAAAGAGAGGATTGGATCGAAAACAATGTTTTGCGCGTGAAAAACTCATGCTTCAGTCTATTTTCTGAATATTATTTTTTTTTTGGTACTTAAAAGATATTAGGACGCGAGTTTAGGCCTAAAAACAATGCCTTCCTCAAAACCTGAGAATTTCCCGCGAGCTCCAAATTTAGAACCTTACCCCGTCTCCAGGGACATGTGTGAAGAGGGGAACACGTGTGCAAAGGGGGGGTGGAAATAGAGGTATTCTGGGGACCACACATGTAAAACACATGTGTTCACTATAGGCGGGAAGGAGAAAACAACTAAGGGCTCAGTTGACTGCCAGCATCTGAATTGAAAAGGTCGGTTTTTGCTACCTCTTCCCGCCCTTGCGGGAAGACTACCTCCTCTTGAATATTCCATCTTCTTCTAGTTTTTCACCATTATCTTTTAAATAGTAATATCAAAACGACTTATCTCATTATATATCAAGGTTTAATAATTTTTTTATTTTTCAATTATTTTTTTTAATTTTTACTAAGTGATTTCATACTGATTTTCTTTCTTTATTTGATAGTACGATTGTTTATCTCTCTTATTTTTATTTTATCCTGAGAATGTTTAGATTTTATTGATTTAGACGCAATTTCGCTAGCCACTTTTTAAGCATATGTTCTCCTTTCTTGATAGTTCAATTGTTTATTTTTTTTATTTTATGTCCTTATACGAACATAATATTCAGGCTTAAGTGTCCGCTTCGATTTTCAATTGTAGACGCGCTTAGCCATGCTTACCCTTAAACCTCTATATTAATCTATTTTTATGTAATGATCATTTTTATATGTAACAGTCAGTATAAATTCCCGGTAGTGTACACGAAATCAAACAGTATTTTGGTTATTTATTTTGCTAACTTTAGCGAATGTGCATTTTTTTAAAGACTTAACCCCCCCCCCCGAGATTTAGACAAGCGTATTTCTATTAATTTTTATGATAGCATAGTAATAGCTTGTTTTACTTCTTTAAGTCGTTGAATTTCGACACCATTTTTTTATCCCGATATGGTATAATTTACAATAGTTGCTTACATGTCGGTACAACCATGGTAAAATATCAACATGGCGGATCAAGGAACGCGTTTAGTCATGCTTTCCCATAAACCTCTTTCTCAGTTTATTTTATGTAATGATCATTTTTTTATATGTAACAGTTAGTATAAATTCCCGGTAGTGTACATGAAATAAAACAGTACCTGTTTATTTATATTTAGCTAACTTTAGTGAATGTGTATTTTCTTTAAGATTTAACCCCTGAGATTTAGACGAGCAAAACTGCAGCATTTTGTCTACTTGTATTTTGCTAAATGAATATACAATTTTGAACTTAACCCACTGACATTTAGACAAGCGTATTTTTAATAATTTTATGATTGCATAGTAATAGTATGTTTTGCTTCTTTCAAACGTTGAATTTGTCATCCTTTTTATCCCGATATGGTATGATTTACAATAGTTGCTTACATGTCGGTACAATCACGATAAAATTCCAAAATGGCGGTCAATGGGACGTGTACAACGCCCGACTTTCAGCTCATGTTACATCCAACTTTATGGCTAATAATTATATTTATTTAGTCTTATTTACCACAAATCTAATCATTTAAGTGATAAAGCAGTATAAATTTATTTATATATTTTTTCCAGAGCTTAATGTTTATGCATTATTTTTAACTTAACTTCCCCCACAATTAAACTAGCATATTTCGATTTTATATTGTACGGAATTGATATGCATAGAGACGCCCCCATATTCAGTATATTGTTTTAGTTTTAAACGATAAAATGTTTCATAAATAACATTTCTTTTTGTATGAAGTTATTGAGTATTATACAAATAATCCACATGTCATCTTTAAGATAATTCTTTTATTTTTTTTCAGTAACCCATATCGTGATTCTTCCTATCTAGTTATCGCAAATATTTACATATCGCGCTATAGATTATTATGAAAAATGACATGTCTATCTCCAAGGTTTTCTTGTTGATTCAAAGGGCGTATACCCCCCCCCCCAGGACAAAATGTTTAATTTCATCGTCTCTTTTTTTTTTAAGTATTTAGGTCATAAAAAAATTTGGTCAACTGAATTCATAATATTTACTGGGTCTTTACCCCTTTGGTACTTGTGAGCAAATTCCGACTAATATTTTATTTATATATAACTAGTTTATAGCAACATTTTATTGCAAACACTTGCGTACCAGTACCACGATAACCCGGGTTGTTTACCTAGTTAATATAATCCTTCGAGTGTAGAATTTCGACACCTTTCCACATTTTTTTTGGTACAACCTACAATATAGGCATTTGCGTGATGGTACAGTCACGATAAAATTCAACATGTCATAATTAAGATTTACCTTTTTTTTATGAAATTTCCAACGATTCTGTCCACTCCCCTGAAGCACCTTTCCTAGAATGAGGACGAATGAAGACATCATTGTCAGCATCTAATTACAATAAATAATCACCAGCAGAAGATCTGACCAAATACGAATTTAAGCCCGTGTATATTTAGCATTTTTCTTTACTAACGGGAGAAGGATTGCTTTGTCATGGCACATGTAAGAGAATATATATCAACAAAAGTCATGGGTATTCTGATGGTATGGGTTTGAGCATCTCCTTTTAATAAAACCCACTTCCCTTAGAGAAAACGAGAGAGATATTTCGATGGTGCTGATTCAATATATAAAATTTCAGATTTCTTATAATTATCTTGTTTTATAGAGGCAAGCTCCGATTACGCTCGTGATTCAGATATGTGGTTTCTCTCAATGATGATAGTGTTTAGATATAGTTTTTTTTTTCGTAAAAGATCTGGGCAGTCTAGATCCTGGAGTTAGAGTGGAAATCTAGATAAGGTGGCTCAATCCGCTCAACGCAGATAACTCCAGTGATTAATTAAGACAATTCTAACTAACAGGGTGTTCAAAAAGGCAGAACTTCAAGGAATTAGTCACGTCAAGGACAATGTTTGCGCGGGGGTCTAGGAGTAATGATGAAAAAGGATTACAGCGATCCAACTAATAACAGTTGAATAAACAAAATAAATGGATACCATATTGGGGATAATAATGCCAGTGGGAGCAGATACCACTGTGGTATATATAAGCCTATTTTTTTATGGAACCATACATGAGTTTAACAAGAAACTGACGCCTTAAAGTGGCCTTCTCATTGGGATTGATTGAAGTTGCTGCTGATTAGGAGAAGTGTAGTGTGTCAGGCCAGTGTATTAAAAAGAAATGGAGAAGACAGCTGAACTAATAAAATTAACGAAGATACAAGATTAAGATTCCTACTTGGTTCCAGTTAATTTCAATTACCGCGATGAGACGGTGTTATAAGTCGGGAGAAAGTTGATTTGGTCGCATAAGGGATGGCCTCCTGGACGTGACAAAGATCACCATTGATATCTTATTGAATGCCGGACGGGATTCGCGTGTAACAGCCAATAGACCAAGTAACACCCTAAAGTATCTGGGTGACGATGAGAGTGACGGCATAGTCTATATTCTACGATATACACTGGTCCAATGTACGATCCCTTCCACATCAATGTTTTGACAACCACTTCTTTCTGAGAGGAGCAACGAGTTTTGACCCTAATGTTAAGGTCCTTTGGAGCGACATCTCCTGTTGCATAAATTAAAGACGCATGACAATGAATTTTACCTAGACCAACTGTTACCAGACGAACACTTATGACCTACTAGAAGGGCTCCATTCATCCGCGTGAATATGTCTTAGATAAACGACTTAATTCTATAAGCTACTACCCTGTGAGTTAAGAGTTGTCAACAACGTTAAGAACTTCCTTTGGGACGAGAGGAATTGCATAGTCTGATTCAACCAGAGTACAATATTTATAAGATCATACCGAGTTATAGTTAACATCTAGAACCTACAATTCTGTGAAAAGCTTGCATAATTTCTTGAAGAGTATATTGTTCAGCAAAGTTGTAGGACAGCCGACTTTTGTAAATATACAGGCTGTACCAGGTAAATTGGGACTAACTTTGACAGTCCATAAAACAAAAACTACTTGAGATTAAAAACTTGTTTTTTTTTTTCATTACGTAGCCATATTCATGTAAAATGCAACAGTACATGTGTGCGCAGTGTAGTGATGAAGAGTAACCGAGAATTTGAAAATCGAGCTGCCATCATCGTTGCTCTGCGCGCCGGAAGGAGCCCCAAAGAGATAGTGGATTTTCTTAAGTTGCCCAAAACCACTATTTATCGTGTCAAGAAGCAGTTTGATGAGGCCGACAGTAACAAAGAGGGGATAGCTACAAGGAAAAAGCACTCGCGTCGATCGGACAGGGTAAGAGGCGAAGAATTTGTCAAAAATGTCAAGGAGAAGATTGATGGAAACCCTGGGAAGAGCATGAGGGCCATAGCCAAGGAAATGGACGTTGGCTCTATGACAATTGTCAGAACTATCCATGAAGACCTTGGTCTCAAGTCTTATGCCCTTCGGAAAGGTCAGTTGCTGACTGAGAATATGAAGAATAACAGAAAAGGAAAGGCTGCTGCCCTCCTCAACAACCTGAAACACAACTCTTTTGGCATGCTAAGGTTCTTCTCTGACGAAAAGAACTTTGACGTGGACCAAAAGGTAAATCCCAGGAATGATCGCTGGATCTGTAAAGACCCCTCAGAGATACCTGTCGTGATGCACACGAAATTTCCTGCCTCCGTAATGGTCCTTGGCGTTATCAGCAGTGAAGGTGATGTCATGCCTCCCCATTTCTTTGAGAAGGGCCTTAGGATGAACGCTGACACCTACATCAATGTTCTGGAGACCGTTGTGAAGCCTTGGATGGACATGGTGGCCGCAGGAAGGAAGTATATCTTCCAACAGGACTCAGCTCCAGCCCATAAGGCAAAAAAGACACAATCGTGGCTGACACTTAACGTCCCTAGTCACTGGGGTCCTGATATTTGGCCCCCTAATTCTCCAGATTGCAATCCCCTCGACTACTATGTATGGGGCGTTGTTGAGAGAGATGTCAACAAAGCTCCTCATACCACCATCCAGTCTGTCAAGAAAGCAGTTCACACGGTGATGACCCAAATGGACAAGGTCATCGTCGCCAAGGCCTGTGCTTCATTCCGCACTCGCCTCGAGACTGTTGTAGCTAATAATGGAAACTACATTGAATAAATAAAAACTATATCCTTTTATCTACTACTGTGTCAAATTTCATTCGGATATTTTAATTTTTACTTGCAAAAAATTTCAGTTAAAATACCATTGTTGAAATTCCCAATTTACCTGGTACACCCTGTATATCTCTGTTTTTTCCATGATAAGGTTGCCCTATCTCGCATGGAGGGAGACAATACTAAAGAAGAGTGACATGTCAAATTCCCAATAACTAAAGTAAAGTTTACTGACCGGTCTAGACAGGATCTCTAAGACCGCCGAGATAAGCTTATATCTTGAAAGGGGGGAGGCCAAAGGGAGACAGAATAGGAGGAAATTTCATGCTTGCAAATAGGAGGGTAGGTCGTCAGCTTTGATAAGAAGTAACAGGGGAGGAGCAGATTCCCAGAAATGACTCCCGAGATATCAAAGTAGATTAGCGAATATTGGAACTGGTTCCCGATGACGGGTTTCGAGGAGATTCCAGAGGGATGAAAAAGCGTTGAAATGTGATGAAAGATGATTAAAGAGTGAGAAAGCGTTGAAAGGTGATGAGAAAGAGACAGAAAGATGATAAAATATGTTGAAAAGTGTTGAGAGGTGACGAAAAGGGTGGAAATCGAGATAGAAAGGTGTTAAAAGAGTGTTAGAATGGTGTTGAAAGAAAGAAGAATTAGAAAGGTGTGGAAGCATGTCGAAAATCGACAGAGAGAATTGTAGAGGATGCGGAAAGATGTTGAAAGAGAAGTAATTGAGGAAAGTTGATAAAGAGTTTGTAAATAGAAGATAAAGGTTGATAGGAAGACGGTGGGTAGATGATAGGAGAAGGTGCGCTCAATGTTTAAAGAGTAGTTGTTGACTGCATTATTGCCTCGATAGAGCTATTTTGACACTTCATCAAGTAGTGTTAATAGATAATTGTTTTAGCCTAGGGGCCAACAGTTGTAAATAGTACAAAAACATGCACTGAGGGTTGGTATGGGCTGGTTTACCTAAAATTCAGTAACTATATGCACTAAGTTATATGAATAAGTCCAATATTAATTATTATGTTGGGTTATACTGAATAACAAATATGTATTCTCCTTTTTGAGAATCCAGAATTCTTCCTTGTAAAAAGTTTTCTGTTTTTTTTTCTTTCGGCTACAATTTTTGTTTTAGTGTTGGTATATGATTTTAAAGAGTTACTCAATTTCTTTTTTTTTTAACAACACTTTGTTCTTAGTGATAGGCTGTGATTTAAAGAGTTTTCAGCTTTCTTTTATTTTAAGCTACGAGTTTGTTTTAGTGTTGTAATGAATCTCAAAAGTTTCAGTTTTTCTCTTTATTTTAAGCTACATATTTGTCTTAAGTGTTAGAATGAATTTTAAGGAGTTTTCAGTTTTCTTTTATTTTAAGCCACAATGTGTGCTTTAATGATAAATGATCATTGTAAAGAGTTTCAGTTTCTTTCAGTTTTTCTTTTTTAAGGCTACAACCTTGTGTTTGTGTTAAATGTTCATTATAAGGAGTTTGCAGTTTTTCTTTTTTTATTGAAGATGCTATTCTGTATTAATAGCAGGTTGTGATTTAAGACTTAAGTTCAACAGTTTATTGTTTTAATTTTTTTATTTAAGGTTCTGAACTTTGGTCCAACTTTAAAATTAGATAAAGGGACTTAGACGCACTAGATACTGCTGTGCTTATAACCTATTCACTATGGGCGGGCTCGAAATATGCGTTGGGTTAAAACTTGACACCCTGTAATCCCTTATGTCCAGGAAGCAGCCCAAAGAGAATTTCTAATGAGAGTGTGTAAGGCAGTTGTGGTCTAAGAGTTGATAGACAGGATAACAAGTGGCCCCTGTTGTTAAACTCCAGAGCGGGTCGGGTATTGAAAGCCCTACGATTCCAAAGGAGGGGTTTAGCTGAATAGCAGGGAAGGGAAGACGCCAATAACCTTATATAGGAAGTAGGGTTGGCAAACACTTGTAGATCTATCATGTTTGGCAATGAGGTAAATGCTCGAAGTTCGGTTCGCTCCAATTTAAGTGCTAGTTTTGAGAATTCGTTTTGTTTAGACACCAAGTGTCAAGATAAGAAGAAGATTTTAAAACTATTAGACGCACAGTTTTAATGATAGGTTAGATTTCAGCATTTAATTGTTAACAATCAATTTTTTAATTTGTTTAAGTATATATATTATTTATCTAGATACAGATAATTATATGGAGTTTGTAAGAGGCATTTTCCTTTGAGTAAATTGGGACATTTAGTCCCCAATTTGTTTTAATTTGATTGTTTTATTTGATTTCACATTTTGTCCTGAAAGATTTTATAATTAGGTTCTATTGATGAGATTAATTATAGTACTTTGGCTTGTGTAGCAGCTTTTAACTTTAGTTTATATGCAAACCGTGAATGATAGGGGGAGGGTGTATGAATGGATTGGTTTAATGAATGTGTAAGAAGGTTAAAAAACAATTATACTGTTAGATCAAAGGTACATTAGAATATTGTTAGGGAACTAATAGGTTCGATTTTTAATTTTGATTTCTTTATTTGTTAGGATCGATAGCCTCACAGGACTGTACAACTCTATTGATAGGAAGGTATTCGCTCCCTTTGTTAGGCCTCCTTCTGAAGGAGTATAAGTATGATTTCTTTTATTAGTGTAATTATTTACTCCATTTCATTATATCAACTTGAATTCTAAGGCTCGTAGATAATGACCATGTCTCGAACCTCAGACTGGGGGATTGTGGGAGGTCACGGTCAAACCAAAGGCCTACAAATCCTCTCCTCATTAGAGGGAACGGAGAGGTATCAGGTGAACTTTGTGCTAAGTGGGGGATTTAGTTGCCGATGTCGCAAGCTAAGTGCACAGCGACAGAGCTCGGGTAACCGATCTGAAATCGTAGTTTACGACGCTTTAAGCGTGACTGAGATGAGGGTGATTCAGACGGGAGGTTGGGAAGGATCAGCACGTTGGAAGCTCTTCTATATATTGCGCAGCCTGGAACCAATCCTGTATGGACAAACTTGGAACATGTGGTGGGTAAAAGTGAATTCCCTATAACTCCTTGTTTCTAAGTCAAAGTCTAAAGGGGGTTTCTAATGAGGGTTAACAATCAGAGCGTGTAAGAGATAAGTTACAATTAGACGAGTCGATTCCGTCTACAGATTTTAGGTACCAGTTAGCAAAGTGACAGATGGACTGTCCAGATTCTTTGTGTTTTATATCGCCCCAGGCTAGCAAAAGTTAATCACCTAATTAAAGACTATTGTCTACCATACTGTTAAGTTATTCAGTGATTGAATATATCATCATCACAAGTTAATGTTTTGGTTCATGTAAGATATGTAAAACAATAGATTACAAAAAGAAAGACTGAATAAAGTTACGTCTTCATGATAGGTTGGTTGTTTTAAACAAAACAAACAAATCAAACATGGTGTCAGAAAAGTGATTTGAAAACAAACGAAAAAATATATATCGCGGTAAGTTCAATTTTACGTTAAGACTAATAAAATAATAAACAAGCCTTATCGTATATTAAATATACAAAAAATATGTATTTACAAATACCGCCACCTGAACCAGTTAATTTCAGAGGAAATATAGAAGAAAACTGGAGATATTTCAAATCGCATTGGCGTAACTTTTCAATAGCAACAGGGTTGGACAATAAAGAAGACAAATTAAAAGTTGCAACCTTATTGTCTATTATAGGCAAAGAAGCTTATAATATATTTGAACATCTCGATCTTTCAGATGAACAGAGAAATAACTCAGATGAGATAATAAATGCATTGACTCAGCATTTTACACCAAAAATTAACATAATTTATGAAAGATCAATTTTCAACCAAACAAATCAAGAAACAAATGAAAGTATTGAACAATATATTTGTAGATTAAGAAAATTGTCTTACACATGCAATTATGGTGCAATGACTGAGGAAATGATCAGGGATAGGTTAGTTTTGGGAATAATTGACAAGCAAACCAAAAGACAACTGATCAGTGATGCTCAACTAACATTGCAAAAAGCCATTGATGTGTGTAAGGCTAATGAAAGCGCTAACAAACAAATTGAAAACTTAACTAAAAACACTCAAGAGGAGGTGAACGAATTGAATATAAGAAAGAAAACAGTCAATCAAAATAAAAAATCAAATCATGAACAAAATAAAATGAAAAAGAACATTCCTTGTAGATATTGTGCAACATTCCATGAGCACAACAGACAAAAATGCCCTGCATGGAATCAAACCTGCAGAAAGTGTAACAAAAAGAATCATTGGGCAAAAGTTTGCAAATCCAGAATGAACAGTTCAAAGCCTTGAATCTCAAAACTCCAATGATGAACAAGAAGTTTGTTATTCTTTAGAATATGTCTCAGAAATTTCTGCTAGAAAATTGATGACTAAATTAGAATTAGAATTGAATGGATACAAGGAAAGCATAATTTTCCAAATAGATACAGGAGCAACTGTCAATGTTTTAAATTTTGCAGATTTATGCAAAATCATGCAAGATGGCAATCCTTCTCTTAAACCAAGCTACATCAAACTAAGATGCTATGGAGGAGAAATATTAAAACCAAGAGTACAAATCAAAATCAACTGTTCCCACCAAAGCAAGCAACATCCTATAGTGTTCCAAGTGATAGATCATTGGGAAAAACCTATTCTAAGTGCTGAAACTTGCCAGAAATTGAATTTAATAGAAATTAAAGCTGACGTATGCCAAATTGAATCCACATGGACAAAACAAAATAACCTTCTAGATAAATATAAAGACATATTTGAAGGCATTGGATGCTTACAAGGGGAATACAAACTAGAAACAGATCCTACAATCAAACCCATCAAGCAAGCACCTAGAAGAGTACCTATTACCTTAAGAAAAGAATTAAAAGAAAAATTGATTGACATGGAAAAGAAAAATATCATTGCCAAAGTTGATTATCCAACAGACTGGATTAGCAATCTAGTACTAGTAAAGTCAACTAAGAAGTTAAGAATATGCATTGATCCTCAAGAATTAAACGTCGCCTTGAAAAGAGCTGAATACCCAATACCGACAATTGAAGAAATAATACCAAATCTTCAAAA
>CP092874.1:57081872-57188996 GCA_030710605.1 Cordylochernes scorpioides | reverse complement strand
CCTTTACAACTTTGAATTCCTGTTGTAAGGCGACCACTTACGAAAATAAAGAAACATCAAGATATGCATGTATATATATTTATACTTATTTATTTAATAAACATCCTAGAATAAAGAAATAAGCTCTACCCAAGTTACTAACCATATATATAAATTTTCTACATACATATACTATATATCTTGATGTTTGTTTATATATATATAAATGAACCAAAAGGGCCTCAAATAAAAAAAGGAAGGAAGAAAGAAAATTAATAATATGTAAACTATAAATATGTTTTATTTGAATCCAATGATGTATTTTTTGCACACAATTAATATATTCACATAAATTATGTTGACCTTGGTAAATTGTCTGAAAAAACTAAACTAACTGAAAAAGAGAAATGTATAATTCTTAACTTCCTATTGATGACTTAAAAAAAAAAATTCTTACTTACATTTGCAGTTGCTCCACTTTGTGGGGAGCCTTTGGCCAAAAAGGCCCCCAGTTGTCTACTCTCCCTTGACCACTCTAAGACTCACTTTTTTCTCTCCCAGGGTGACCAAAAATTTTAACAGAAAAATAAAAATAATAATAATAAATCTTTGACTGGTAATCCTCTGTGATAGGTAAAAAAAAATAATAATATACCTAGGTGAAATATCTACTTATATAATTGCCTTATTCTGTCTGTGTGAAGTTCACTGTGTGAAGTTCACGGATAGATTTTGGTCAGAATGGATAAAATAAAAAAAGTGTCTAGGGATGGGAATCGAACCCACGACCTTCCGCTTACCGGGCAGATGCCATGACCACTAGGCCACTAGGCTCAATATTTTATTAATTATAGTTTGCTTAATAACACATATAATATAAATATTTATATAATAACTGCTCTAATTTGAAATATTTGGTAGGTTTTATTTATTTATATACAGTATTTTCATTTTTATATATAAATGATCTAATTTGCCGTTTAAAATAACTAATAATAGTTCGCTTAATAACACATATAATATAAATATTTATATAATAACTGCTCTAATTTGAAATATTTGGTATGTTTTATTTATTTATATATTTTCATTTTTAGATATAACTGATCTAATTCGCCGTTTAAAATAACCGCTCTAATTCAAAATATTTGGTATGTTTTATTTGTGTTCACTCTTTTTCTATTTATTTGAAGTATTATAATTTCCATGTTTCAAAAACCTATTTCAAAAAGGTCGTTAGAAATATATAAGGCCTGAAATAGCTTTACATGTGAATATTTATGATGCCAAGCGTAGCTTAATGGTTAGGTGTGCGGCTTCGTATTTCCACAACCTTGGTTCGAAACTTAGCCTGGGTGTTTTTTTTTTTATATTATTGAAGCAAAGTTTTTTTTTACAGTACCAAAATTTCCATACACAGGTAAAAAAGATACGAGGAAAACGACAGGGCTATTTTAAATTATATATAAATTAAATATTAAAACTATATATTCAAATTATTCTACTTAGCTCACGAACAGCGCCCTCTATCAAGGTTATAAATACGTTTAAATTCGAAATCTTCTCAAAATTTTATTAATAATAGTTCGCTTAATAATTTGAATACTTTATCTAAATCGAAATATTTATAGACGCTCGCTCGATTTGAAGATTTATATCGTAACTAATCTGACTGTAAAGTTTGGAGCGGGACGTTTCACAAGAGTGACATCCACGGCGTCAATTTATAATTGTAACAAATAGTTTTTGAAAAAATTTTTAATCGGGTAAACCCGGGCGTTGCGCGGGTCATTCGTCTAGTATGTATATACTGAAATAAAATCTAAAATTATATCCCCCATTACAAATTAATTAGATAATTCTTGAGAATTATCTAAATCAATATATTCTAATTTGGAAAAGAATAAATAATTTATCAATTCCCATGAATCATAAAACCAATTTGTAAAATAATCTTAAAATTATTTAGAATCTAATCCTATTATTAAACAAAAAAAAATAGCCTAGGCCAACATAAAAAAATATTTACATAAAATAACAAAATAAGGCATGCGTTAGAAATTTGTATGGTGTAATTTGATGTCCCTCAGGCCTTTAAAAGGTTCTTCTCAGGCTATAGGATGCATAAGCCACTGGATTTCAAGCCACATGATAGGTCAGCGCATGGTGTGCCAGTGGCCTGCAGAATCCGGTCAGGGGCATCCTGCACATCCAACATCCAGCCGAGAACCTTGTTTCCTTAAATTCACTCATGTTTTCATTGTTGGGTGTTATTTTACCGTGAACTTTTTTGTGGCCTAATTTGTGTTGGGTCCATTTTGGACTCAGACCCAACAATAAAAACATCATGAGTGAATTTAAGGAAACAAAGTTCTCGGCTGGATGTTGGATGTGCAGGATGCCCCTGGCCGGATTCTGCAGAACACTGGCACATCATACGCTGACCCATCATATGGCCTGAAATCCAGTGGCTTATGCATCCTACAGCCTGAGGAGAACCTTTTAAAGACCTGAGGAACGTCAAATTACAACATACAAATTTCTAACGCATGCCTTATTTGTTCTTTTATGTATATATTTTTCATGCTGGCCTAGGCTATATTTTTTTGTTTAATAGTAGGGGTAGATTCTAAATAATTCATCTGAATTATTTATTAAATAAATTTAAGATTATTTTACATTGGTTTTATGATTCATGAGAATTGATAAATTAATTATTATTTTCCAAATTAGAATATATTGATTTAGATAATTCTCAAGAATTATCTAATTAATTGTAATGAGAATATAATTTTTAGATTTTAATTCAGTATATATATATATTATATATATTTCACCTGGGTATATTATTTATTTATTTATTTTTATCACAGAGGGTGACCAGATAAAGATTTATTATTATTTTTTTATTTTTCTGTCATGATGATATTTGGTCACCCTGGGAGAAAAAGTCAGTCAGTGACAAGTCAGTCTTAGGGCAGTCAAAAAGAGGACAACAGGGGCCTTGGGCCAAAGGCCCCCCCCCACAATGGGAACAACTGCAAATGTAAGTGAGAATTTTTTTTTAGTCATCAATAGGAAGTTAAGAATTATACATTTCTCTTCTTTTTTATTTTTTGTTAGTTTAGTTTTTTTTTTTTGTTTATTAGACAATTTACTTAGGCCAACATCATCTTTTATGTGAATATCATAATTGTGAGCAAAAATATATCATTGGATTCAAATAAACATTTATAGTTTACATTTTATTAATTGCCTTTCTTCCTTTCCCTTTTTTTATTTGAGCCTCTTTTGGTTTATTTATATATATATAAACAAACATCAAGGTATATATGTATTGTATGTAGAAAAAATTTGCATACATGACTAGTAACTTGAGTAGCTCATTTCTCTATTCCAGGATGTTTATTAAGTAAATAAGTATAATGTTTCTTTGTATTCGTGAGTGGTAACCTCACATCAGGAATTCAAAGCTGTAAAGGTGATAGTCGAGTCAGCCTCAATATCCTTTACCCAAATGTTAGATTCTCATATGTTGAGTTTATAAAGAAACCTTGGATTAAAGATCAAATGTCATATTATTATATTAATTTTTTTTAATTTTTCTTGATCCACTTTGGGGTTTATCCTCAATGCTATGTTGTGATATGGAGAGTTAGATTTCACATAAATGTACTTTAGTGTATTATACAATTTTCTAAACTAAAAAATATGTTTACATATGGTTTGAATGAAATTCCTCATTCTTTTTATTTAAGTGTTTATAAATATATTAATCGTATATGGTTTTTGTGTGTTTGTGTTACGCAGACATCGACTTTATTATCATCGGTGCTGACATCACACTTACTTCTACGCTTCATGACTTTTCTGTTTGATTCTTTGCTCGCTTTTTTTACAACAATTGTATTGGAACAAGTTGTTCCTTGAATAAATATATATTTGTTTTTCTCAAAAGGGATGTCCTCGTAACTACAACATACGTGAGTACAAAACAACTTGAAATCCTTAAAAAAGAAACATCGTATTTTTGCTAAGCCTATATCAATTTGGTAGCAGAGCGTGTTTTGGGCGCGCGAATTGGACTAACCGCCAATTGATCCATTTAAATCAAAAAGAAATTAAATAATTGGATTAACCGCCAATTTAGAAAGAAGAAATTGAATGAAAATGGATACATATAACTTAGCAAAAATCGAACAGTAAACAGAAAACAACTATACAACATGGTCCATGAAAATGGAAGCAATTCTAGATTCAAAAGATCTCTTCGAGGACGTAATTGTTAATGACGAGCCAGACTTTACAAAAAATAAACTAGAATATGATATTTGGAAGAAAAAGAATCTGGAAGCATACAGACTAATAATTATGTCACTTTCGGATGACTTAACAATCATCTTTCGAGGCGATAAAAGTGCCAAAAGAATTTGGTACGACATAAAGAAAAGGTTTAAAGGATCTCTAGAAAATAAAAGGATAGACCTAATGTTGGATCTAGCCAGACTAAAATTGAACCCAAATGAAAATGTCAACATGTATATTGTACGAGCACAGAAACTGGCACAAGAGATCACTCAGCTAGGATAAGACTGTAACAGAAAGAGAACTTGTACGATACATTGTTGAAGGACTCACCTAACTTTGACACGATCACAGCAGCATTGTCAATAAACAGAGAAATCTCCTTACCAGACTTGAGACAAACTCTACTGGATTTCGAGAAGAAAAGACAGGACAGAAGCAAAAATCATGAAAATGCTTTCAGATCATCAGGCAACCAATTTAAAGAAAAGTCATGCTACATTTGCAAAAGAAAAGGACATTTCAAGAAAGACTGTTGGTTCAACCCTAACAACAAAGAAAATCAAAAGAATACAACAAACAAAAATAACATGCCAGTACAAGGAACTACCATAAAGGACCAAAACAAAACAAAGACACGGCCAGATCAGCAATCCAAGAATGAACGGAGGAACCATCCCATCGAAGAAATTCCACTACAGAATACGTACTACATGTAATCACAAGGGAGGAACGCCCGACGACTCAGGACGTGTGGATAATTGATTCTGCGTGCACAAGCCACATGACTTCCCATGGTGAATGGATCGAGCACAAGACGGAGGAGAGAAGAAACATACAAGTGGCGGAAGAAGGGAGACACATCGAATCTGCCTCATCAGGATTAATTCAAGCTACTGTACAAGGTAAGGACAAACTTAACAACGTTGTAACCCTGCATAATGTCCTCCATGTACCACACCTGAAAGGAAATCTAATGTCCATTCCAAGCGTGGTTAGAAGAGGGAACTCTGTTCTTTTGAATTCTGAAGGAGCATGCATATACTCTTCTGATGACAAGCTAATAGGAAGAGGCAACTTTGATGGTAACATGTACACATTGAACCTATCACGTTTATCTGAAGCAACTCATGTTCCAAATGAATATTGCTTGATTTGAAAGGACAATTCTAGGACTGCATGGCACAGAAGGTTAGGACATCCTAGTGACAACAAATTAGACCTGATTTTGAAGAACAATCTTCTAAAAGGCTTGAACTTTATAAATGGTACCCTTGATCAATGTGATGCTGCTCCTTGGGAAAAATGACCAAAGTACCCTATGTTCACAGAGATAGCAATCAGGAAAGCTACCCCTTTGAAGCCATTTATATCTATCTCTGTGGTCCAATGAGAATAAACTCCTTGGGCGGAAGTAAATATTTCTTGACCATCGTAGATGGATTTTCTAGGAGAATATTTGTAGAATTTCTCAAAGATAAACTCTCAGCAGCAGAAGTTTTGAAGAAGTTTATTGTAAAGAGAGAAAACGAGCTAAACTCAAAACTAAAACGACTTAGAACAGATAACGGAACAGAATTTATCAATAAAAACCTTGAAACCTTCATAGAATCCAAAGGAATTAAACATGAAATAACTACACCCTACACCCCAAGAAGCAATGGGAGAGTTGAAAGAGCTAACAGAACACTATTAGACAAAGGCCGAACACTTCTGGCAGACTCCCAATTACCCCTACACTTCTGGGCAGAAGCTGTGAATACAGCTGCATATCTGTACAATCTAACTCCCACAACCAATGACCCAGACACTACCCCCATGGAAAAATGGAAAGGTAAAAAGCCATCCGTCTCTCAAATCATGAGATTTGGTTGTGAAGTCTTCTATAAACTCGAGAATCATCAAAGACACAAAGTAGAAGCTAAATCTAAGAGAGGAATATTTGTGGGCTATTCAAGATGCGGAAGGGCTTATCGAGTATTTGATATCACACAGCGAGAGTCATTCTTGAAACCGCAGACATTCACTTCAGAGAGAACAATAATGTCAACTCGGAATAAAAACAAAGTGATAATAATACGGACACTGACACATATTTCTTCATTCAGGAGGATGAACAACTGGACAATCATGTTCTATCAGATGTTGATATTGGAGAGCCAGCACCAGATACCATGATCAACAGACAGACAGAGTCAAGTGAATCAGACAGACCACAAAGAACCCAGATTCGATGACTACGTTCTGGCTACTACTGGGTACTACGAATGAAACCATTCCGAAAGACTATGATGAAGCCATCGCATTCGAAGACAAGAAACACTGGGAGAACACAATGCTTGAGGAAATACAGAACATGTACTCGCATCAAGTATGGGAACTGGTACCTAGACCTGTAAACGCTAAAGTTGTCAAAAGTAAATGGGTGTTCAAAATATCTAAAGACCAAGAAAACAAAAACAAAACTTACAAAGCTAGACTTGTTGCAATGGGATACAACCAAATCCCAGGAAGAGATTACAACGAAAGTTTCAGCCCTGTAATTAAAAATGCCACCCTCAGGACTATTTTGTCAATGGCAGCAACAAAAGATTCAGTCATTAAACTATTTGATGTGAAAGAAGCCAATCTAAATGGAAACATTGAAAACACAATATTATTGGAATAAAAGACAGAAACATTTGTTCAGGACAGAAACAAAGTTTGCAAACTCAACAGAAATATTTACGGTCTACCTCAATCCGGAAGATCGTGGTATGAGAAATTCAGTCAAGTACTTCATGACTGTGGACTGGAAAAACTTAAATCTGATCCTTGCTTATTTAAATGGAAGAATGAAGAAAAATACTTCTATGTAGGTATATATGTTGAGGACTTTATCACTGTCTCAGATTCTGAAGATACCTCAAACAGATTCATCAATAAATTGAGACATCACCTGGAAATAAAGAATGTAACATGTAAAGGCATGTTTTTGGGAATCAAGATCATACAAGACAAGGAGGGAATTTCGCTACAGCAAAGCCACTATGTACAACAAATATTGCAGAAATATGGAATGGAAAATTGTAAGGAAAATCCAACACCAGGTTCCAAAGAAATCAATTTAAACAATCATATTGAGGATGACAATTGCGATCAGCACACTTACCAAGAAGCCCTTGGAATGCTAATGTTTCTAGCTGTTAACACCAGACCCATCGCTTACATCACTAGCAAACTTTCACAGTACTCCAGACAACCAAAACAGATGCACTGGACAGCAGTCAAAAGAGTGATGAGATACCTACGAGGAACAATTGACCTAGGAGTGAAATTTGAAAGAGGGAAGACTGGAATCCTGAAGTCCTACACCGATGCCAGCTGGTCGACCACTCATGATGGAAAATCCTACGGCAGATATGTATTGAAGCTCGGCGAAGCAACTATAGACTGGAAAAGTAGTAAACAACCACTCGTCGCCCTCTCCACAATGGAAGCGGAAATGATAGCTGCTTGTGAAAGCTGCTGTCAAATCAAGTGGATAATAAACCTGTTACGAGAGCTGGAAGAATGGAATTTCATGGAAAAACCAACTGCGATCTATACAGACAGTCAGTCATTGATCAACTGGATCTCCAGCCCTAAACAAAGCAGTCGCTGTAGACATATCAACAGAAAGTACCACTTCTTGAGAGACTGTTATGAATCGAGAGACAACTGCCTTCTGTACAACCCATCTCAGGACCTGGAGGCGGATATCTTCACAAAGGACCTATCCCGAGACCAGATTAAGAAACACCTGGAGAACCTCAGCATCGTGGGAATAAAGACAAAGTAAGGAGGGAATTGTTACGCAGACTTTGACTTTATCATCATCGGTGCCGACGTCGCTTCATGACTTTCTGTTTGATTTTTTGCTCGCTTGTTTACAACAATTGTATTGGAACAAGTTGTTCCTTGAATAAATATATATTTGTTTTTATCAAAAGGGATGTCCTCTTAACTTACAAAATAACTTGAAATCCTTAAAAAAGAAACATCGTATTTTTGCTAAACCTATATCAGTTTGCCTTGGTGTTTTTTGTCAGTTTATCAGTAATTTAATATAATCGATAAATCCTTTGAAATACATTGAAATAGAATATATATTATTCGAAAGTATAACATATTTCGACACTATGATAACTGAGCTAACTTTTGGAATTGGTCAGCCCACGTTGAGGGCGTCATTGAATAGCTGATTTCTGACGCTTTCGTCCCGAAATCCATGAAGGCTCTTTCGTTCTCAGGGAGTTCACGAATTATACATCCTGCTATATAAAATAATATAATTTGTATATATCCTGCGCGCACTGGGGTTTAAAAAATAATTGGCAACTATAAGTTGTGATTAAGACTACATTATATTTATTTATCTCTTGAAACGGTCACACAAAGATAAGAAATAAAAATAAATAAAACGAGCAATGAGGATAGATTGGGATAATATGTTGGAAAAAAAAAAGAAGAATAGTAAATCAATGATCTTGATATACTTTTAGACTGACAACACTGTACTATAAAAACGAGAACAAAGGAGTGTTGGTTTTGTTTACAAAATTAGTAATTGTAATGTAAATTTTTAAATGTTCTCTTCTCTCTTTGAAAATAATAAATTTAAAATACTTTCTTAAAAGGTAAAATTGCCTAATTCTTTAAAACCACTTCAGCTGTAAGTAAACTTGTTATTTGTTGTTTCATTGTCTGAACCATAAGAGATTCCCAACATAATAAACATGAATATAACCTGTTTAAAAATTATTATTGAAAGTTATTTATCTTAGTGCTTCAGTTGGATGGCTGGAAAATTCCTTCCACTATAATCTTGTAGAACTACATTTTTGGCTAATTTCTCAGGAGCTCTGACTCTCCTCCTCCCCCCCTATCTTATTTTTCTTATCGCCTACCTCGAAAAAAATGCGCCAAAATTATTTTAACAGAGTAAAAAAAAATTCTATAATATTCCAAATTAAAAAAAAATTGAAAATTAAAAATTATAATTAAAAGTTATTGTGGAATAATGGCGTCCAGACGGATTGGGTGACAGTAAACATGGTTTTGCTACCCACCAGTCGCGTGTTTTCCTCTGTCCTCTTAATATGTATTAAATAAAGTTAGTTAGAAGGAGATTTTTACCCCCTCCTTTCTGCTATTTAGTGATCTTATTTAAATCCTTGCAACAGCCCACAAAGAATCATCACAGGGAATTCTTCTACCGAATCTCGTTTCAGTGTTTTGTGAAACTATTACCCTACATATCTTCACAAAGTGGCGTACCCGGGTAGGCTTCTGACAAGGCAAGATCAAGTGGATTAACGGCGGAGTACAAGTTCAAGACTTAAGATAAGTACCTTTTGTTTTACCCTCTGTGTATAGTGTTTTTTGAAAAATGGAAATTTTAAAAAGACATAGAAATTTACTTAGAAAGCGACTAACTCGCAGCTTGAAGACGACAGAAGAGTTTCTGTTAGGTACTCCACCGTTACCTGTAGAGGACATTGAATATAATAGAGAGATAATTGAAGAAACTCACAGTGAGCTTCTTGTGATCCAAGGCAAGATAAGAGACTTCATGCTAACTTCAGACGTTAGCGAAGAGGAACTAGAGCAAGACGATGAGGAAGCCTTGCAATATACCCAGAGATATAAGAGGATATATAAAAAATGTCTCGCTCATGTTGAACCCAGGATCACTGCATCCAGTCCCACGACCAGTGAAGTGAGCTTCGCTTCTAGCTCACACCATAGAACTGTAAAACTACCCAAGATAGAATTAAAGAAGTTTACAGGAGAAATAAAAGATTGGTTGGGCTGGTGGGCACAGTTCAACAAGATACATGTCGATCCTACTTTAGAAGACAGCTACAAGTTTCAATATCTAGTGCAATCTATGTCGCCGGGAACCAGAGCTAGTAAACTGGTTGATAGTTACCCCCTGACTGCCGAGAATTACCCCAAAGTTATAGAAACTTTGACAGAAAGATTTGGAAGGCCTGAACTGTTGCAACAAGTCTATGTCAGGGACCTTATCCGCCTTATGCTCGATTACTCCTCCAAACAACAGTTGAAGGTGACTTCATTTTATGATGAGTTGGTGACTCATTTGAGAGCATTGGAATCCTTAAAGATTGAGGCCAGACAGATGTCTGTATTTATATTTCCAATGATTGAGGCATGTCTCTCAGAGGAACTCATGAAGGCTTGGCAAAGAAGCACCCTCCATGATGTCAAGATTGATGCTAATGATTCGACTCAAACTAGAGTTGAGCTAATTATGGAGTTTCTCCAAAAGGAAGCTGCAGCAGAACAAGACAGAGCCTTAGCTGGATCCAAGTTTGGACTTAGATCTCTGAAACAGGATAGAAACGTGGGCAGACAATCACATCCTGCTAAGATACCTACGGCCTCTGGACTGTTTGCTGGACGTGCCCAGAATTGCATATTTTGTAATAAAGATCATAAAAACACAGAATGTCTTGCTGCGCGCAGAATGAGCATTAAAGAAAGAAGAGAGCGTATTAAAAACGCTAAATGTTGTTTCTCCTGCCTCCAACCAGGTCATATCTCTTCTAATTGTAGAAGGCGCATACCTGAATGTATTCGATGTAAGAAGAAGCACCTTGATATTTTATGCCCTCTTAATGCTCCTGGACGAGAGTCAGCGGATGAAGACAAGGAACAGGTGGAAGACTGTGACGTTTCTTCTACAGTTGAAAACGGAGTTTTATTCTCCCGTCTTAGCGCTTCGTCTCTGATTTTGCTACAGACTCTGAAGATTAAGGTCGAAGGTGCGACTTCGGCGAAAGTAGTGCGTGCCCTCCTTGACACAGGTTCCCAACGATCCTATATTTTTTCAAAAACTGCCCAGGATCTCGGACTATCTCCCATTGGCCAGGAATCACTTAAACATGTGGTGTTTGGAGGTCATACTAGTGAAAGTGTCCACCAAGAATACAGAGTCAATTTGGGTCATGCATCGGGGAATTTTAAGATGGCTGCGAAGCTTCTTGACCAACAAAAAATCTGTGGTAACCTACCAAGATTGAGCCGCGGGCCATGGTTGAAAGAACTCAAAGCCCGCAGAATCTGGGTTCCTGATATTGGAAAGGATGACATGGAAATTGAAATACTTCTAGGATGCGATGTATTGGGATCTATTTTCATGATGAAATCTTGTGTATTGTCAAATGGCTTGAATGCGTCGCAGACGCGTTTTGGATGGACTTTAATGGGAGAATGTCAGCCAGGTAGTGACGTTTCACTCGCTCATCATGTTACAACGATGACAATTTCGGAGAGCAGTATAACCAATCTGTGGAATCTCGATGTTCTTGGCATTATGGATCCTATTGAGGTTAAACAGAGTGATCAGAGAGACGCACTGGCGCGTCGACATTTTCTAAAAACAGTCCAACATTCTGTTTCAGGAAGATATGTTGTTTTCCTCCCGTGGACTGTAGAGAAAGCTAAAATCGCGGACAACAGGGAGGTTGCTATGAAGAGATTATAGAACAGACGACTAAGAAATTAATCTCTTTGAATCTTTATGAGGACTATGATGATATTTTCCGAGGCTGGTTGGATGATGGGATAATTGAGAAAGTCCCAGCTTAACAACACGACGCTGAGGCCTTCTACCTGCCTCATCGTCCTGTGGTGAAACTCTCCTGTGGGACTACGCCTATCAGGCCTGTCTTTGATGCTTCTAGCAAGGTCTGTAGATCCCCATCTTTAAATGACTGTCTTGAAAAGGGACCTAACCTCATAGAGATGATTCCCAACCTTATGCTAAGGTTTAGAATTGGCAAGTTTGGTGTCGTGGCAGACATTAAGAAAGCGTTTCTTCAGATTGAGGTGAATGAAAGGGACAGAGATTACCTGCGTTTTCTATGGTATTCCCAAATTGGAGAAAAGACAGAAGTTATCAGACATAGACGTGTCGTTTTCGGCGTTAACTGTAGTCCTTTCATTTTGGGGGCAGTAATAGATTACCACCTGTCTAATGTTCTACCTGAACATAAACCGTTAGCTCAGAGGTTGCAGAAATCCTTTTATGTGGACAATTTAGTCACAAGCGTGAACTCTTTTGAAGAGTTACAAGATCTCAAATTGGCCGAAACGTCCATCATGGATAATGCTAGGTTGGAGCTAAGCCGTTGGGAGCATAGCCTGGACGTGGCCTCCGATACTTACCCCTTTGAAAGAGCAGAGATATCTAAAGTGCTTGGTATATGTTGGGATAAAAGGGAAGATTGTTTGTCATGTGAAATTCCCGTAGCCATACCCCCCAAGATAACCAAAAGGAGTATCCTGTCCTGCTTAGCTCAGATATATGACCCTATTGGATTTCTAAACCCAATATTAATAAGGCCTAAAATTATATTGCAAAAGGTTTGGATAAAGCGCGATAACCAGTTGGGTACCTTTGTCGGGAATCGCGTGAAGGAGATATGCAAACTTAGTGATCCTGGAAATTGGAGATATGTTCCTAGGGAGTGCAATCCAGCTGATTTACCCTCCAGAGGATGCAGCCTCTCCCGACTGATACAGTCTAGATGGTGGGAGGGCCCTTCCTGGCTAAAACTCTCGAAGAATATTGGCCTTCCAGGTATAAAAACCTGAATGAAGAAGAAATCTGTGCGGAAAGAAAGAAAATTGCTGTTGTGACAACAGTTAAGAGTACCGATCATTGGTACATGAAATATTTCTCCTCGTTCATAAAAAATGTGCGGATGATGGCGTGGATTAGAAGAATCATCAACAACCTCCGATCTTCAACGAAAGTAAAGGGCGAACTTTCTGTGAAGGAGATCGATGAAGTGGAGCTGGCGCTTTTGAAATTAGTTCAGGCCGAGTGTTTCCCTAGCCACTCTATACCTGGTCTGAAGGTATCTGAAGTAGAAGGAATCCTGCGTGAGAAAACATTATCATCAACAGCAGCTTCTTCGCGTTTGCTGAACGATAAAGAGAAAACTGCAAAAATACAGACTAGATCGGGAAGAACCATTTGTAAACCCAACCGATTGGACGATTATTTGTGTTTTTCTGTGTGCCCAGATAAAAACAGGTGGGAGTATGTGGAATAATGGCGTCCAGACGGATTGGGTAACAGTAAACATGCCGGCGGCGCCAATGGACTATCAGAACACGGCTTGGTTTTGCTACCCACCAGTCGCGTGTTTTCCTCTGTCCTCTTATGTTGGGGCACGTTTTTGTAACCATACCCCAACAGAAGGCGTATGTATAATCAACATCAAATGGATACATGGCTTCCCTCCCACATAGACTTATAGACCACCTTTTTGCCCAGAAACCTAGACACTTGATGATACCAGACTTCCATGCCGAAAGCTGATGCCTGGTGGAGAAGAAGACACCAGTGACATCCAGAGACATCCGCGCTGGAAGCTGTTGTTCCATATGTACATATATTCCCCTCATCTAAAATTTAGGTAGAGGTGACCAGAAGAAATGGAGAAGGAAGATTTCTAAAAGACTAAGCCTTATAAATATCCTTCCCGAAAAAGGGAAGCATCACATTACAGTCCAGGTAAAAGGGGCCTGGGTCGATTTTTAGCCAAGACGGGGGCGATATATATACCGTCCCGATAAAAGGGAGGATCGTATTACAGCCCATGTGGAGGAGGCCTGGGGTCTGATGAAATTTTACACTAGTGCCGTGGCTGTTTCCCTCTTTAGATTTTTTTGTTTTGGCAATACGATATGTTCTATTTTGATGGGAGAGGCCTGGGGCGTCGGTGAAATTGTATACTGAAGACGTTGGCCATTTTCATTGGTGCTCTCTTTCGACGAATGAAAATGCCAACCAATAGAAACTTTGGCGCGGCCAGCGAATGAAAACGGAGAGAGACAAGAATAAAAGAGGGTTTCTTTGCCAAAAGGCAGATTCAATTGGAGTCGCTCAGTGAGAGGACAGTCTTCAGTCGGGCCTGAGACGTAGAGGAGACCAGACGAGAGAAGGTAAGCCCCGCCATTATGGACTAGCTCCCCATTTTATTTTTGCGCATAGAAACTAATCTATTTAGATTTTGAATGGGCCCTAAAGGGCCTTAAGTAACTTCAAGGGAATGTTAGGGTTCATATATCTTATCTCGCTAGAATAGATGGAGATCTATATTCTCCCTTATATATAGAAGAATCTGTAACTTTAAGTCACCTCTACCTAGATCATTATGTAAATAACATGTCTCGTTAGTATGAAATGTCCCCAGGATTTTTTGTCTGATCTGAATAAATATCTAGTACATAACTTTTATGGAGAAATTTCCTTGTTCCCTCTCATACATACTTCATTCCTTTGCCTTATGGTGCTACTCCCACTGTTTAAATGAAATGTTGTATGTTTCTTACCTATTTGAAGGGAATGTTACTAATAATCAAGTCTCCCATAAATTGCCGGCCACATACATTGTCGCGAGTGTCTGTGTTTCAGTGTGTTCCATCATGTCTACCATTATACCATTCGTTGATTTAAATTTAATAAGACCCATGTTGTCTTATATTCATAGATTGTTCTCTTTATGATTTTATTTAAAAAAAACCTTTTTGTTCTAAATATATTACAAATGTCAATGTCAATAGTATAGGTCTATAGATTTTGCTTGTCTCATAGCTTATTTTGCTAGGTTTTAGTATAATCTTCATAAATAGAGACTTTCCATACATCCAGATAGTGACCTAATTCAACACATTTGTTGAACCTGTTGGGGCACGTTTTTTGTAACCATACCCCAACAGAAGGCGTATGTATAATCAAATCAAATGGATACATGGCTTCCCTCCCACATAGACTTACAGACCATTTTTTTTGCCCAGAAACTTAGACACTTGGTGACACCAGACTTCCATGCCGAAAGCAGATGCCTGGTAAAGAAGAAGACATCCAGAGACATCCGAGCTGGAAACTGTTGTTTCATATGTACATATATTCCCCTCACCAAAAATTTAGGTAAAGGTGACCAGAAAAAAAAAAAAAAAAAAAAAAAAAAAGAGAAAAATGGAGAAGGAAGATCTCTAAAAACTGAGAAAGGAAAGCATCACATTACAGTCCAGGTAAAAAGGGCCTGGGTCAATTTTAGCCAAGACGGGGGGGCGATATATATATCGTCCCGAGAAAAAAGGGAGGATTGTATTTCAATCCATGTGGAAAGGAGGGGGGGGGCTGGAGTCTGAAATCTTACACTACCGCCGTGGTTGTTTCTCTCTTTAGATTTTTTTGTTTTGGTAATACTATATGTTCTATTTTGATGAGGCCTGGGGCGTCTATGAAATTGATACTGGAGCGTTGGCCATTTTGATTGGTGTTTCTTTCGGCGAATGAAAATGGAGAGAGAGATGAATAAAAGAAGGTTCTTTGCCAAAAGGCGAGATTCGATCGGAGTCGCTCAGTGAGAAGGACGATTTTTAGACGGGCCTGAGACGTAGAGGAGACCAGACCTTGCCGCCGCTTTCGAGAGAAGGTAAGCCCCTCGCCATTATGGTTTAGCCCCCCCCCCCCCCCCTTTTTTTATTTTTCGAACAGAAGCTAATCTATTTAGATTCTGAATGGGCCCTAAAGGGCTTTAAGTGACTTAAAAGGAGTGTTAGGGTTCGTATATTTTGTCCCGCTAGAATAGATGGAGATCTAGGTTCCCCCCCCCCTTTTTGTGTAGTAGCCAACCTAGATTTCGCATGGGCCTTAAAGGGCTATAAAGTAACTTCAGGTCACCTCTATCTAAATTTTACTATGTAAATAGCATATCTCGTCAGTATAGACATGTTCCCAAATTTTAAGATATTTTAAATAAATATCTAGAGAAATTTTCTTGTTTCCTCTGTTACCTATTTCATACATAATTTGCCTTATGGTGCTATTCCCACTGTTTAAATGAAATGTTGTATGTTTCTTACCTATTTGAAGGGAATGTTACTAATAATCAAGTCTCCCATAAATTACCGGCCACATACATTGCCGCGAGTGTCTGTGTTTCAGTGTTTTATAGATTGCCCAATTTAATAACGATTTCATGGGTTGTCTGATGAAATTGTATAATAGTGTCGCGGCTGTTTCCATCTTTAGACCATTGTTCTGACAATATTATATGCTCGATCCTTGCTTTAGCTCAACTCTTAATCAATTACAGAGTTTTTCCCCCCTTTTTTTTTTCTATTTATTTTATTTATCCTGTTTGCACGAATTGCATTACATGTGATGATGTAAAGACATATGCCGATAGTGCATCACTGACAGCTGTGCTGCTATTATACAACATTAAGGTCTTGCTGCGGGTTATATACATGGGGTTGTTGGCCTAAATTGCTATATATATATATACTTAAGTAAGGAAACTTTAATAAGTCACATCGTGTATCCTCCCTTTTCAACTATCCAAACCGGGATCGCATCAATGTCGCCCGCCGCGGGGCTCGAATTTAGTATATGTTTCTTCCCCTATACTTTAGAAATATATACCTAATGAAAAGCCATACTATTTTTAAGTATTGGTGAAGTAGTCCACGCATCCTGAGATTAACAGTCTATTATAAATCGTGAATTTTAATTTACGCTTTCCGTTTCACTGGCATTTTATCAGGCAATGAAAGTTATGTTGAGGCGGTGTATACCGCATCTCTCGCCGCTGTCTTTTACGATTCACATTGTTTGTGGCAAAACCTTAATATTATCATTGATTTCTGATATCAAAGTAAAACGTCTATGGGGATGAGTATCTTTTATTCTGGTCTTCTCGAGCTTTCGAGCTTGTCCGCCCTTCTACAGGAGAAACATATACAATATATCAAGAAAATATAACGTCGCCTGATGCTAAAACTATTATGATTCTATGTACATATATATATATACATTAGAAAGTTTTGCATATTATTTGTTTTCTTAAGACATATTTTTTTTTATTAAGGTATTACACATATTCTACTATTGTTTGCTATATTCTATGAATTATCTTATAGGTTAGAAATTCTATTATTTAAGTAGTTTTATAATAGTTATTGGCTATTACATATAAGTCACTTATATTATTGTTGATATTATTGTGTTATATGTTTCGGGCAAATCTATTTTCTATTAATGCTATTGTGTTTTCTGAATAATAGAAAATCAATTATAAGCCTTTGATATTTGCTGTTTATGTTATTGTAATGTATTCTAGGTTCTCCTAATGCGAAAGTGTGACCTGTTCCTTTGCAGTATTGGAAAATTAGAGACCTATTGTCTTGATTAATAACGTTGCGTCTATGTTCATATATTCTATTGCTGACTCTCCTTCCTGTCTCCCCTGCGTATTTTGGCTTGGCAGCTGTATACACTCTGACAAGGAAAGGTTATCCTGAATTGACAAATGTATAATTTTTGTCTTTAGTAGAGATTTCCAAGACTCTATTTCTGAAACATTTTTTTTTAGATGAAGACAAATAAAACCATCTTGATAGTATTGAATTTTACAGTAAATATTTGCCAGCAGAAGGCATGATGAGATTACATGAAATTTAAACCAGTTATATGTTTAGTATGTTCCTTCAGTTGTAATTTGACACCGTCTTGAAATAAAGAAATTGGACGGTGCGCTATATCTTGATGCTGGATATTTCTGTGTCAGAAAGGTGTAGTTATTCTGTTTAATGAGAATTCCAATAATTATCGAAATTTAGCAGATTATCATTGGGGATTTGAACAACTGTCTTGAAAATTTTTGAACAGCCCGAGTAGATAGAAGAGTCCTAGAGTTAGAGTGGAGAATTAGTAGTACAGACTGACCACTCGACGCAGATAACTCTAGGGAACAATTACTGTGTTAATCCGCCGTAGACAAGAAGAACATTGATTCTCAGGATACTCGATAGGCAGAATTTTGAGAATTGATAAAGTCATGGTTAAAGTTTACACAGGCATGTGGGAGTAAAGACAGTGATTTAAAGAGGCAGCCTTGTGTCTTAAATACTTTCAGTGGAAGCAGATGCCACTGCAAATATTCAGGTCTAATAATTTCCAAATTTGAAGTCATGCATGACGGGTTAGCACGGGATTGACGCCTGGACGGGCTTTCACTGGGATTAATCGAGCTTGCGAAAGAACTAGAAGAAGTGTGACATGTCACGCCACTGTACTAAGATAATAATTGAGAAGATTTATGTTGAGCCAACTGAAATTAGTAAAGAATTAAGAGATTAAGGTCTTATTCTTTGAGTTTTACACTAATTTCAATTACGCGATATGGACGGCGTTATAAGTTGGGTGGAAATGGTTCGGCCGCAATGGGATGGTCTCCTGGAGATGGTACGATCAAATAATACTTATTGAATGCCGGGCGGGATCGCATAAAGCATTAAACGATATCAAGAAATGCTTAAAGAAACACCCTAGAAGATTGGGGATCGACAAAATGACGACATGGAAAATGCTCAACATTGTACATTGGCAGCAAAATGATATCTTGCTATTGTATGGACGACCACTCCTTCCTGAAATGTGCAGCGGATGTTAGTCCCAGAATTAGGTCCTTTGAGGCGACACTTTCCTTTGCAGATGACATAAAGACGCATGACAAAACAGCACATGAGCATTTAAACTAGCTTCAATTCCTGCCATTAATTAATTTAGTTGACCAATAGCCATAGAACCACTGGAGACCTCCATACCTGTGTGAATATTTTAGTGAGAAATGGGCGATTCAATTCTATGAGCCATGAGGTATCCTGTAAGATCGGAGTTGTACCCCATTCAATTTTTTAATAGTAGCCAGTGCGAGATATTTCCAGAATTTTTTTTTCTAACTGTCATATAATTCGAAAACTAGAAAACTACACCATTTTTAATACAGTTTACGTTCAGCACCCATGTGGACTCAATATGACCATTGAAAAAAAAATCGAAGACTAATGAGCGAGCCAACCTAAAGAGAACGAGTTTAATAGGCTTACAATCAATAGTTGAAGCAAACTATTCGCACAAATTTGTTATGTTCTCTCTCTAAATGATCTATGACATTATAGGTTTTCTTAACAAGGTAACTACCCCGCCGAGTGTATATGGAGTTATAAAGCTTAAAGGTCATAGGCTGTTGGAATAGAGTAGTTCAAAATTAAGAGTGATAATAGATCGGGATCCAGATCCCGATGACGGGTTTCGAAGAGACTCCAGAGGGATGAAAGAGGTGTTGAAAGTGATGAAAGGGCGATGAAATATGATGAAAAAGGCGTTGAACTGTGTTATAAGGTGATGAATAAGAGATGAAATGTGTTGAAGGCGTTGAAGAGAGATGCGATGGAAGTAAGTTGAAAGGCGTTGAGGATGATGAAGGATGATGAAAGAGTGAGAAAGCGTTGAATGTTGATGAGGAAGAGATAGAAAGATGCAGAAAGATGTTGAAAGAGAAAGAATTGAAAAAAGTTGGATAAAGGGTTTTGTAAATAGTAGATAAAGATTGATGGAAGAAAGTACATTTAATGTATAAAGCGTAGCTGTCGACCGCAATATCGCCTCGATAGAACTATTTCTTTTAAAATAAGACATATTATGCACTGGGGGTTTGTGTAAACTGATTTACATAAGTTTCGGCAACAATATACACTATTTAATATAGATAGGTCTTTATTAATTACAATATTAGGTTATATATTAAATAGCAAATATGTCTTAGTGTTATGGTGAACTTTGAAGAACTTGCAGTTTTTCTTTTATTTTAAACTATAACGTGTGTTCTAAACTTCCAGTTTTTCCTACTTTATTTTTTTGTTAACAATTTTGTCTTAGTGTCATGGTGAACTTTAAACAGTTTGCAGTTTTTTTTTTTTTTCATGTGTTCTAGTGCTAAGTGTTGAAAGGAGCTTTAACACCATGTTTCAGGGTTTGTGTGTTATTTGTCTCAACCTTGTCTTTGTGCAGAATACCGTCTCACAACCTTGTTTTAATATGACACACCGTTTTGAAGAGCTTGTACAACCTGTCAGGATATGATTTAGGAAAATTTTAGTTTCTTTTTATTGTTATGTTACAATTTTATCCAACAATACAACCAGAGCGAACTCATAAGTAATGAGACGAGGGGAAGTTGACAGAGTTAGTGTGAACAGTTTAACTTTACGCAGGTCTACAAGGGTAAAAAGGCCCACACAGTGTAAATTCTGCTTAGACTGTCGCCTCTAACTAGGATTTTGGAGTGTGTACGGAGAATCAGCTCGATAGAATGAGAAGTTTAGAGATTTCAACCTTTTTTTTTTTTTCATTTAAAAACCTTTTTTTTTTAAAGTAGAACTTCATTAGGATTCCTTTTTTTTTCTATACAAACTGTTTCTTGTTAAAACCCGAGTTTCAAAGACCAATGAGAATAATGTATACCATTGTGAATTAATTATTTAGTATAAATCTGAATTTTTGGTTATTATCGGGAGTAATAGATGAAGGAAGGTGTAGGAAATCACAACTTAGAGGGGGGCTATGTCTAAAATAACAAACCTAATAGGCATCCTATGGCTTGTGTTGGGTAATACAGAAACCCTATAATCCCTGGCCTTCAGGTAGTAGCTTTGAAATAGGTTTCTAATGAGGACATGAAAGGTCAATCTTTCAGAGTAAAGTTGTGAAGCATAGGGACCCTAAGCCAGGGGTAGAAGTTAAGTAGGCCCAGACCGTAGTCGATCCTCGGAAAGCACTTGAGAATGTTAGTGTTGGGTAGTGAATCATAAACCCTATAAATCCATCTTTCAATAGAGTGCTGAGGTCGGACTACTGAAAAGGGGGTAGACGCACGACGAAGTAAGAGGAAAGTGACTTCACCCACAGTGGCTAGGGGAATGAATCAATCCGCTTTTATGAGGTGTCACGTTTAATGGTTCTTTAATCGCCCTTATATTCTGTGTGTGTCTTCATAGAATTGTCGTGAATAGTCGCTTAGTGTCAAGGCAAGGGCAGTTTTGAAATTACATTTTTAAAGATAGGTTAGCTTCCAGATTATTTAGAATTGTTAACAATTATTGTTAACAATCATTTATTGAGTATAAAGTATTAGTATATATAGAGCTTGTACAGAGGCATTTCTTTTGAGTAACATAGGGCTTTAGTTCCCAATTTGTTTTAATTTTATTATTTTATTTGATTTCACATTGTGTCCTGAAATATGTTATTATTTGTTAGGATCTATTGATATTGATAAATGAGTATTTTGGCCTTTGTAGCAGCTTTTAACTTTAGTTTGTATGCACACCGTGAATGATAGGGGGGAGGGTGTATGAATGAATTGGTGTAATGAATGTGTAAGAAGGTTAAAAACTATTATATTGTGAGCCCAAAATACATTAGAATAGGGTTAAAGACTTCAATAGGATCGATTTTTATTTTATTTTATTTTTTATTTCGAATTTTGTTAGGACCGAGAAGCCTCAAACAGGACAACTACAACTCTATCTATTGTTAGGAAAATATTCGCCCCACTTTGTTAGGTCTCCTTTTAGAGGAGTGCAAATATTGATTTCTTTTATTAGGGTAATCAGTTACTCTATTTCATTATATCAACTTGAATTTTAAGAGTCGTAGATAATGATCATATCTTGATTCTCAGGCTGGAAGGTTGTGGGAGGTTATGATCAGACCAGAAACCCCACCAAACTTCCCCTCATTAGAGGGAACGAAGAGGTATAGATTGAATTTTATGCAGGATGGGGGATTTGTTTTAGCCATGCCGTATAGCCTGGGGTATAACGGCGCGACCTTGAGTAACCGATCTGACACCGTAGTTTCGACGCTTTTAGCGTGGCTGGAGCGAGGGTGTTCTAGACGGGAGGTCCTGTAAGATTGGCATGTAGGCAGAGATTGCCCAGTTATTCTAGACGAAGTGTTTCCGTCTATTGAATTTTTTTTTTGGTACCAGTTTGATCCCCCATAGCTAGCGGAAGTTTCTTCTAACAAAGGATTCGCCCTGCCATACGTTTTGTTGGAATGAATTCGAGCATAAGACCGATTCGAGAGACAGAATAAGTAATTATCAGGACCTTCAACGAGTTTAGACTCGTTCCATGTTAGGATAAGATTTTAAAGTATTAGTTAACTATAATGACCGCGAACGAGACACCAGAACGAGCCAATGAGTCAAAGTTTTAGAAGTGTTGTATTGAGGACAGTAGAATTAAGAGCAGTTATACAGGGAGTAGAATTCTGAAGGAATTTGTAAAAGAACCAAAATTTCAGATTGATAAAATTCAAATTTATAAGATGTAGATTTGTAGGATTCAGGTCAATGAATAGAGGGTATATTAGTAGATGAAAGTAATATGAATTTCTTGGAAGGGGGAGGTAGCTGAACTGTACACACCCCAGAGACAAGGTAAACGGAGTCACAAACAAAATGGGAGAAGTTGATTAGTTTCTCTGTCAAACAGAGAGCTTTCTTCATACGGTTGTCACCCTAGATTTAAATGGACTGTGTAGTTTAATAGAGGTCTGGGATATATTCCATTTGACCAAGATTCTAAATGAAGTACCCATCTGAGTTGAGAGTATTGTAACAGAGGAATCTAACACATAAGAGAAAACACACCCTCCAGTAGGATCGGGATAGACGAATATTACCCAGTGACCAACTCGTGATTCCAGACTGAATAAGATTGAAAAACTTAACTGAGATACTAAACCTTGAACCTTCAGCGCACAAATATATATTATGTTTACATTTTCTTTTTCAATATGTTATTATTTTTATATCATATATATTATATTATAGTCATATACTATTCATTTCAACAATTTTATTTTGACATTCATGATATTAATATTTATATTAAATATTTAATTATATATATTTTGTCACCATATATAATCTTGTAGTAGTTTTCTTTTGTCATCTATCATGGGATGATTTTTATCACTTATATCTTAACATATTTAATCACTATCTACATGATATGTTTTTACTTCAATATATATGTTATACTCATCATATAACATGGAAGGATTCATTTTATCATTACATATTTCGTGCCTTATTTAATGATTACTTACATAATTTGTTTTCTGTAATTTTTATTTAGCAAAAGTCATCATGTCATAGGCTAATCATTATATACCAAGATATTTCTTTCAGCTAACTATAATTATCCTTTCCTTTGATTGTATATATATATAACTATACCACACGAATGTCTTGATTGGTACGAAAATAAAGATGCTGGCATGTTTTAGGAGTTGGACTAGTCAGTTATTTCTAAACGACTTCTTGGCGCCCAATTTTTTATATATAATATGTAATAGGGAAATGTCCTAACTGTATTGTTAGCAGAAAGAAGGTAGCAATGAATCCAGTACCCCAAGAGGCAAGGATGGGGTTGAGAGGACTTACCACTAGGAAGGCCTACTCCTCAAGACCAAAGAAGAAAGTGGAAGGGTGGTATATATACCCATGAATGGTAAGACAGATGACCTTGCTTACTTCCATACATATGATATGACTGTCCCCAATAACCTATTTTGATAACAGTGTTCTGACAGAATAATAGCACATAAAAACCCCTTTGCCAGGATGCGCAATGCCCACTAATGTTCGGAATAATAAACATCTAGAATGGCATACCATCATTTTGACTAGCCTTATCTTCCCTATAGGTTTCGGTACATCTGGCTTCACCTAGTAATGGAAAATGCATTTTGCTAGAAATGGGCCTGCTTTCATAGTAACTGATGAAAGGCAGATGAATAATGAATAGCACAAACGCATTTGTCCATTACTTGGCAGGGGGAGGATTGTTGGGGCACGTTTTTTGTAACCATACCCCAACAGAAGGCGTATGTATAATCAAATCAAATGGATACATGGCTTCCCTCCCACATAGACTTACAGACCATTTTTTTTGCCCAGAAACTTAGACACTTGGTGACACCAGACTTCCATGCCGAAAGCTGATGCCTGGTAAAGAAGAAGACATCCAGAGACATCCGAGCTGGAAACTGTTGTTTCATATGTACATATATTCCCCTCACCAAAAATTTAGGTAAAGGTGACCAGAAAAAAAAAAAAAAAAAAAAAAAAAGAGAAAAATGGAGAAGGAAGATCTCTAAAAACTGAGAAAGGAAAGCATCACATTACAGTCCAGGTAAAAAGGGCCTGGGTCAATTTTAGCCAAGACGGGGGGGGGGCGATATATATATCGTCCCGAGAAAAAAGGGAGGATTGTATTTCAATCCATGTGGAAAGGAGGGGGGGGCTGGAGTCTGAAATCTTACACTACCGCCGTGGTTGTTTCTCTCTTTAGATTTTTTTGTTTTGGTAATACTATATGTTCTATTTTGATGAGGCCTGGGGCGTCTATGAAATTGATACTGGAGCGTTGGCCATTTTGATTGGTGTTTCTTTCGGCGAATGAAAATGGAGAGAGAGATGAATAAAAGAAGGTTCTTTGCCAAAAGGCGAGATTCGATCGGAGTCGCTCAGTGAGAAGGACGATTTTTAGACGGGCCTGAGAGACGTAGAGGAGACCAGACCTTGCCGCCGCTTTCGAGAGAAGGTAAGCCCCTCGCCATTATGGTTTAGCCCCCCCCCCTTTTTTTTTATTTTTCGAACAGAAGCTAATCTATTTAGATTCTGAATGGGCCCTAAAGGGCTTTAAGTGACTTAAAAGGAGTGTTAGGGTTCGTATATTTTGTCCCGCTAGAATAGATGGAGATCTAGGTTTCCCCCCCCTTTTTGTGTAGTAGCCAACCTAGATTTCGCATGGGCCTTAAAGGGCTATAAAGTAACTTCAGGTCACCTCTATCTAAATTTTACTATGTAAATAGCATATCTCGTCAGTATAGACATGTTCCCAAATTTTAAGATATTTTAAATAAATATCTAGAGAAATTTTCTTGTTTCCTCTGTTACCTATTTCATACATAATTTGCCTTATGGTGCTATTCCCACTGTTTAAATGAAATGTTGTATGTTTCTTACCTATTTGAAGGGAATGTTACTAATAATCAAGTCTCCCATAAATTACCGGCCACATACATTGCCGCGAGTGTCTGTGTTTCAGTGTTTTATAGATTGCCCAATTTAATAACGATTTCATGGGTTGTCTGATGAAATTGTATAATAGTGTCGCGGCTGTTTCCATCTTTAGACCATTGTTCTGACAATATTATATGCTCGATCCTTGCTTTAGCTCAACTCTTAATCAATTACAGAGTTTTCCCCCCCCCCCTTTTTTTTCTATTTATTTTATTTATCCTGTTTGCAAGAATTGCATTACATGTGATGATGTAAAGACATATGCCGATAGTGCATCACTGACAGCTGTGCTGCTATTGAAGAGGTGATATCCTACGCTAAGTCTGATATCCATGAGCCTCTTTCTTTCTCAGGGAGTTCACAAAAAAAATAACACATCCTGCTATAAAAAGACATGTAGATTGCGTGTATCCTGTACGCACTGGGGTTAAAAAGGAAGGAGGGACATAAACTCTGGTTAAATTTACATTATATATTTATTTATCTCTTTCGACCAAAAGAAAAACACAAAGATAAGAAAAAAATATAAATAAATATGCAATGACGATTGAGCGGAAAGTTTACATATATATATATATATGTTTAAGAAAAAAAAAATTTTCATTATAAGAGAAAATACTTAACTTTAGTGCTTCTTTTTGTTGGAAGGCTGGAAACCCCTCCATAAAAAAATTAATTCTTTTAGGACTACATTTTTACAAGCTTCCCTCCACTATCTTATCTATTACTGACTAGTTCCCGCCCCCCTCTAAAACTTGCTTGCCACTAACTTTTTTCCTCCCAGGGTGACCAAACAAAAATTAAAAAAATAAAATAAATTTTTATCTGTGATAAGAAAGACATTTAAAAAAAATAAAATTATGATAAAAAAATTATCTTTCGAAATATTAATTTAAAATATTAATAAAAAAATAGAAAGCCCAAAAATAACTGTTTATTTAAAATAAAAAGGAAATTTTATTATAGTACTATCTGTAAAAAAAAAAACTAGAAATAAAAAAGGAGGTGAAGAGATGGGCTGGTTTTTTACAGAGAAGAATTCTAGAAGTCCGCTTCATTGTCCACCGGCTTTTCTTTGATTCTGTGGGTGACTTTGTGGAGGCCCCAGAAGTGGCCTCTACAATCCTTCCCCGCCAAGACCACGGGATTTGGGCTTGCGAGGGAGCAGGACTATCTCCGGGGTCAAACGTGGAGGTCATGGATGCTCTGGCTTGCGAGGGAGCAAGGCAAATCTCCGGGGTCAAAAATGGAGGTCAGGGATGCTCTGGCTTGTGAGGGAGCAAGGCAAATCTCCGGGGTCAAAAGATGGAGGTCAGGGATGCTCTGGCTTGCGAGGGAGCAATAGCACTGTCTAAAAATAAAAAAAAATATCAAAACAAAGGGCGCCATGCATTCTATTTATTCGCCAGTTGAATGCAAGACTGGCTTTTTTTTTAATTCCACTCTGTGACACGGATAGTATTGTGATAGGTATATCCGGAGTCTTAGGGTGCCTGGAACACAAGGGTTATAAACACATATATACATCTATTTATATGTAAGATTTGACACATTTGTGGGAAGGTGCATACCTACTAGTTAAAAAAAAAAAAGTGCTTAGTGACCAATAATGAATCCAAAACTAAAATAAATAAATAAAAGGCCAAATAATGAATTCAAACACAAAAATTAAATAAATGAGAAAACCAATAATGAATTCAAACAAAAAAAATAAATAAGAAAGCCAATAATGAATTCAAAACTAAAATAAATAAATAAAAGGCCAATGATGAATTCAAACAAAATTAAATAAATAAGAAAACCAATAATGAATTCAAACAAATTGAATAAATAAAAAGGCCAATAATGAATTCAAACAAAATTAAATAAATGAGAAAACCATTAATGAATTCAAACAAATTAAATAAATAAAAAGGCCAATAATGAATTCAAACAAAAATTAAGTAAATAAGAAAGCCAATAATGAATTCAAACAAAGTTAGATAAATAAATAAAAGGCCAATAATGAATTCAAACAAAAAAATAAATGAGAAAACCAATAATGAGTTCAAAACTAAAATAAATAAAAGGCCAATAATGAATTCAAACCAAAAAAATTAAAGTAAAAGAGCCAATAATGAATTCTAACCTGAACAATAAGAATAATAATAAAAGAACCAATAATGAGAAAAAAAAAAACTGGTGACTTCACATCGACTTGACACGGTGCCTGTCAGTCAAAATTTATCTCTATCAGTTCCATGCCCTTTTCGTTGAAACATGTCTGATTCTATATGGGTTTGCTACTAACTAATTTAAACTAACATGATCAAGTTCTAAACTTGTTTAATACCTAATAAAAACTAAAATAAATAGTATTTTATCAATGTATTACCATAGTACGTCTGGTAGGAAGTCCTTTATAAAGACTGACTGGGCTGGGTTGGTTCTCCAGGATGAACACATCATCCAACTCATCATGGTTCATAGCCAGTGTATGAGTAAATACGACATTCAGCACAATGCCCGAAATGCCAAAGACCTCACGTCCAGCACAAAGCCCGTGGCGTGATTAACTGGCCTATTCTGCACTTATTGATACCCTCGCCGAAGAGTCCTCGTGTCAGTCATCTGAAGACACTACGAAACCTCGCGCGTACCTATTAATGGTATCATACCCAACAAATGGGTCAGCGCATAGAACCGATCAAGTCCCCGACTTGCAAGACCCATCCTAACTCAGTCTTTTACCACTAACGTTATCCGTATGGAAGGAAGCATACCTATAGCGCACACTTCCCCTACTGGGGTTTGAAACCAGATACCACCCAGTTATCAAACCCTACATTGATTTAATTGAATTGTATGTAGCCATCTGGTGCGCCGGTGAAAACCCGCTAAGTCCACCAAAATCTCACACATATCAAAAGTTAACAAAAAAAAAAAACTCATATTCCCGAAGGAAGCCTAACTAAAGGAGCGCCTATTTTCTAATTTGAGAATTGCATTGTCCCGAGAGGCTTATATCCCTAACAAATTTGAAATCAAAAATAAAATCGATCCTATTAAAATTCCCTAACACTATTCTAAATGTATCTTGGTCTAACAATATAATAGTTTCTAACCTTCTCATCATTTATTCTTCTTCACATTCATACAAAAAAAAAATTCAGTCACTGAGGGCATTCATTCTAAAGTTAAAAGCTGCTATAGAAGCCAAAACACTCAATTATCATTATCAAATAACCCCTAACAATAATAAAATCTTCTAGGACAAGATGTGAAATCAAATAGAATTAACAAATTAAAACAAATTGGGGACTAAAGCCCTAGTTTACTCAAATAAAATGCCTCATACAATCTCTTACTAACTATTTATATTCAATGACTGATATCAGTCTCGACTGTAAGCTAACCTAACTTTAAAATAATTGTAAATATCAAAAGTCCCTAAATTGTCTTTGCCTCAACACCTAGTACCACTGCAAAGATAATTTAATAGGACAATTTACTAATTAGAGCGACAAAGAATAGGACATTCAACTCATGAAGGCGACAAACAATTGGAGAAGCTTCCTCCACTGATAAGATCCTATTGATTGACCTTCTCTTCTCAAACACGCTCCAGTCACAGCAACCACTCTACACCACTAGTCAACAACTTTATCCTACCTGTTGACTGTAGGCAACACGCAATAGTTCTAGGGTATGGAATTAAAGGGCGTCTGTATATACCCAACCGATATCTGTACTAATGTGGAAACCTACACTCTGCTGCACCACTGCTCTAAACTACCTGGCTTCTGATTGTCTATGTCTACTTAATCTCAATTCAAGGGATTATTGAGCGTCATACGATGGCTCCCGTATACTCAACCTTGGACGTCACTAAGAACACAAACAGCTCGCCGCCAAACATTACTCCGACCTCGGCAGTACATCTTCTCCTGGAGTTGTTGTGTGGCTCTGGAGTAAACTTGATGTCGCCCAGCTATACCTGTACATCTATTTAGCTGCTTGCGCCACCGATCCTACTGTAAAGTATGCACCATACTGAAGTATTAAGTATTAGCTCCTTGATCAAATAATACCTTATTCTATTTAAATCTAATCTTAATACAAAATTACCCTAGACTTGAATATTTGTGCCAAATTGGTTACACCTAATTGCCAAATATTAACAAGACTGATTGTCTATACTTACAATATGCATTGAGAGAGAAATTTAAGAATTTTAACATGGAATTTCAAAACTTAAGGTTTCATAAAAAAAAATTCTATAAGAAAAAAAAAATTCTGCTTAAATCTGTCCCACCTGATACATATTAAAGTTTTACGAACTTACGCTTTCTATACATGCACTCTCTTCGCACTACATCACGTCAGTGACTATGGCCACCGCTCACATCACAAAGTCTACACTTTCAGATGCACACTACACTTAAAAAAATTCAAATTTTAAAGTTTCATGAAAAAAAAAATTCTATAAAAGAAAATTCTGCTCAATTTTGTTCTCTCCCATTTAATACATACTAAAATTTTATGAACTGACTGTTTCTTAGACAGCTTTCTTAATTTACCTAGAGTGCCTATCTATGGGAAGGGTTTGTTTTACACGCATTTTATTTTACTTATATCAGGGTCTACTATATTGTTCTTTTCTTTAGTCCAGCCTGGACCTCCTTTTAACTAAATAAAATAGATTAGACATCATTATATTAGATTGACCTATTTGTTCTGCTAGGGACTACGTTTGCTTACTACACGGTAGTTCAAAATTTTGCTATCAATTGCAGGCTAATTTCTCTTACACTTTTGATGGTATTATGTGTAATTTGACTTGACCTGGTTTGATTCAGCACGCTTTCCTTATCAACAACAACAACAACAAAAAAGCCTTTATTTAGGGTCACTGACCCTATACAGGATTCACCAGAGGTATGCATAAGAACAAAGCAGTGAGACAACGGAAATAGCGATATATACAGAGTAAAAAGAGAAAGAAAAAAAAAAAACAAGAAAAGGAAAAAAAAAAAATAATAATAAGAAAGAGGGAAGCAAGAAATCAACACAAAAAGAGTAGCAGTAAGAAAGTGAGGAGTGAGTATCACTTGGCCTTCTTCTGAGATATGGACTTGTGGAAACCATAAAACGCCGTAGCAATATACTTATTCTGGGTCATATTGTCAATTATTGATGGAAGTGAAGCACAGAGTTGCCCAGTTTTGAGCATAAGGGTTCTTCTTTCTTCTTTCAGAGCAGAGCAATCAAAAATATAGTGAGTGATTTCATTTTGTAGTTTTGAATTACAAAAGGTACAAGTCGGGTCCTCACTGCAGAGCATCTTGGTGTGGTTTTCTCTAAAAAAACTTGAAAGTATTCTAACTTGTGCGAGTAGTCTTACAACCGGGAAAGGAAAATCCCCTAAAAGGTATCCCTCCGTCATGAAAGATATGTGAATGTCTTTGTAGTGAGAGTATAGCTTAGATTTATCCATTCTTGTAAGGTCGTTTTGTATAGATTGGTCTGCCGCTGTTTTTAAGAGCCCTGTAATCGCGCTCCTCAGCGTTTCAGGGTCATCACAGGAAACAAGTGCAGGGGATCCATTATCGTTAAGCAGATTAGTGAGCTTTTTAATGAAACCGATGGGTGTGCCCGAAGCATTAGAGAGTTCCCGTGTTCTATTAAAACATATACGTGGCAATCTGTCACTGCTCATATTCAACACCCGCAGCCAATACTTCAGGGTTAATTTTAAGGCTGTTACACTCAATGAGATACGACCGGTTTCTAATCTGATTAGGTAACCTGGAGTGTATCTGGGCAGATTCAGGAACCTACGGATAAATATGTCTTGTATATTGTCCAGTAAGTCTTTATGCTCTGTTGCCCATAATGGAGCGGCATACATCAGGACAGCTCTCACTATTGTATCAAAGAGTTTGATTGATAAATTTATTGACTTTGCTTTTGATTTTATTAATATTGGGTGTGTGGCGTTAATTGCTGTAAGTGCTTTTCCTTTAAAGTAATTTGCCGGGTGAGTAGTTGTTATTGTTGGTGTCAGAGGGAATCCCAAGTATGTATATCTTGAAGTTATTGCTATGGGTTTATCATTCCAGAACCATCTATCCTTATTTGAGGGTTTACCTCCATTACGGAACACCATAATCTTTGACTTGGACTCATTTAGTGTCATTAAGTTCTCATCGAGATATTCTTTCAGTATTTTGATCTTCTTTTGGAGGTTTATCCTGGACTCACCTATAATTGCTATGTCGTCGGCGTACAGCAATAAATGGATATCTCCAAATTCTGGCAAATTTACACTCGGCAGGTCTGAGTTATTATAAATTTCGATTAAGTCCGTGATAAATAATATAAATAGCAGTGGGGAAAGTGGTTCTCCCTGGAGGACTCCCGAGTTTATCTTAATACTTTCCGTAAATGATCCCTTCCATCTGATAGCTATAGTTGCTTGTTCGTAGTAACTTTTGATCGTACTTATGAATTGGTAACTTATGCCTAGGTTGTAAAGTTTTTTCCAAAGTAGTGAGTGGGGTACAGTATCAAATGCCTTCCTTAGATCGACAAAAAAGACATATAGTTTTCCCCTCTTTTTTCTTAATGATAGTTGGATTAAAGTAGTTAGTGTAAATATGTGGTCAATACATGATCTTTCTTTTCTAAATCCCGCTTGGTTTTCGGGTATAACCCTTCTTCCTTCGACCCATTCCTCCAGTCGTGATCTTAGGATTGATGTGAAAAGCTTTGATACATTGCTAATCAGTGCAATACCTCGGTAGTTGGAGGGGCTGTTCTTATAACCGTTTTTAAAGATTGGGTGTATAGTGGAATTAGTCCAAATTGCTGGGTATTTTCCAGTCGTCATAACACTATTGTAGAGTTGTTTCAACAGCAGTATGTACGAATCAGGGAGTGTTTTTAATACTTCATTGGGGATGCCATCGGGCCCGCATGCCTTGTTACTCCTCAAACCAGCTATCTCCTTGTATATGTCTGCATTGGTTATCTCTGAGTCCAATATAGGATCGTTCTGAGAAATCACATTATGTAAATTACAAATTCTCAAATTTTTCTCTGTAGTCATTAGTTCGCGGTAAAAGTTCAGCCAGTCCTGTATAGATATTTCTCCTTGGATTATAGATGTGCTTTTGTAGAGCGCAATAGTTTTCCAGAAGGGCTTTCCTTATCGAAGTCTCAATAGAACACGGAATTGAGTGTTCAAAATATATATCATTATGGTACTCAAGATTCATCTCGTTAAGACATGGCTGTCGCAGTGTTTTCTCGTGGTATGACAGAGGTGAACCGAGCCTAGACACATCTGAACAGGTGCGAGCTTGGCATAACTACATCTTGCGTAGGTTAACTTGGCATGCCGGTTAATCAATCTTGGAAACTCTGAGCGAAATTGGTCATCAGCCTGCAGGTGGATAGTATGTAGAGTACATCTCTGTATTCTACCATTGATGCGTATATTTCAAATATTCTCTCCACATCCTACCACAGTGACCCACTCTTCAACTGGTTCATGCCACGTGGTTTTGCGCGCGGTGGCGTCCATCGGGATATTGTTCTATGTCGTTATTCACTCACGTCCACCTTCGTAAGCATCTTTAAATCCTATTTAATATACAAATTTGTAGGCAAAATTACATTCTCCAACATCCATAGTTTAAGTCTACGCAAGATACCCTCCTAAATCTTCAAGGCCTATTCCCGACCTCCCAGAAATGTGGTCTTTGCTACTGGTTACCAATGCCTAACGTCACATTTCATAAAACTACGAAAGCCGATGTCGAAACGAGTTTTTATATCTGCTATGATGCTATAAGTATTTTTTGTTATTGGCTTCTGCTGCCAAGCAATCTGAAGATAAGGTTTTCTGGAAAGGCTTATCAAAACCAGTCAAGTGCAAACACACACGAGGTGCAATACTCTATCTCTGTTTATCTAAGGTTATCAAAACCAAATATCTGGTAAACTGCTAAGTTCGTATTCCGAAATAGTCACTAATTTCCAAAGGACACAGGTTATATATAAAATTAATTTGATCTTTGGCTGGAGCTAAAGAAAAGAAACAACAATTTCACTAAAAATCGCTACTAGATTGAATATGATAATAACTAAATAATAAAAATATAAATGCACCTATAAATGGGAGAGATAAAACTATATGCAGTACTATTTTTAATGTGCGTGACACATGCAAAAAAAATATAATCAAAGGTGACTGGAAAAAAAAAAAAAGGCTAGTAATCTATACACAGAAGGTTTTTTTCTGTCAATAAACGCTATACTGTCGTCACGCATTTCCCTCCACGAGGAGTTACAAATGAGAATATACAATTCTACAGAATTACAGATTACTATCTGCACAAGATGGTATGTCCATGCAAAATAAAATTACAAGACCAGTTTAAGGTCATCTACGCTATAAAAATAAAAATTATTGTAGAACGTGTCTTATCTAAAACTGTATAATTGAAAAAGCATATTTCTTGCATAAACTAAGGTACTTAAAATATTTAAAATGATGCGGAAAAAAAAATTAATCACTATACATAACTTTAATCTAAGATGGCAATAAGACATTTATTTTAAACTAGGATTTGCGCTCCGATAAACTAACCATACTGGAATCCAACAAAGTATCTTGTCATAATGACTTAACAGATGTTTTAAAAATATATTTTGGCATATTATACTATTGGAATATTATATCAAGTCTAAAATAAATAGTTAAATAAGGAAATGGGTGAAATATGTGGTAGGCATAGAGCCAGACCATGGTCTTAAAGGCCGTAGCTTCGCGTAAAACGTACCTTTCCATCAATATTTACTACTATATCTTAAGCCCTTTTTTTTTTCACGAGGACTTACAAATAAGAATATACCGTCCTACAGGATCATAAAATACTGTTTTGCGCACTCGCTACTATGCTTGTCAATAAAAGAAAAATTGCAATATCAGTTTAAGATTCCCCTGCATTAAGTAGATTACAAGACCGGTTTAAGAGATCATTTACGCTATTAAAAATAAAAATTGGAACACGTTTTTATCTAAAACTATAATTGAGCAAACGTCTTGTTTGCATGACCTAAAGTAACTTAAAAATATATAAAAGGAAGTAAATTAAAATAAATGATGAAGAAATAAATTATTATACATAACTGTAATCTAAATGGTAATAAAACGTTTTACACAAGAGAATTGCGTTGCGATGGCTTTTTACCATAAAATTGGCCATACTGGCATCCATAAATAATATCTTGTCTTAAAAATTTGTTTTTAAATATATATGGCATATTATTAGAATATTAAACTAAATTAAAATGAATAGATAAATAAAAGAAATGGAAGAAATATGTGGCAGGCATAGTGCCAAAAAAAAAAACGTACCTTCCCACCAAATTCTTGGTCTAGACTGTCTTTGTTAAAAATTTCCTTGTAGACGGCAAAGGCGGTTCTCTTGAAACCCTTAGTGTCTCGCCGACTTGTCAATCAAACTTGCGGGGGGGGGAGTCTAGAATTTGACATTGATTGATATCTTTATTTGCTTTCCCATGGTTTTTCAGATTCTTTGCATTTTTTTCCGCTAAAAAAAATTTCCTTGTAATTTTCTATCTATCAGCTAGTATAACGGATTTTTTTTTTTTTTTTTAAAGATTGATAACTAATAAACACAAAAATTGAGATTTCAAATACTCTAAACTGGTGTACCTTGCTAAAAAAATTACTGGTGTTGACAATATATGATTTAAAAGATAGATTACAAAATGATGCAGTGTTTTAAGTTATAACCCAACTTCTATAACGTTAAAAAAAATTTTATACTGGACACATGGTGACCTCGACACATATTTGTTTAGAATTGGTAAAATTGGTTCACTTGCTTGTACTTGTGGAAACTAACAACAAACCCCTGAACACCTTCTGATAAAATGTCCATTAACTTCTGATCCAAGGGAAGAAAACCAACTTTACCTGACCAATACAAACTAAGCTGCTTGCAATAAAGACCAATACATCGAGTTTAATAGATTCTGCAGGATGTACATTTAGAGGCGAAGGTGCTGACTGTACATATTTTTAAGCCACTACTTATAATTGCTATATGTAAAATTTGACGTCGAACGCCTAATCCCAATGATTTCCAATGTTCAATTGTATTCATTTAAAAAATATAATATGATGTTACACAATAGGCTAAAAACGACGTTCTATTTTTATGCGAAAGGCACTCCCACAAATGTATCAAATCTTACCTTAAAAAAAAAAGAAAATGGCGGGATCCGTTCTCCACGTGGTTGGCCGCCTCGTGGACTTTCCCATTCTTTACTGGATTTTCCGTAGCCTCCAACTAGCACACATTTATCTATTAGTTTTATGCTTTAGACAGGATTTTACAGGTTACATGTTTTTAAACAGCAGGGTGTTGTTTTTCTTTTACCGTGAACTTTTCGTGGCCATGATGGAAATGATCGTCCCACGTTGAAGGCGTCATTGAAGAGGTGATATCCTACGCTAAGTCTGATATCCATGAGCCTCTTTCTTTCTCAGGGAGTTCACAAAAAAAATAACACATCCTGCTATAAAAAGACATGTAGATTGCGTGTATCCTGTACGCACTGGGGTTAAAAAGGAAGGAGGGACATAAACTCTGGTTAAATTTACATTATATATTTATTTATCTCTTTCGACCAAAAGAAAAACACAAAGATAAGAAAAAAATATAAATAAATATGCAATGACGATTGAGCGGAAAGTTTACATATATATATATATATGTTTAAGAAAAAAAAAATTTTCATTATAAGAGAAAATACTTAACTTTAGTGCTTCTTTTTGTTGGAAGGCTGGAAACCCCTCCATAAAAAAATTAATTCTTTTAGGACTACATTTTTACAAGCTTCCCTCCACTATCTTATCTATTACTGACTAGTTCCCGCCCCCCTCTAAAACTTGCTTGCCACTAACTTTTTTCCTCCCAGGGTGACCAAACAAAAATTAAAAAAATAAAATAAATTTTTATCTGTGATAAGAAAGACATTTAAAAAAAATAAAATTATGATAAAAAAATTATCTTTCGAAATATTAATTTAAAATATTAATAAAAAAATAGAAAGCCCAAAAATAACTGCTTATTTAAAATAAAAGGAAATTTTATTATAGTACTATCTGTAAAAAAAAAAACTAGAAATAAAAAAGGAGGTGAAGAGATGGGCTGGTTTTTTACAGAGAAGAATTCTAGAAGTCCGCTTCATTGTCCACCGGCTTTTCTTTGATTCTGTGGGTGACTTTGTGGAGGCCCCAGAAGTGGCCTCTACACTATTATACAACATTAAGGTCTTGCTGCGGGTTATATACATGGGGTTGTTGGCCTAAATTGCTATATATATATATACTTAAGTAAGGAAACTTTAATAAGTCACATCGTGTATTCTCCCTTTTCAACTATCCAAACTGGGATCGCATCAAACCTTTGCTATAAAATCGGAATTAAAGGTGTACTTACACGTTTGATCATATTATTACTGGTAAAATCTGGACCTGGTACTTCCCTGATATTTAAATTTGAAATAATACTTTCAACACCTTATATTTCTATAACCAAATTGTTAATTTGGTGTTATATTGAGGTTTATATTTTTTTAATAATAACATGCTCATCTTTATCTGAGATTCATTAAAGTCGTTGGATGATCCCAGAGAATTTGAGATTATATGGGTTTGCCACTGAACCGAGAGTCGTAGAGGCGGCCAATAGACAGCGATCAATTCCAGCGTCTATTTTGATGAGAGAACCAGCCACTATTTTATAGATCATTTAATTTATTGTAGGGACACATGTCGATAGTGCGTAACGGGAACTCAACACTTCTATGTCACACGCTATTCCGAAGATGGTAACGACGTTGTTACCAAAATGTCACACTTGAATATTTTAATAAGGAAATTTTACTAAGTCACATCTTACATGCTCCATTCCCATATGTCTAAAAACAGGAGGAGTCCAACATTAATATGTATTAAATTAAGTTTGTTAGAAGGAGATTTTTACCCCCTCCTTTCTGCTATTTAGTGATCTTATTTAAATCCTTGCAACAGCCCACAAATAATCATCACAGCGAATTCTTCTACCGAATCTCGCTTCAGTGTTTTGTGAACCAACTACCCTACATTTCTACACAGTTATTATTCAAAAATATTATTTTAATTGACGAATATTATTTGAAAATATTAAGACAAAATAGCTGCTTATTTATTAAAAAAGGAAATTTATTATAATATTATAAGTTATATACAAAATTAAGAATAAAAGGAGGTGAAGAGATGGGCTGGTTTGACAATGAAAAATGCTCGAAGACTCTTCTTTCTTGTCGAGGCAGCTTCATCATTGTCCACCAGCTTTCTATTAGTTACTGTAGGTGAGCTTTGTGGAGGCCGCAGGAGTGGCCTCTACATCTTCAGCTGTCCAGCTTTCTTGAGACGTAGAATGCAAACAGCTTTACTACTTGGATTCATCCTCCTCAACCCTAAATCTATGTCCAGACCCCCATACTCGACCTCAGCATGGAATTTCCTGGTCAACTGGTGTAGCTAAGTCCTACACTCAGGACGCGATTAGAAGAGCTTACCACTAGTACATATTAGTGAGCTGGACAGTTGGGTAGTTGGCGTTTAGGGCACCAGGAACTGGGTTAAAAAATGTCTCTTTTCAAGTTATATTTATCCAAAGAATAGTTGAGGAACTTTACAATATATAAAGCTCATTTGTGCATTATAAGTCATGCCCTCCAATATGAATATATATTGAGTACTATATATATAATAAATAAAACAATAATTAAAAAAAATTACTGTTAGGTAATTGATAAAATTGAATATTTAAAAACAGAGTAAAGCGATCGATAATTTATTTACAAAAAGTAAACATCTTTCCCTTTATCTGTTAGCGTTTTATTGTAAATTTATAAGTATAAAATATTAGGGCTTAAATATTCATATTTATTTAAAAATTAAACACATAAATACAAAGAATGGACGTATTATTAAAATTTTAATGTTAATACTTTTCTTATGGACAAATTTATTGATAAAATCATAAACAAGAATTAGTTGAAATATATTGCAAATCATTTTTAAATTGATAAAATCACAACATATATCTCTTGGTAAGATCTTTTAGCCTGCGTTTTTTTGCATAAATTAAACAATAGATAATGTGATATATGAATTAAATAAATCGTAACAAAATTTTAAAAATTTGATTAAATAGACTTAATGTTAAAATTTTCCTGATTAAGAAATGTACTGGAACTAATATATGATATTTTTTTCAGGTACATGGAATACTTCTTGTTCACATCACCCAGGGCAAAATTTAATGAAGCATCTACACTATTTAAATATTAAATTACTTAATCCAAAATATTGCTCCACACAATAGTATACATAACTTTTTTTTTCTACTAAAAATTTACTTCTCTTAAATACAGAGTTATTAAAATATATTAACGTCATTGATACTCTAACATTTATTTCCTTCAATTATGAATTCAACAAAACTAATGAAAATTCGAAATACTCATTTTTGTAAAACAAATAAGGGATTGATTCAAACTTGAGACTGAATTTTGTTAATATACAAATAAATCAAACCATTTTAAAACAAAATAGACCCAAAAGATGGATAAAAAAAATTTTAAATGTGAATATTGCAACTATGAAACACCTGTAAAGAACCTTCTTAGAAGGCATATGTACACACACACTGGTGAAAAACCTTTTAAATGTGAATATTGTGACTATGAAACAGCACGGAAAAATAATCTTATCTACCATTTGTACACACATACTGGTGATAAACCTTTTAAATGTGAATATTGTGACTTTGAAGCAGCACAGAAAATAAATCTTACTAACCATTTGTACACACATACTGGTGATAAACCTTTTAAATGTGAATATTGTGACTTTAGAACAGCACGGAAACATGATCTTAATCGCCATTTGTACACACACACTGGTGAAAAACCTTTTAAATGTAAATATTGTGACTATGAAACAGCACGGAAAAAGAATCTTACTAACCATTTGTACACACACACTGGTGAAAAACCTTTTAAATGTGAATATTGTGACTATGAAACAGCACAGAAAAAGAATCTTACTATCCATTTGTACACACATACTGGTGATAAACCTTTTAAATGTGAATATTGTGATTTTAGATCTTCAGCCAAATTAAGTCTAAAAAGACATATTAATACTCACACAGGTGAAAAACCTTTTAAATGTGAATATTGTGACTTTAGAACAGCACGGAAACATGATCTTAATCGCCATTTGTACATACACACTGGTGAAAAACCTTTTAAATGTGAATATTGTGACTATGAAACAGCACAGAAAATAAATCTTACTCACCATTTGTACACACATACTGGTGATAAACCTTTTAAATGTGAATATTGTGACTTTAGAACAGCACGGAAACATGATCTTACCGACCATTTGTACACACACACTGGTGAAAAACCTTTTAAATGTAAATATTGTGACTATGAAACAGCACAGAAAAATAATCTTACTATCCATTTGTACACACATACTGGTGATAAACCTTTTAAATGTGAATATTGTGACTATGAAACAGCATGGAAACATGATCTTAATTGCCATTCGTACACGCATATTGTTGGAAAACCTTTCAGTGTGAAAATTGTGAAAATAGAGCAATTAAAAAACGGAGAATTACCCTAAACATTTGTAAGCAAATTTTAATTGATTAAGAAGTTTTAATGGAACATTTTTACTTTTTCAGAATTGAAAAAACATCAAATCTCTCTAAAACTTTCGCACTATTTCCATATTTTGTTTGGTGTTCGCACGCTGTTATAGCCTTAATACTCATTTTTTGTTTTTCTAGAGAGCCTAAAAACCAGCTGATGAAGGCCATCAGCTTTGAAGCATTTATTTTGTTAGCCTTTCTTAAATATTCAACAAAATATATTCACCAGATTTTCTCTTTGAAATAAATTAAAATAAATGAATAATTGATTATCATTTCAACAGATATCGCAAGCCATTAGCAACTTTAATTTAAGCGATAAGGAGATGCCTTTCTCTTTATCCCAGTACAATATAATTTTTAAAATTATATATACATTTGAATAGCAATTTATATAAAAGGTTTCTATGACATTATGTTATCATCGTCATTAAAGAACAAGCGAATATTGTAATATCAACCTGTTTTCCAAACATCACTTATATATTATATATTTTTATTGTTTCACCCTATCATTATTTTATTTCCATTTGCCTCAATATTCTGAATTTATTGAAAAATAATGTTAGCTATTTTTTTTTAACAGACGGCTTGAAAGCCTTTTAAGTGTAAATATTTTGAATACACAACTAAAATTGAAGATAATCTTAAACAACCTATTCAAAATTATAGTAATAATAATCAAGAGCTTGTATTGTAGTTCTAATTTTACATTGGTGCCATCAATTTTGGCCATTTATTTTTGTAAATATGAATGATTTTTTTCTTATATACCCCAAACAAACCCTTTGCATTTGAATATAAAACTATAAATATATTAATGTAATAGAAAAATGGTTTTCATAGATTTTCTCCTAGTTGATCATAGTCACTCTTATCAGTGCCCTAAAATTATAGTTGAGATTTTTCTTAACTGCTTTAACTTTGATAAAAAATGCTGCTGATTTGTTCTCTATGAATGCCTAAAAATAAAATCGAGCAGTCAAACAGAGATCCTTGCCAATTCTACATGCTCTTTGGCCATCGCTGACATTGCGGCAGTGGCGTAATAAATGCTATCAGAAGTGGGTATCTCTGTTCATGAAAACAATTATGGATATCAGTAAAACCAAAAAATGCTGGTGGAGCAATGAGATCTCATTAAAGATCTATTCTTGACGATGAAAGGGTTCAGCGAAATCTGTGGGAAGGCAAACAGCGATATGCAGTGTTGAATGAGAAGGTAGAATGATGGCAGGATGCTCAAGAGGCTATGCTCAGCAAGATGGAGAATGCATTATGGAAGAAAGACATAGATGGTGTGATGGATCTCACTGGAAATGGTGGCATGAAGGAAATGAAGTTTTGAGGAAAAAGAGATAATATTTTCCTACTTGAAAATGGCTGTGGCACAAGTAGGTTGAAGCAAGTCAAGCAGATGGAAGGAGAATGTCCCATAGATGTCCCTAGCAGAAATCCTACTCTGGGATCTCCTCTGAAAATATCCATGATAAAATAAGTGATGATGGTGAGCTACAAAAAGATGGCATTATGGACTGCTGTGACAAGGCTAGACTTTGGGATTATGGAGGAGTTTAAACTGGGTGTGAGGGAGCTGGGTGGTTCAGGGAAATGTGACAAGGGAAAGTCGCACATAAAGTTGAAGCCGGTGACCCAACTTAAAAGGATGATGAATCTGACATGGATGTCTGACAACATAAGTCACCTGGAGGTTCCATCTTATGTTTCAGTGCTGCTGTCTGTATTATAGGCCAAAGATGTAAGCCACAGATTTTTGCCGGCCATCTTTGCTTTTTCACCGACAAGGTGCAAGGCAAACAGGCCTCACCTAGAATGACACTACTACATAGCCTGATGCCTCCCATAGTTTTTAAGAGCCCATAGTGCATTACAAGGTTGGTATGAAAAGGGCAGTCTAGAGCATTTAGAAGGAGAAAACTTCTAGAGAAAGAAAACGGGAGGCAGACAGACGACTTACTCCAGCAAAAAATCTGCCTTGACAATCTCAGGGAGCCTGACATAGAAAAATATGTGCTGCACAGGCACAAGTAGAGAGCATGATTTGGAAAGATACTTCCTCAGTAAACAAAGATGATATACAACCAGAAACACTGAGGGCACACTTTTAAAGTTACAAATGATGCAAAAAGGTGACTGCGGTTCCAGGATCTGTGCAAGATAGAAATCATGACACAGACAAAATCTTCAAAAGGAGTGATCTATGGTCGCCATTATATGGAGAACTCTCATCCTGTGATAGAAGTTACTTAATAACAAAAGGAGCCAATGTCCTTAGCGCTGACAGAGAGTGGAAATAGCGCCCGAGTTGGATCCATTTATTAGTTTAAATGACTTCCTGTAGACTGGAGAGGAGACTTAAAGAAAAATGCGTGGCAAAATGTGTTGATAGAAAGCTTCGATACCACCATGGCAGGAAGGGTCAATTGGGCCAAATGAATATTTGTGGGGGGGGGGACTGACAGAGAAGTCTAGAAAAAAAAAGCCCATCTCACTGGCAGGGATGAAGGCTTCGTCCCAGTTGTTTATGGCGATTGTTGAACATTGTCCTTTGTATGTGACTTGCTTTGTTCTCTATGAATGCATGAAATTAAAATAAAGATCAGTCAAGAAGAGATCCTTGCTGATCCCACATACCATTTGACCATCCTATTTAAAAAAACTAAATCTGCTATAGTTGAAATTTCATTAACAGCTTTATTTCTTTAATTCAACACACCAAGTGGCCAGTGCTTTCGGTTTAAGTTGGTGTCATGATCAGTGAAGTTGATTATCAATTCATCACAACATTCAATGTCAGTGTATATTTTTCTAGGATATACAAACTTTAGAATTTATAAATTACTCTTTTATTTTTAGAAAAATATAATTTTTATAAAATGTTTTTGGCAAATTTTGAATATTTTATTTGCAGTTTTTCAATTTTCTATATTTTTTAATACCATTTCTTTGGATCCTATTTTCCCAAAATAAACAAAATTAGTATATATATATTATTTTTTTCTAATAAAGCTTTTTGACATTTAATATTAATATTTTCATTTAAATTGTAAATTTGAAAATTGAATAAAATATGTTATTTACTGAATCAGCTATCTTCTATTTAACAAACATGATTTTGATTTTTTATTCCCTAAAAATATTTTTAAATAAATAAAATTTTCAGTTTCTAACACATTCATTTTTAGAAAATTTGAACTATCTCGATTAAATTTTAACATACTATAGAGGTGGGAGGGAAAGAAATCGATGCATAGTTTTAAATTTAAAATATGAAATGTTACATAATCATAGATTGATGTGCATATTCAGAGAAATTTTGATATCAGATATGGCACATTTTGGATTATTTTAATTGTGTGTTATTAACAACCAGCATTGTTAGTGAAATGTCAAACACAATTTATTTGGATTTGGTCTTTTTACCTTTTAGTTGATTTATTTATTAGCAATTTTTGTATTTTCATATTTTTTTGTATGGTATCTATTAACTTTTAACTGAATTTCCAATTTCCTTCCAAATAGTTGATCATGTTTCAAATATTTGTTTATTCATTTTTTACTTCCTGGGGATTAACCATCTTTGATTATACTGATATGATTATACATATGCACTTACTATCCCACTTTTGTGCGTGGAAGGGGGTTGTTAATTGTTTAGAATATTTAGTCAAGGTGCAGTAGGTGACTTTAGTCCATGTGCAATAAAAATTAAAACCTTTTAATTCCGAAGTTTACGTGAGTCACTACATTAAAATTTGACTGCCGTCTCATTTTTGCTTGTTCATAAAAGGAAATTTTACCTTGTTTTTTAGTTACTTAGCTGTCAGGGTTGGCTTGTGAAAGACTGGTAATATTTTCCCCTCATTTTTATTCTTTCAAATTCAAAGAGCTTTTAGGTTGAAATTGTTCAATTAAACAATATTTAAAGAATATTACTCAAAAATAAGCAGAAACATTTCTTCAATTATTTGTTAAAAAAAAAAAGGATATGTAAAAATAGAGGGAAATTATAAAATGGTTTACTTGTAATTGTTTTTTTTTTGCATTGGTAGAGTGGAAAATGATATGTTTTGTGAGTCTCTATCCTCTTCTGTTACATCCTACCATTCATAATCAGAATTGTCTAATAATCATTATTTCCTCCGAAGGAATACATTTTTGTGTATTCTGAATCAATTGAAGTGAATCAAAAGTATCCCAAAAAATTGGATGAGAAACCTATTTATATGCTAGCACGAGGCTTCCCTTCTAAAAATAGAACTGTATCAGTCATTTCTGAGAATTTATAATCTGTTTTGTTTGTGGCCTGTGAGACAGGCATGACCACATCATTTGTAAAAATTTATAATAGCCTTCTATTTTTATCTTTTATAAAAGTTAAATTTTATTTATTTTTAAACATTTTCTGATCATTTTTTAAAATAGTTCTGAAGAATAGAACGTAAATGTGAACATTGCCCCAAATTCCTTGTTTTGAAATCGTGAAATTTTATTATTTTAAATATAATTATCATAATTTTAAGTTTGTTATAGGCCTTGGTTATAGGTTTGTTATAAGGGTAGTTCACTATTTAAAAAATTGCAAAGGTTGTTATAGCGACGGTATTTTCAATGGATAGAATTGGGAAATGCCTGTAGGTTTGTTATATTCTTGGTTCGTATTACCGGGAGTTTACTCTATATATATCTGAAATAATAGTACAAATGTGATATATCACTGGGATAAGGTGCATAAATTATGAAAAAGAAAAAGGCATCTCCTTTTTTGCTCCTGAAAGTTGCTAATGGCCTGCTGCATCTATCGGAATAAATATAAACTATTCTCATTGATTTTTAATTATTCCAGAAATGGAAGCTAACCACGTACACAATTCGGGCCTTTGGCCCTCATCAGTGTGGTGCAAGCTGTACCTCAATGAGCAAAAAACTGGTCATTCAGGCATCCTAAAAAATCATGTGAAACGGGTAGCCAGAATTGCGTTAGACCTAGACACAATGTGAAATAATAGTACAAATGTAACATTGTACTGCGATAAGGTGCATAAATTATGAAAAAGAACAAGGCATGTCCTTATCCTGCAACTGAAAATTGCTGGTCAGTAACCGATCAGTTACACGATATTTTTTTCTAATGAAAATATACATTTTTAATACATATATATAACATATCAAATCATCAATCAAATAAAAAAAAATATTTTAGAATAAATTAAAATTTTGATCATTTTTGGAAATATAAATATCTAAGCAACAAAATGACACCACCGCACTCAAAGGGCTAAAGATAAAGGGGTAAAGCACAAAATTTGAATTATAAATTAGAATCAAAGGGTAACATCCAAATTTTGACATTTGTTGGTAGTTTTGATAACAGCATTGTTTGCATCATTTGGAAAATTATCAAAGAAAATTTGACAAAGGAACCAAGAGGAAGTCTTGTGACACCATGCATATTTGTGAGATATTTTAGGCTTCTTCCTTGTTGAAGTTGGGAGGAAGAGGCTGCCTTTGTCATGTCAATCATGTCCTATGGGAGATCTAAGTTTAACCTTGAATAACCTTAACTAGTACACAACTTGGCTTGGATTGAAATTGTTTTTGAAAGAAGTTTTACATTTCTATCAATTTATAATATTTATTAATTGAGAAGCCAAAATTCTTATATCAATCTTTAAACATTGATTAGAACTATAAAATCCATATTTGAATACATTAAATGTTTACTAGCACCAATAATATAAGAAATTATAAGCATTTTTAATTGAAAATTTTGAAATTCTAGTTCAAAATCTGATGTTGATTTGAACAGAAAGGTTATCAAAAAGTTTGCTAAAGGTTCTTACATCGCTTGACGTTTTTAGTGATCTCAACAAATTGTTCATATGACTGCTAATCAGAATTTCTTCTCGCCCAAATCTGTCTTTAAGCAATTTTGTAGCTTCCTCATAATTGTCTGCAGATAAAGTGAAACCTTCGACTGTGTTTAGTGCAGTTCCGCCGAGATGTGACTTCAGATAGTTAAATTTATCGAAATGATTCAGTGAGTTATTTGGTGAATAGCTGCATCAAAAGAATTCCAGAACGTCAGCCATTCACTAAGGTTTCCATAAAATTTCAATTTCATCAATTTTGGAAGCTTCACAGTCGTGCAGGAAGGGACATTATGTCTCATTTCGGGTTCATCTATTCGTGAGTTTGAGTTTGAATTCGGTATATTTTCACCACGGGAATCTGATTGGCGATCCTTTTATTTGCCCTAAATCTCCAATTAATATATTTCTCTCGATATTCCTCTTCCCCCTATAATTCTCTCTCTAAACCGTTTCAAGAAGCATTTCTATTTCGTGATCAACTAATTTAAGTTAATTAAATGATTTATTTCAATTGTTCTAATAATTCGTCAAGTTCAATTCTCATTTGCGTGTTAAGTCCACCTTCAATCTTATTGCATGTTTTCTTTAAATATGATCTGTTAATAGCACGCTTCTTCTCTGAAGAACTCTTTCGACATCATGTAAAAATAGCAGCAAGAAGGGTTAGCTAGTGAGTTCTAAAATGGTCAGCTCAGAATGCTTTTTTTTTTCTTTCAAGAATTTACCATCAACAGTCCTGGCTGGAATGTAAAAAATATTGTGATATTACCGCCAATCTGTGTTGGGACAACGATCTAAGTTCTATAGAGCTTGTCACTCACCTCTTTTCTTGGTTGGCGGGGTTGAAGGTTCAAAGATGAAGTGTCGCTGCTTGTACCACTTTTAAAATATACTACGAAAACATGAGGGAAAATTATATATATTATCATTTAAGAAAATAGTAAAGGATTATTCAAAGTATATATATTTAAATGTATTTACACTAAAATAATAAGGGATCAGGGCTAATCTTTCCTTTCGAAAGTTGTTCTGTTTTTGTTTTCCTCATTCTAGCAGCTGCATCCAGTAGCCCTCTGTCAGCCTCCCTTTGGCTGCCTCTAACTCTTTCTTTTCCAACAAAATGTAGTCTTGAATGGCAATTTATATATAAATTTGGAAAATTTGCCTGGAGGAAATTAATCCATGGAAGCAATGGTCGCCTCTCCCGTCAAAATAAACGTCAGAATCCGACGCCATCTATTGACCGTCGCTCAACTAGCGGTATCGGGTCAGTGACAAAGCCACAACACCAACTTTGGCAAACTGATAAGCGTCCACCTAGAGACCATGGTTTCGGGCTGATGGCCCTCGTCAGTCTAGGGCGGACTTTATTCCATGAGATCCACACGGGATCTAATGGAATCCTCACAATCTACCAAAGAGGTGTTTTGCTGGCAATGTGGCTGGGCCAAATCTATTGGCAAAACATAGATGGAAAATTTGCCGGGAGGAAATTAATCCATGGAAGCAATGGTCGCCTCTCCCGTCAAAATAAATGTCAGAATCCGACGCCATCTATTGACCGTCGTCGCAACTAGCGGCATCGGGTCAGTGACAAAGCCACAACACCAACTTTGGCAAACTGGTAAGCTTCCACCCAGAGACCATGGTTTCGAGCTGATGGCCCTCGTCATTCTTGGGCAGACTTTATTCCTTGAGATCCACACGGGATCTAATGGAATCCTCACAATCTACCAAAGAGGTGTTTTGCTGGCAATGTGGCTGGGCCAAATCTATTGGCAAAACATAGATGGAAAATTTACCGGGAGGAAATTAATCCATGGAAGCAATGGTCGCCTCTCCCGTCAAAATAAACGTCAGAATCCGATGCCATCTATTGACCGTCGACGCAACTAGTAGCATCTGGTCAGTGACAAAGCCACATCAACAACTTTGGCAAACTGATAAGCGTCCACCTAGAGACCATGGTTTCGGGCTGATGGCCCTCGTCAGTCTAGGGCGGACTTTATTCCTTGAGATCCACACTGGATCTAATGGAATCCTCACAATCTACGTTCATTTTTGACGGGAGAAGCGACCATTGCTTCCATGGATTAATTTCCTCCCGGCAAATTTTCCATATATGTTTTGCCAATAGATTTGGCCCCGCCACATTGCCAGCAAAACACCTCTTTGGTAGATTATGAGGATTCCATTAGATCCCGTGTGGATCTCATGGAATAAAGTCCACCCTAGACTGACGAGGGCCATTAGCCCGAAACCATGGTCTCTAGGTGGATGCTTATCAGTTTGCCAAAGTTGGTGTTGTGGCTTTGTCACTGACCCGATGCCGCTAGTTGCGGCGACGGTCAATATATGGCGTCGGATTCTGACGTTTATTTTGACGGGAGAGGCGACCATTGCTTCCATATATATATATTTATCTATAAAAATTAGAGAAGACAAGTATGAGGATCATATATGAGGCAATTTTTTTTGATCAAAACAAATACAAACTTAAAATAAAAACATAAAGCCTCCAGGGAAAAGTTTCTTTTAAAAATATTTTTTATTTAAAAAATCTCGAGCTTTCGGGCAAGTACGCCCTTCTACGGGAGAAAATGCTTTATATGATTAACACGCCAATGGAATATGATTTAAAATTAAATAAAGTCAATTTTCTGTTTACATTTGCTTTAAAAGCACGATCAACGCGGGCTTCTGTTGCGCGTGCTTCACTTGGAGGTTATGGGCTGGGCTCAGGGAATATAATGTTATAAATTTCCGGAATATCTATTCTTCTGTTGATGCTATTGTGCTTTCTGGATATGATGGATTCTATTATTAGTCTCTGTAGTCTATTGGGGATGTTGGAGTAATGGCTCTTTGGTTCTGATAGGGAGAAGGAATGGCCTGTTTCTCTTATATGTTGGTATACTAAAGATCTACTGTCTTGATTATCGATATTTCGTTTATGTTCTGAAACTCTTATATTTAAATGTCTGCCAGTTTCGCCGACATATTTGGTTTTGCATTCGTTGCATTCTATGGAGTATATGGCATTCTTAATATTGGAAGGATAATAAATGGTATTGTTCTTTGTTATGGGGTTTCTTAGTAACGAATTTAAATTAGGTGAGTTTCTGAAAAAGGTTTTGATTCCAAATTTCTTCAGATGACGGGCTATAGAAACAGATACTGGTGAATAAGGAATACTGCTAATAGATTTATAGATTGGGGAATTCTGAATTTCAGAGGGGCTATAGAAATGTCTTAGAATAAATGATAAAGGGTATTGACAAGTCTTTAGATTTCTTATAATATTCTGAGTTTCTTCTGTTTTAAAAGTTTGAAGTGAACAATGGCTATGGATACGTTTAGTTAAGGTCTTTACGGTATTGATTTTATGGCTGAGTGGGCAGTAGGAGGAAAAACGGATATAGTCGGGGTTGAAGGATGGCTTATAATAAACAGTTGTTTGGAATTGATTCTGTATGCGAATAATTTTTATATCTAGAAATGGCAGGCTATTGTTGGTTTCTTTTTCAAAAGTGAAATTTAGGTTAGGATGGTAACTGTTGAGTCTTTCTAGAATGTTCCTGGTTTGATTTTCGGGGCATATACAGAATATGTCGTCAATATAACGACGCCATAAAACTATATCTGACGGGAATAGGGATGTTATCCAATTGTCTATGCGACGCATAACTATTTCGGCTACTGAGGTTGAAAGAGAGCTCCCCATGGGAGAACCTTTAATCTGTTCGTAAGTTTTGGAATCGTATGTTAGAATATTTGTTTCGAGGCATAGGGCTATAAGTTTAGTTATTTTCCTGACTATGATCTGATCAACCTTGTTTTCTCTCAAGAATTCTTCGGTGCTGCTTAGTATCAGCTGGTGTGGGAGACTTTGGTAAAGGGATTCTACGTCGAATGAGATCATGATCATGTTTGGTTGGGGTTGGTACTTGAGTAGTTCATCTATGAAGGTGGTGGTGTTGGAAATGGAGAACGGGGAGTTTTGCTGCTTGATTATGGGTTTGAGAAAAGTTGAGATAAACTTGGAGAGAGGTGCTGTTGGGGAATGGTAGATTAAGACCCATAGTGGCTTTCTACCAAGTACCATTTATTTATACCATTAACTCAGAATATTATAAGAAATCTAAAGACTTGTCAATACCCTTTATCATTTATTCTAAGACATTTCTATAGCCCCTCTGAAATTCAGAATTCCCCAATCTATAAATCTATTAGCAGTATTCCTTATTCACCAGTATCTGTTTCTATAGCCCGTCATCTGAAGAAATTTGGAATCAAAACCTTTTTCAGAAACTCACCTAATTTAAATTCGTTACTAAGAAACCCCATAACAAAGAACAATACCATTTATTATCCTTCCAATATTAAGAATGCCATATACTCCATAGAATGCAACGAATGCAAAACCAAATATGTCGGCGAAACTGGCAGACATTTAAATATAAGAGTTTCAGAACATAAACGAAATATCGATAATCAAGACAGTAGATCTTTAGTATACCAACATATAAGAGAAACAGGCCATTCCTTCTCCCTATCAGAACCAAAGACCCATTACTCCAACATCCCCAATAGACTACAGAGACTAATAATAGAATCCATCATATCCAGAAAGCACAATAGCATCAACAGAAGAATAGATATTCCGGAAATTTATAACATTATATTCCCTGAGCCCAGCCCATAACCTCCAAGTGAAGCACGCGCAACAGAAGCCCGCGTTGATCGTGCTTTTAAAGCAAATGTAAACAGAAAATTGACTTTATTTAATTTTAAATCATATTCCATTGGCGTGTTAATCATATAAAGCATTTTCTCCCGTAGAAGGGCGTACTTGCCCGAAAGCTCGAGATTTTTTAAATAAAAAATATTTTTAAAAGAAACTTTTCCCTGGAGGCTTTATGTTTTTATTTTAATTATAATTCAAGGGATTATTTGATCGAAATACAAACTTATTTTTAAGAAATTACAGAAAGGCATTAAAAGAAATATATTAGTAAAAAATATATAAATAAATGTGTTGGTTATAAAAATAAATATTTAACTGTGATTTAGTGGAATAAAAAGCAAAATATTATTGTCGAAGTTATAGAAACTGTTATAATCGTGATGATTTTATATATTTTTACTTTGTTGTATCTTTAAAAAAAAACTATTTCCAAATCTCTACATGTCCAAATAAGCAGACCAGAAAAGCAGACCACAAATTTATTAATCTATGGCACATGTAGAGACCTAAAGCTGTGCCGGCTAGCAATAAATGTTGGAGGAGAAATTAACCAATACCTTTTGGTTACACATATTTTATTTTAGACCAATAAAATAATTTTTCAATGTACATTAGATAGATAAAAACAAAAATACCTAAATAATATTATGCGTATATAAGATTTGAAAAAAGGATTAAAAACTATACAAGGTTAAAAGAGAGGAGTTTAAAAGTATATATAAATATAAACTTTATACAAAAGGCCTATTATGCCAAAATCCCATATTTTCCCCACCTATCTCGACATCCAGTCACCCAAGTCCAGGATTCGAATAAGAGCGGCTAAGCCGGCAGCCAGCGGCCTGAGCCCTTTGCAACTCCCAGTCCTCAGCTTCCCAGGGAGAAAAAAAAAACTAAATAACTAATGTAAATATCCCGCTTCCTTGCCCCAGTTTTGCTGGACTCACCCCCCAAGGCTATCATCACCCTTCTTTCTGTGAAAAAAAGTAAAAAAGTATCTTTAATATAAAATAATAAAAATAAATTAAATATAGAAATTATTAAAATAAAATTTACAAAAAAAAAATAAAGATAAGAAAATATTGAATAAAAAATATAATTAATATTGTAGCATCTGGGCATCTTGTAGTCAGCTTGGGAAAGGTTAAGTGCTCGTGGAGGAGCTGGTGTTCTGGCTGAAGATGGTGACTTCAACACCCACCATGGGCTTGTGGCTTGCCTATAGGCATGCTGGAGTCTGGCTTGGTACTAGTTGGTCAAGTCAAGCACCATAGGTGAGTGTCTTGACCACAGGGAAGAGGTTTCTGAGTCTATCTTGGACTCTGGCTTGTTGTTGTCAAGGCCGAAGGTGGCCTCAGGCTCCATCTCTACACATCAAAATCACTGAGGTTTGCAGCTTAGATGGGCAAAGGTGGGACATGGTTAGGTTAGGTGGGGTTCTGGGTGATTTTGGCATACTATGGTCACGAGGTGTCCTAACAATCCTCCCTGCCAAAAAATAATTTTACAAAAAAAAAAGTAAAATTAATTACCAACACCGAGTGACAAGGTGAGGAAACTTGATAAAATAATAAAAAAAAAAAAAAAAATACATATAAAAAAAAATAATTCCTCCAAAAAATAGTGTGTCCATCTCTATACTCAAATATAAAAAAACTATCACTCAAAACCACCCTGGGTGCTAGGGTGAAGTGATAAAAGTACACTGAAAAAAAAAACTCAAAAATTCTAAAATCATAAATCCACAATTTAAAAAATATTATAGTATACATATATGCATGCATGCAATGCAATTCATTTTTTTCAAAAATTAATAATTATCCAATATATCCATTTTTCATATTTTAACAGCCCCCCCCCAAAAAAGGTCCTAAAATACACAAAGGTATCAGGGGGGGGCAAAGACAAATTTCAAATCTAATGCGCTTGCTCTGTAAATATTTATTTGGGCAATTCAAATCAATAACCTTGAAGCTTAAAACACTATTATCCCACAAACAACTCTTTCTGGTAAAACTAATTGAATCTTTGATTAAAAATTGAACTGAAACCTTTTACATAGTTAGACTAGTTGTCTACCTAAATTATTCGGTATATTGACCTCGCATGGCCACACATAACTGAAAACATCCTTTGTTAAAAAAAAATCCTGCTTCACAAAAATATTAAACCAAACCTATAGTTTAACCTTGAGGTATATACCCTTTTTTTAAAAATGACCTTTGTTGGAATAATAATTTCAACATTCTACTCTTCTTTTATTTTTTTGACCAATTGACCGCTATATATATATGATAATTGCTGCCATTGTGTTAGTGGAGCATGTAAAGCAAGATGCTTTAAGTTTATCTAAAATTTGAGTATAACTAATTAAACTTTCTTTCTTTAAAAACATTTCCCGGCCTTCTCCTTCCCTTTTTTTTTCCAACAGGTTATGGGCCCAGAACTGATTGTCTAAGAAAATTAAGAATCAAGAATGTCCAGTCTATATCAAATTGAGAAGTTGAATAAGCAAAACTTTGAGACATGGAGGCTTCAAATGCAAATGATTCTTATTCACTCTGATCTGTGGAATTATGTTAATGAAGCCAAAATCAAACCTGAACCCGGTAACCAAGAGTTTACTAATTGGCAAAATAAGGATCAGAATGCTCTCGCTACAATTGTATTGAGCTTGAATCCATCAGAACTAATACATGTTAAGAATTGTAAGACTGCCGAGGAGGCCTGGAAAAAGATAGAAGAAGTTTATCGACCAAAAGGACCTGCGACGAGAGTTTCCCTGACCAAAAGGCTAATACAGATGAAAATGAGACCTAATGATGATTTGAAAGATTACCTGAGTAAATTTACTTCATTGGTGGACAATCTAGGTGAAATTGGGGCTCAAGTACCCAAAGACTTTTTAGTTATACTCTTGTTGTGTAGTCTTCCAGAATCGTATGAAGGATTCAGGACTGCAATAGAAACCAGAGATGAGCTCCCAAAACTTGAAACTTTAAAGGTGAAGATTATAGAAGAAGATCAAAGACAACGTGAAATGGAGGGAACTTCGTCTGGAGAACAGAATGCCTTTTTTGGAAATCCAGAAAGAAAAACTACTAATTCCACTAAACCATCAAATCGGAAGGATTTTAAATTTAACTGCTATTACTGTGGCAAGAAAGGCCACAAAGCGGCTGACTACTGATCAAAAAGGACCTCTAAAAGGAACAATACTCAAATGGCTGCTTCTCTGGGAATTAGAGATGAAAATATTCTTGATGTTGACGAGTGGTGCCTGGATAGCGGCGCAACTGCACACATGTGCTGCTTAAGAAAAGCATTTTCAAACTTAAGAGAAACAGAGCCAATAGCCGTTAAATTAGCGAACGACCAAAGCATAGAAGCTTTAGGTACAGGAACGGTAGAATTGGAAGTTTTCGAACATGGTGAACCATTTTTATTAAAATTAGAAAATGTGTTGTTTGTCCCAGGACTGAAGGGAAATTTGTTTTCAGTCGGCACCTGTGCAGAAAAATCATTCTTTGTAAAATTTATGAGAGGAAAAGCGGAAATTGTGAATCCATTGAAGAAAATTTGCATAGAAGCTTACAAAAGAAACAGACTTTACATATTGCGTCAAACTAAATATGCAAAAACACAATTTACCAGAATGTGTATAGACAGAAATAGCAGTGAAATTTGGCATAGTAGATTTGGTCATCTTAATTTTGATGACCTCAAGAAATTGCAGAGAGAAAATTTAGTCAATGGATTACCCAAGGGTGAATTTAAAAGTATATCGAGTTGTGAAATTTGTATTAGGGGTAAACAGACTCGATTGCCATTCCCAGAAGTCTCTCTGACAAAGTCAACAGAGCCACTGCAACTTATTCATTCTGACATATGTGGACCGATGAGAACAAAGTCATATGGCGGTGCATTGTACTTCGCAACTTTTATTGACGATTTCTCACGAATGATATTCACTTTTGTTATGAAGCGAAAAAGTGAAGTTTTCAATGGATTTAAAGTCTTTAAAAGATTTGCTGAGAAACAAACTGGCAAGAAAATTAAAGCAATCAGAAGTGACAATGCAGCAGAGTATTTGAGTACAGATTTTAAAAAATATTTATTGGAGGAAGGAATTAGACATCAGCTCTCAGTTGAATATTCTCCGCAACAAAATGGAGTTTCTGAAAGAGCGAACAGAACTCTGGTAGAAATGACTAGATGTTTCATAATTCAAGCGAACCTCCCAGATCCACTTTGGGCTGAACTTGTGCATACATCTACATACATCAGAAACAGATGCCCAAGAACAAATGAAAGTCGAACTCCGCATGAAATATTTACAGGAAGAAAACCAACAGTTTCTCATTTAAGAATGATTGGATGTAAATGTTTCACTGTTGACAACCGTCCGAGAAGAGGAAAATTCGCTCCTTGTAGTGAAGAATACCGACTGGTTGGCTATTCTCCCGAATCAAAGGCGTACAGATTATGGAAGCCTGGGACAGGCATGATGATAAAAAGTCGAGATGTACGTTTCCTCGAATCTGAAAACTCTACCTTAAGGAATGACGTGGTGCAAATTGAAGCTATACCACAGAAAAAGGAAGATGTATTATTGGAGGAGGAAAGTCTTCAGGATGATGAAAAAACTTTGCCCGGAACTGATTCGGAGTTTTTAAGCGAACCATCAGAAACAATGGAAGTCATCTCGCAGAGAGGAAGAGGAAGACCAAGAATTTTACGTACTGGAAAACCGGGAAGACCACGAAAGGAATACATTGAAGCTAATTTGTCTAAGGATTTTAGACAGAACACCAGTTTGCCAGATCCAAAGGATTTAGATCAAGCCTTGTCTAGTGAAGATTCGCATCTATGGACAGGGGCAATGAAGGAAGAGTACAGTTACCTTTTGAAGAATGGAACTTGGGAACTTGTCGATCCTCCTAAAAACAAAAATATAATAGGAAATAAATGGGTCTTCCGAAAGAAATTTAGAGCCGACGGCTCTATTGAACGGTATAAGGCTCGACTTGTAGCAAAAGGTTATTCCCAAAAATACGGTATTGATTATGAGGAAACCTTTGCACCAGTTGTACGCCACAGTACGATCAGAACAGTTTTAGCCTTGGCCGTTGAATATGATTTACTAGTCCATCAAATGGATGTTCAGTCTGCCTTCTTGAATGGTGATGTCAAAGAAGAAATTTACATGACACAACCAGAAAATTTCGAGTCAAAGAAATATCCAAGAAGGGTATGTAAACTAAAGAAGGCTATATATGGTCTGAAACAGGCTGGAATGACTTGGCATGCAAAGCTCGATTCAGTATTAAAAGAAATGGGCCTAGAACAGATGAAAACTGATAACTGTGTCTACATTAAAAGAGAAGAAGGAGTTCTTCTGGTTGCAACATATGTTGATGATATGATTATTGCTGCAGAAGAAGAGAACACGCTGATTTGCTTCAAAGAAAGTATGAAGAAGTTGTTTGAGATAAATGATCTTGGAGCATTGAATTATTGTCTTGGGATACGGGTACAGAGAGGAGTGGATGGATCTATATCTCTCGATCAGGAAAGATACATTGAAGAACTTCTAGAGAAATATGAGATGAAAGAATCAAAACCGGCCCATGGACCCTAATTACAAAGTGACAAAAATATCACCTATAGATGGTGAGAATGAGCCAGTAGATAAGGTAGAGTATCAATCTTTGATAGTATCACTGATCTACCTATCTGTCTCAACAAGGCCTGATATTGCCTATACGATCAGTACTTTAGGGCAATTTAGCAACGATCCTAGAAGACAACATTGGAATTTTCAAAGCGTGTTCTCCGCTACTTGAGAAAAACATCGGGCCTAAAGATTACTTTCAAAAAATCGATGAAGGAACTTTATGGTTATGTAGACGCGGATTGGGGCAGAAACCTCATGGACAGAAAGTCTCATTCAGGATTTGTTTTACTTGGCAGGCGGTCCAATAGCGTGGGAATCCAAAAAACAACAGACTGTTTCCCTTTCAAGCACTGAATTGGAATACATCGCACTTTGTGAAGCTGGTAAGGAGGCTGTTCACATGAGGATGCTTTTAGATGAATTGGGATTTGGTGAAATATTGAAAGGACCTACAGTTTTGAGGACAGACAATCAGGGAGCTCGGCAATTGACAAGGAATCCTGTGTACCATGCGCGAACGAAGCACATTGACATCAAATGGCATTACATCAGAAATATTTATAATGAAGGTCTTGTCGAGGTCGTCCATACACCAACCCAGGAGAATGTAGCGGATATCTTCACCAAGAGTCTGACAAAGGTCTCTCATGAGAGGTGTATTCATGAATTAGGAATGTAGAAATTGAGGGAGGGTGTTGGAATAATCAATTTCAACATTCTACTCTTCTTTTATTTTTTTTTGACCAATTGACCGCTATATATATATGATAATTGCTGCCATTGTGTTAGTGGAGCATGTAAAGTAAGATGCTTTAAGTTTATCTAAAATTTGAGTATAACTAATTAAACTTTCTTTCTTTAAAAACATTTCCCGGCCTTCTCCTTCCCTTTTTTTTCCAACAACCTTTAACACAAAAAAAAAGAAAATCACTCTACTTTTTATAATGACCTTGAGAAAAAAAATTTCTTTCGAACCGGTATTCAGGGTTTAATACCAAATCTATAATCACAAACTGACACTCGGGTACTTGTTAGTTTACATGGGATTATTCCATTTGTCCTCTAGCTGCCCAAAGCTAGAGCTTCTCACACCTTCGGGACTTTCAGGTGGAGGACAAAGACCTTCACATGGTCAATACAACTGCTGCTCCCAGAGCAGTCAGAAGAAAAGGGAATTATGGGACTCTCTCCCTTGACATCCAGTGTGTGCTCCCAGAGCACATGACAAATGACATTTCCCACAACCTTGCTAGTGCTCTCCTACAAGAAGAGAAACTTAGCTGGAGAGAGTGCACTCCTACAAGAAGAGAAACTTAGCCGGAGAGCCTATATCTCATCCAGGGTCAAAAATCCAGTTTTGAAAATAAATGGACCAGTTTACATAAACAAAGAAAAAAATTGAAATCAAATTTATACCTCCACATGAAGTGAAGAAACTCTGCCTAAGAAGATATAACTGATTGTCAGTGAGTTTACAGATCCCTGATGATAGACCAAACTATTAAGGTCCTAGCACATTTTGTATAAAGTTACAAGATCCTATCCTACCAATATTTTAATTTGTCCATGTCTAACATACTGTTGGCCTGAAGTTTGATATCTCATTCACTATCCTTTGGTACATTGACCTCGCACGGCCACACATAACAGAAAACAGCCTTTGTTAAAAAAAAATCCTAATTCACAATAAATATTAAACCAAGGTTTAACCTTGAGGTATATACCCCTTTTTTAAAATGACCTTAAAACACACACGCAAAAAAATTACCCTACTTTTTATAATAAACTTGAGAAAAAAAAATTCTTTCGAACCGGTATTCAAGGTTTAATACCAAATCTATAAACTGACACTCAGGTACTTGTTTGTTCACATGGGATTATGCCATTTGTCCTCTAGCTGCACAAAGCTAGAGAATTCTCACACCTTCAGGACTTTCGGACGGAGGACAAAGACCTTCACATGGTCATTACAACTGCTGCTCCCAGAGCAGTCAGAAGAAAAAGAATCATGGGACTCTCTCTATTGACATTCAATGTGTGCTCCCAGAACACATGACAATTGACATTTCCCTCAACCTTGTGAGTGCTCTCTTCTCAAGAAGAGAAACTTTGCTGGAGAGCCTATATCTCATCCAGGGTCAAAAATCCAGTTTAGAAAAAAATAGACCAGTTTGAACCTAACATACATAAACAAAGAAAAAATTGAAATCAAATTTATACCTCCACATGAAGTTAAGAAAGAGCAGACATATCAGATTGCCAGTGAGTTTACAGATCCCTGATGGTCGATCAAACTATTGAGGTCCTAACACATTTTATATAAAGTTACAAGATCCTATCCTACCAATATCTTAATTTGCCCAGGTCTAACATAATGTTGCTTTGAAGTTTGATATCTCATTCACTATCCTTCATTCATACAAAAAAAAAAGTAAAAACATTTGCGGATGCATTCAAACTAAACTTGAAATCAAAAGCACTGCCTGAACATTGAACAAACAAAACAACTATTCAAAATACTAAATTCAGGGAGATAGGCACAATTGCTCTGTACCAAAGAAAATCTAGTTATGATCCACCTCCATAAACTCACAAAAGAAAATAAACATGTAAAAATTACCACCAATTTGGTCATTCGGTACCCAAAATAGTACTCTAACATAAAAAAAAAATAAAAAGTGTGCATGGTTCAATAAAAAAAATTGAAATCCTATCTTCAAATATTCATCTAATCCTATCTATTTAACCTAAAAATATATTATCATTTACTGTAAAAGCTATCAAGAGGGCCTGTATCCCGTCCGTCCTGTGTTTACAATAAGCGTCAAAGAGAAAACAAAAAAAAAGTAAATCCTCAAATTAGACCATATTATAAATCCCAGAATCCTATAAAAAAGAAAACTACTTCACTGACTATTCAACTACTTCAAGATTGCTTCATAAAGATTGCTCACAGTGATGGATACCAAGAGAGCCTAAATCTCGTCTTTTAGGTGCTTCACTTTCCGAGACACAAAATCTTAGCTCCTATTTGAAAAAATGTATATCTCTCTAATCATAAAAATAGGTCTTAAATCTATACTAAAATAATAGTTTATAAAATTAATTAAAAAAAAAAGGATGCACAAATGCTCTTACATTTTGATAAATTTACACAAGCAAAAAAAAAAAAGGTTAAAAAAATCTAGAAATTACCCTATAAAAATGAAATATAAAAACTTTTGCTCTAAAATTATCTTGTTCATACCATGTAAATATCTCCTTCGTACTATGAAAAGCATTATGTAGGTCAGCATGTACCTCAAGGGCAGACCATTGACATGCTAACACTTCTATAAGTAAAAGTCATTATTAACCAAAAAGAATGTCAAAAAATTAATTTTTTCATACCCTCATGTGCAATATTCCTGTAATACCTTATTATATAAGATAATAATAATTATAGTTTTTTTGTTATTTCAAACACTTAAAAAAAGCCTTTTTATTCAATAAATTGCCTTAGAAAATTGTTTCAACTAATAAAGATGAAAAAATATATATTTAGGCCTAAAAAGAAATAAACTTCTGATTGGTTTCAACTATCAACTGGTTTACAAATAAAGGTAAACTTAGTGAAATGTATTTCATGAATTAAAATATTAAATCTGGATATATATAGCCATATAATAGGAAAACCTCCCTGCCAATTTCTTACATAATGGTAAGTCATTTGAAATTGACATTTGTTATATGTTTATTATGACACTATGTCATAGTTTCCATATTACAGTAAATTAAAAACTATTAACATCATATTTTCTTCTAAGTAAATATATTTTAAAACATCTATATTTCTCCTAAATGTTACAAACAGAAAAGTTTAAATATATGTAGTATATTTTGAGTTAGATAGTTCACAACCTTCTTCTGATATTCATTATATAACCCCTTATCTATATATAAAGATATGTATCGAACAATGGAAGTGACAATAAAACAAAGAAGGTGGAGGTGAACCAGACGACAAAGGCCAGAACAAAAAACAACCCAGCGCCATAGAGTGGCGTGATTATAGGAACCAATCAGGACGCTCCACCTTATGCGAGCGTCCAATATAAAAGGCCCAGAAATTAGACAAAGGCAGTTGGTAGTTGTTTTCAGAGCGACGCCGTTATACGGTCAGATTTCTCACCGCTATCCACGATGTAGGGCATCCGTGACGTCCGTGGTCCGACTGTCTTTGTCCGTGGTCTACCTCTACCTTCTTGGAGTTACCATCTAGACCTGCCTCTGTCTCTTGCTGTCCCAGTGCGGGAATCCCATCACGCACCCACTACCACGATTGCCCAGTACATTCCACATCGGGTTTACTACAGAACCCGTTAAAGTCGACAGGATGACTGAGGACAGCAGCATGCAGAGGATGACGGAGGCTGGAGACGATACGTCGCGGATGCCCTCACCCACATGCAACACCACTGCGAAGACCTAATAAGCCGCCTAAAAGACGCCATGCGAGGACAAGCTGCATCTCGCATCGAGAAGGTCATCATCGCCCCCATCGACATCTCCTGCGCCACGAACATCTTCCTCCATCGACTCGAACAGGCAGACAAGATTCATCGAGAAATCCTGGCATTGCCCCGCCAACCAGCATCGACGATGTCCCATGGTAACCACCGCAAAAAAGATCACCAAGCCTCATCGCAGCCCACTCCACAAGACACATTCAAGACATCCATCTGGTAGGAGAATTTTCTCTACAGAACTATTTAATGTAACACTTTTTCCGTTTGCTCTGAATTAATTATTCGATACCATTTTAATAGCAATAACATTATTATTATAAATCCATCAAGTTAATTATTTTACCATTTTTATAGCATTTCAATTCAATTTTAAAATCTTGTACACCCTCATTTATTAATTTTAACTTTATTTTAAGCAACTTTTAAATTTCAATTCATTAATTTCAATTTTACATAAAAATCATATTATATTTTAATTACTCGAATCATATTTTCTAAACTTATTTGTGTGTTTTTTTTAATACCTTATTTATGGCCATAGTATTAAAAATTAAATTTATTACACTCTTTATTTTACTTGACCTATTACTATTCAAATTGATATTTCTCAATATTTAAAAGTTTTATAAACTAGTCCTAGATTTGTATTTTTATAAATATAAATTTTAAATTATCTCATCTCAAAATGTGCCTCCCATTTTCCCCACAATTACAAATACAACTATAAATGTAATATGCGAAAACTAAATAACATACCATAAAATTTCCATACCCCATTGCATTTCATTCCTGCCCGTGTTAAATTGTTAATTCCGAATTTTGTACCCATGCCATAACCGTTTCTCTTAGAAAATTTCGTAAATTCATTATTTTATAATTTTTCTAAACCTAATCACCGCTAATAATCTCCAATCTAACGATTTGTCTGAACATCTTAACACAAAACTTACTGGGAAACTAAGGTTTTTTCACCTAGAGAATCCCAGAACCTCGTGGACGAAGTTAATCAAGATAGTTACATGAATATAAAGACACGCCCCATACTATAACATCCCAAAATTGAAAATTCCCCGAGTTATGTAATGATATAAATTCCAGTATAGTAGAAAGTAGAGAAATATCAGTACAACGTACAAATGACAGGCACGACAAAGAGAAAATTAAATATGATAACAAACATAGAAAGCCACACTTTGATACAGGAGATTTAGTTTTAGTAAAGGCGTATCATCATCCAACTAGCGGTAAGTTAGTACCCTACTTTACAGGTCCATATAAAATTACTGAAATAATTTCTGATAATGTCGTACGTATAAATAGACCCAATAGAATTACAGGTAATGATAGCGATACTGTACATGTAAATAAATTACAATATTATAATGAAGAGGTCCTTTATATTTCACCACCCAAATTAGAACCCCTAAAAATAAATAGAATAATAGAGTCTTTCCAACATTTAGACCCCAACTTGTTTAGTCCAATAGAAAAAAGTATAGCTCATCGATTTTCCGAACCATTTAATCATTTGTCCCCCCAACTATTCTCATAAAATTAGCGAAAATATAGGTCCTGAAAGTCTCACAAAACCTATTCTCTTTACATGCCTCTACACCAACCCCTTGATTCTGAATTACTTAAGCACCAATCCTCCCTCATATATCCTGATCTATTGATAAAAGTATTCGCGATATTAACTCGATTAGAAGAACATTTGGTACACAGATGCCACTGAGTGGCAAACAATCCATGTTACATAAATAGTTATCCTATTACCCTCCTACCAAAACAAAACACAACGCCCGCCACCGCGGTGCTCGGTTTTGCTTATACAAGGCTGCACAAGCTCGACTTTCTCGCGCCACTTTGGCGCCTGCCTGTTCAAACATACATTTTTATTTCGCACTTTTCTACATTGTTCACATCAATTTTAATTCCTCTCGCATTTCCCATATTCCATTAACACATTTCGCATGATCATAACACATTTATTTATACACTAGTTAAGTAATTAATCCCTTTTATAGCAAATCTTATTTTTATAATGTTATAGGATAGTTTATCGCTTTGTCAACCCGTTTTAAAAATTAGGTCCCTTCTCATATCTGATTCTTCCAACTCTGCCTTCCATACTTCTCTCGTCTCTTGATCATTTTCCATTGGCCTTCTATGTCTTCGTTCTAACCACCCCTCGTCCATCACAAAGTTCCTGTTTGCCGACTTTTTTTATTTACACCCAGGTCGCCGTCCCAGCATTCTTTATTTCATTCTTTTTTCCTCAAACCCGGGTTCAATCAATCAATGGCAACAGTCGAGCCCTGTTTTCACAATCTACCTCCATCCTCTAACCTCTTCAACGGTTCCTGAGACTCCTGCTCGTCAACATTTTTTAATTTTTATTTTTTAATGATTAATCGACCTGGTACACCCTTCCTCCCCATGTTAACTCCACACGGAGAGCTTGGGTAACCAGCGATATATATTTTTTTCTCTAACGCTCGACCCAAGCCATCATCAGCACGATGCGCCCACTCATTTTTCGTTTAATTTTATTTTTCATCTGGTCGAGCTCAATCACCGACAGCAGCGCAGCTCTTGAGCCACCATCTCTTTTTAACCTCTCTCAGAAAAAAAAAATTCTTTCCCGTATTCTCCCATTACCTACCTCTCCTTCGATCTTCACGCCTTTTGCCCATCTGATCTAATGCTACTTACAGAACATCTTGAGATTGCTGAACCCTGAAAACAATACTTCGCTTCTAAGCTCGTATTGCAAGGCAGGACTCCTGAGATGTCCTTTGCAGAAACCAATTCAGACCTTCTTCCTTTATTCCTCACTGCGTCAATACCTATCGCAAACCTTTTGCTTAAATCAATTTTCTTTTATATTTTATTTTACATTTATTATCTCTACTTCTCCTCCTTCCTGTATTACATACCTGAAACTATGTTGTAAATACTTAAGGCACCTTAAGTAACAAAAAACTGTAACTAGTATACCAACTTTCCCAAATATTTATTTTCGCTATTGTGTGTGTTTACTTTAAATTTATCCTTCCTATGTACTCCTCTTATATATTTTTTGTAGTTTTATAATATTATAGCAATGTGTCACCACTACTCCCCTTTATCTTTATTTTTATTCTAGTAACTAATTTTTGTGCCCCAAATTATTTCCCATTTAATAGGTTTGCTAGCTTTTCTCTCATTTATTGTAAATAGACTTACATTTTTACTAGTTTTGTGGTGTTGGACTTTGTTTTTTTTAACTTACAGATGTAGATAAAACATTTCACTATTAATCGATAATATCATTTTGTTTATTAATCAACATTAATGCCTTAAACTACCAATCAACCCTTTATATATTATTACCTTTAATATATATTTTTTCTTTTTCTTTTTTCTCATCATGTTTAGACTTAGAATTTTACAACTTCAACTATTTTAGGCACTATTTTAAAAAAAACCTACACCTAACAATATTTATAATATTTCTTAAACAGATAAAACATTTATCCTTTTATTTTTCTTAATAGATTTTCAAAATGTTATTTTTGACGCTTCCCTTACAACCTTTAACTCTATCCCATAAACCTTTCCTCCCAACTTTTTACATCCATCAAGAGATTATTGTTCGTCAGCCATTTTCTTTTTTTTTTATTGATTAAACTAACTAGAAGACCCTTCCTCGCTGTACATTTCCCAACAGTGAGCTCAGGAGACCCAGTTAGATTTTATTTTTTTTTCTCTCATCGTCCGGCTCATCATTTCTTCATTTTTCAACTTTTTCTTTTCACCACACAAGTCGGACACAATCAAAATTGACAGCAATAAATCTCTTACATCCACCTCCCCTTTTCCGCAGCCTTCAAACCTCCAACTACCTTCCAAGGGATTCCAGTTCGCCGAACATTTTTGTTTTTTTTCATTGATTAATCCGACAGGAACAATCCTTCCTCACTATACCATTCCCGATAGTGAGTTCAGGATATCCAGCGCGATCTTTTTATTTTTTTCTCATCGCCCGACTCATCATTTCAATTCACCAATTTATCAACTTCTCACTTTCTTTTTTCACAATTCAACCGGGCACAATCATTATGGACAACAGGGATCCCTCTTACCTCTACCTCTACCTTTTACATCCATTAATCTTCCCACCTCTTTTCACTGTCTGAGCTAATGATGCAGACGGAATATCTTGGGCCTTCTGTTAATGAAAACAATGCCTCACTTAAACAAGTTCGCATTGCATTGCAGAATGCTTGGGATACTACTTTGCAGAAACATGCTCAGATACCCCCTTTCCCCTTTTCAACCTTAGCGTCACATTATATGTTCAATCAATAAACTAACTTTTTTTCCGCTCATCTTTTATGCAATAAGATATTATTTTCCTTGTACGATTCATCTTACCATATTTACCATTTTGTATTATATACTTTCTCTTAATCTTTTATCATTCATTTTGTGCGTTTTTATTTTTATAACCTTGATTTTTTTTTTCTCTCATTGATACACCACCATTACATCTTTCTCTTTTTAACTTGTAGCTTAATAATAATTTTAACTAATTTGTATACAAATTATTTCTTTTATTTTTTTATAATAGGTTTGTTAGGTTATCATTCATTACATGTCATTCCCCCAACCAAACCTTCATCACCGGGGGCACATTCTGTAGTATATTTTGAGTTAGATAGTTCACAACCTTCTTCTGATATTTATTATATAACCCCTTATCTATATATAAAGATATGTATCGAACAATGGAAGTGACAATAAAACAAAGAAGGTGGAGGTGAACCAGACGACAAAGGCCAGACGAAAAACAACCCGGCGCCATAGAGTGGCGTGATTATAGGAACCAATCAGGACGCTCCACCTTATGCGAGCGTCCAATATAAAAGGCCCAGAAATTAGACAAAGGCAGTTGGTAGTTGTTTTCAGAGCGACGCCTTTATACGGTCAGATTTCTCACCGCTATCCGCGATGTAGGGCATCCGTGACGTCCGTGGTCCGACTGTCTTTGTCCGTGGTCTACCTCTACCTTCTTGGAGTTACCATCTAGACCTGCCTCTGTCTCTTGCTGTCCCAGTGCGGGAATCCCATCACGCACCCACTACCACGACTGCCCAGTACATTCCACATCGGGTTTACTACATATATATATTTTAAATTAATATATTAAACAGGTTTATTATTAATGTATCTCCAATAATATTTGAAAATATAAACGTGTATTTTCTGTATAAAAGAAAGAAAGGGTAATTAAATTTAATTAAAATAATAACTATTGTGTTGAACAACTTGGTTGGGGGTCACGTGGTCATTTTCAGCCAATAGTGATCTAGAATGGGGAGAAATTCTGACGTCAGTGTTTACAATGTCCTAGCGCCAAAATTTATATTTGGTCCCTGCACATCTGGTGACTCCAGATGGTGTTTTTCGGCACTAAGTCCTAAATTTACACCAAGCTGCCAATCATGGGTCGAATTTCGTCTAGGCCTAGCGTGGTTCTTTGTTCAAATTATACATTACATTCTTTAAAATGATAAAACACAGCATTAAATATACCAATTGATGTAGCTATAATCTTGTAAATTAAAAAAAATAAGCGCTATTTACCTAAATCCCACATTAGAATATACAAGTATCAGAGTCATCATCAATAATCAACAATCAATAATTCTGTCACCGTTTGCTTTTGTGAATGGAATAAATACCCATAAATGGCCATTTCTTATAAGCATCGGTGGTTCAGTGGTGAGAATGCTGGCCGGGTTGTTCGATTTCCCGGCCGGCCGATGCATTTTTTTTTTTACAATTTTAAAACTCATATTATTTAGATAATAAAAAGGAATATATTGGATTTAATAAAATATTTATTTTGCCAATATTTCGGCTGGCTGAACGCCAACCTTTATCGAGGCATTACATCTTTGTATACACAAACTCAGCGCCACATAGTGTTATAATATCACAGTTGAAATCATTTAAAATATAAAGTAGGTGGGGGAAATTTGTGCATGAAAAAATAATCAAAAATTACAATCAGAATAAATTAAATATCTTTAAAATATTAAAGGAAAAATAATGAGGCCTATCTATATTTTTCCTTTAATATTTTAAAGATATTTAATTTATTCTGATTGTAATTTTTGATTATTTTTTCATGCACAAATTTCCCCCACCTACTTTATATTTTAAATGATTTCAACTGTTGTTATCTTGTCTTAAATTTGAAAAAAAAAGACAATACAAGGTCCCGATGGCTTAACCTGAACTAAAAGCTCCTAGCTTTACAGTGATGCTGGAAACTGACTTGAAAAATTATAAATTGATAAATCAATATCTTTGTTGCAGTGATCAGAAGAATTGAGTAACAACGCTGGATGGCGAGGCCTAAAGTAGAAAACAGTGATGAATAATTTAATACTTATTGAAATAAATATTTTATTTAAAAATCACACAAATTAATATTAATACAAATATTATTCAAAACCAATTATTAAAATTTATGAGAGATAGTTCTTTTTCAGGCCTGTCAAAACCAAACGTTGGCGTCGAGACAGCTTTGTTTACCGGAGATGCGGGGGTATTCTTTTTTGCTCGCGCATGCGCGGGGGGCAGCGGGTGCAGTGTTGCCAGCGCTCGGTTGGCCCAAAAGTACCCATGGTCATGTCACTCTCCCACCTTGACCTTTTGAACTTTGCTATAAGGTCAATATTAATTTAAAAAAACAAAGAAGGAATTATCTCAAATCTAATATAATGTTTTATGATTAAATTTTCTCTCAAACTTCACTTAAACCTAATCGGTAACTTGACTTTTCTTCCAGAACGCGTGTAAACTTTCCCTACTTTTACTGGAGTAGTTTTCTCTTGCACTGACACGGACTCCACACCGGGTGTTTTCTCCCTGACGATCTCATCCTCCGCTGGCTTAAGCTCCCCGTCGCCTTGCTCTACGTCCTCAGATAGTACTTCAAGTGGGAACAATCGTTGAACTGCACGCTTCATGAATCCAGACTTAGTCTTAACTTCCACAAGTCTTCGCACATTGTCAGTTCCAGGAAACACCTTCGTAATCTTTCCCATAGGCCAGTTTATTTGCTTCCTGTTTTCAACCTCCACAAGAACGATATCTCCAACTTTTAACTGTCGTTGTTTCTTGCGATTGTCGTGATGCACCAACAATCCTAGGTACTCGCTTCTGAACCTCTTACGGAATTCCTTCAGGAGTCGTTTGCGTTTCTCATAGCTCTTCCCAAAGTTACACCTGAATTCATTTAGATCAATCTCTCCTTCAGTTCTTGGTTCTCGAAGGAACATCTCTGGGGTTAATGGCACAAGGTCATCATTGTCCTCAGCAATGTAGGTGAGTAGTCGCGCGTTGATAACTCGTTCACAGTTTTCGAGGATCGTCACCATTTCTTCGTAGTTGACAACACGTTTTCCCAGCAATTTTCGAAGCAGCTTTTTGGTGAGTCCAACAATTCTCTCGATCCAACCTCCCCACCACGGTGCTGCCGGAGGATTGAGCTTCCATTTCACTCCAAAATGAACTCGATAAAGTTCGTTCCGGAGTTCAACTAGATTCGTCCCATTATCTGAGCAGATGACTGCAGGGCAACCTCGTCTTGCTACGAACCTCTCTACTGCTCCCACCAATGCTTCCGTCGATAAGGAAGTCACCAGTTCGAGGTGGACCGCACGGTATACGCCACAGGTGAAGATGACGAACCAAACCTTCTGTCCATCTTCCAGATATAAAGGTCCTCCGAGGTCAATTCCTGTCACCTCAAAAATCACAACATCTCGTACGCGATGTTGAGGCAATGATGCTTCTGGTACGTCGACTCGCTTGGTTTCAAATCGTCGACAGCGAGGACATTTATGAATTACATGACGAACTAGTTGTCGAGCTTTTGGAATCCAGAACTTCTCTCTTAGTACTGATCACAGCGTCTGGGCTCCACAGTGGTACATTTTCTCGTGGACTGATTTCACAATTAGCTCTGTGACCGGATGATTCGTTGGGATCAAAATTGGCAATCGGAACAGTTCATCGTCATTTCGATTCACTATCCTCGTTTTCACTCTCCATAATCCTTCTTTATCTTTGAACGCGTGTAGCTGCTTCATCTTGGGATCTTCCTCACCGATCGATTCACTCTGTATTATCTTAACTAGGGACTTTTCAGCACTGTCTAGCTCCTCTTGTGAGATGATATCTCCTTTGTATTCAGAGGGCTTGAAACGTAGCATCCACGCGATTACTCTCAGTATTTGTGTTAGAGTCACTTCACGTTTTCCCTCGTATAGATTCAGATACCATGGATTCTACTCGGGCTTTTTGGCTACAAATCCAGTCACCACAGTCTTCCTTCTCTCTTCTTCAATGGCTTCCAGATCATACTGTACTTTTGATACTGGCCAATCTTCTTTCTTTTCCTGAAGCCATTTTGGTCCCTCCCACCATCCGGATTTTGTGAATTTCGATGGGGATTCACCACGGGATGGGAGATCTGCTGGATTGTGTTCCCCTGCGACATGGTTCCAATCTTCACTCTTCGTAAGTGTTGTGATCTCCTTGACACGGTTGGAAACGAACTGAGCCCAATTCTCTTGTTGTTGTATCCAGTATAGGGCAGGACTGGAGTCTGTCCAACATTGAATCTTCTCCGGACTTTCTTCTAAATTTTCCAGAACATGCACCAACAGTCGTGCTCCAATCAAACAGGCTAATAGCTCCAGTCGTGGAATCGTGATCCTCTTAATAGTTGCCAGTCGATTTCTTGCTTCAACGAATCGCACTACTATGACTGACGCATTCTCTATTCACATGAAGATCACCATTGCGTACGCTATAGCTGAAGCGTCACAAAACACGTGCAATGTTGTTCTTCCTTTGATAGGTAAGATCCATCGAGGTATCTTTATCTGATCTAATTCTAAAGCTTGCTTCCTTCATTTTATGAACTCGACCCGTCTGTCTTCGTTCAGCTGTTCATCCCATGATTTATTCTCCTTCCAAGCATCTTGAACCATCTTCTTAATCTTGATTGTAGCTGGACAGGTAAATTGAATTGGATCAAAAATGCGATGGCAGGCTGACAAGATACTTCTCTTTGTGATTGATTTTTCTTCATCTATATTTTTCAATGACTGCACATTAATGGCAATAGTGTCAGTCTGAAGGTGCCATTTCATACCCAAAATAGAGGCTGGATCTTGTTCTGTGATTCCAGGTTCATTCCACATCCAGTCTCGTAACTCAAATTTGGCTTGCATCATGATGTCGGAGGATTCCTTGATAATTTTTTTGACATCATGTGTAGATGACAAACTAAGAATGCAGTTGTCAACGTAAAAACTTCGGGCAAGATGTTCTGCGCACCTATTATCTTGAAACTGCGGCAGGCTCAAATGATACTTAATGGTTGCAGCTAGCAGAAAAGGACTTGAGGTAAGGCCAAAGACTACTCGGCAATGCCTGTAAAATTTTAGTGTCTTCTGGTCCTTTTTCCACCAAAGGAACCGAAGGATTTCACGATCTTCTTCTCGAACCTGAATTTGGAGAAAAGCTTTTCGCATGTCTGCAATGATTCCATACTTTCCAAGTCTAAACCGCAAGAGCAAATCAGGAATGAGCTCAATCAGGTTGTCTCCTTTTTCCAGACATTGATTTAATGATGGGAGCCCCTTTTTCTTGCAACTTGCGTCGAATACTGGTCGAATAGGAGTGGTGTGACTATCCTTGAGCACTGGGCGATGAGGAAGATAACTGCACTCCTCCCATTTATCCTCAACTTCCTCGATGAATCTCTCTTTTTCCCACTCCTCAAAAATAGTATCATACTTCTCATACAGCATCTTGCCCTGGACATTCCTTGTTGTAGTCAGCAATCTATTTTCTGTAGTTCGGCGATTGACCGGAACTGGTGGATGTCCAGCTATCCATGGTAGTGACACGATGTACCTTCCGCTTTCGTCTCGTTTCACAGTCTCCTTGAAATGAGTGTTGGAGGCTTCGATTAAATCTTTCCTAGATTTTGTTTCTGCTGCATCCATGATGCCAAGCACATCTAATTTCCATAAATCCTGAACGTCGAAACTGTTAACGTGAAATGAAGTCACGATCAGGCATGAATCTTCTATGTCTTTCCCTATTGCTGGTCCCATTACTGTCCACCCCAACTTGGTTTCTGTTGCCACAACTCCATTTTGCAATATTTGCATTCTGCCTGACAGAATGCTGCTAAGCAAGTCTGAACCAATCAACATGTGGATTGATATCTCTTCACCTTGGCATATGTCAGTCAAGTTGATCCCTCGAGCTTTTAACTCATTGAGTATAGTATAATCCTGTACTTGACTGATGTGTCCGCAAATTACTTCCTGATCCAAGAATTTGAGATCATCCATGTATTCGTTGTTGAGGCTGGAAACATTTACTTTGTACACATTGTGCTTCTTTTGACGAATTTCTCCGCCTCCAAACAGATTGTGGGTAAGTGTAACTTGCTGCACTCTCTTTAGGCCCAGTGCGTCCACCATTCTCTTTGAAATATAGGACCGCTGGGATCCACAGTCAAGCAACACTGGAACATTATGCTTCCCCTTTCGTCCGCTTATCTTGACTATCAGAGTTTGTAGATAGACTCCTCCCACGGTAGCGTTGTTTAAAGTTGTTGACGTGAATTGATTGGCGGTCTCTTGCTCTGTTGCAGGACTTTCCCTTGAAACCTTTAGTTCCGCTTTTTGGAGATGAGAAGTCTTCTGGGCTTCCAAAGTAAGACACATAATGGGGTAATGCTTCCCTCCGCAGACAGGGCAACGTGGCTTAATCCGGCATTTTTTGAATCCGTGGCCAGGAAGCAGGCACCAAAAACAAACATTCTTCCCTTTAGCCTTATCTTTCTTCTCTGGTAGATGCATCCGCTGTCCACTGTAGCATTCTTGACTCGGGTGACCATTCCCACAAAAGATGCAGTTGTTTCGCATCTGAGTGGTGTTGGCGAGGTCAGTAGCCGTCGGCATTTTACTTCCAGTATTCTTCTTAGAAAGAGATTTCCTGTTTGATCGATCATCCTTCGCATCTTGATTGTTGTCGATCTTGAACGCTGCTTTGGCCATATTCACTCGACTCTCGCCCTTCACTTCTGTCTTCAAAAACGTCATGAGTTGTGTCAACTTATCCTGTACTCCTCTTCCGCTCACCGTATATTGACTTCGTTCCCATACTCTAAGGGTGTCCTCTGGTAGCGCTGATTCGACGAGTGGGTACAGCATAGCCGCAAACTTGTCACGAGCGACGCCCAATGTTTCTAATGCTCGCAGTTGTGTCTCCAGTTTATCGTAAAGCTTCACTACAGACATCTTACCTTCGGCTCTCACATTCTGAAGCACATTCTGAAGCAGGTCACGTACATAAATCTCAACAAGCATTTCATCCTCTCCAAAACGTGATTTGATATACTCGATGACTTTAGGATAGTTATCAGCACTCAGTGGAAAACTTTCGACTGCTTCTCTTGCCTCGGAGTTCTCGGCGGTGGCTTGAAAGAGATACTAAAACTTAGTTTCTGGAGGCATCTGTGGATCCCGGTCAATCGTGCTGAACTGACTCCAGAATGTAATCCATTCTCTTGGTTCTCCCCCAAACTTCTTGAACTCCAGCTTCGGTTGTCGATAGTTCATTGCTGCTGTGCCGCTGATTGTACTAACGTCATCCTTTTCCGCAAGAGCCTCGTAATCAGTCATAATGTTACTGAAATTATCTTCGTACTCACAAACGGATTCGTACTCGGCAGTGAAAATGTCTTCAGACGCTGATTCTCGTAGCAGAGCTTCTTCCATCCTCATGTTCAATATTGAAACCTTTTCATGGTGGGTCTGGAGTCGGCGGAGGATTTTCTCTACATCTGCTTTCTTGACTTCCTTCTTCTTGATCTCTGTTTCGAGCTCATTGAACGCCTTGGTGAACCTTGCACGCACTGGCGTCCTAAGCTTTTTCAGTTCAGCACTACTAACTGGTTGGTCAGCCATCCTGAGAAGTAATCACTGGTTCACAGTTGTACCTTTGTGTAATCAGTAATTCTTCAATCTGTATCCTGCCGGCTGCGCCAAAATGTTATCTTGTCTTAAATTTGAAAAAAAAAGACAATACAAGGTCCCGATGGCTTAACCTGAACTAAAAGCTCCTAGCTTTACAGTGATGCTGGAAACTGACTTGAAAAATTATAAATTGATAAATCAATATCTTTGTTGCAGTGATCAGAAGAATTGAGTAACAACGCTGGATGGCGAGGCCTAAAGTAGAAAACAGTGATGAATAATTTAATACTTATTGAAATAAATATTTTATTTAAAAATCACACAAATTAATATTAATACAAATATTATTCAAAACCAATTATTAAAATTTATGATAGATAGTTCTTTTTCAGGCCTGTCAAAACCAAACGTTGGCGTCGAGACAGCGTTGTTTACCGGAGATGCGGGGGTATTCTTTTTTGCTCGCGCATGCGCGGGGGGCAGCGGGTGCAGTGTTGCCAGCGCTCGGTTGGCCCAAATGTACCTATGGTCGCGTCAACTGTGATATTATAACACTATGTGGCGCTGAGTTTGTGTATACAAAGATGTAATGCCTCGATAAAGGTTGGCGTTCAGCCAACCGAAATATTGGCAAAATAAGTCTTTTATTAAATCCAATATAAGCCTTTTTATTATCTAATGAATTAAATATGGATTGCTCTATTTTCAAAACGATTTATATTATTATTATTAAAATATACAAGTATCAGAGTCATCAATTCTGTCATTGTTTGCTTTTGTGAATGGAATGCTTTTACCTAATATACGTAACTAATATGACTGAAATTTTAGCAGTATGTTAAGTAGAATCTGGAAAAACTTATATTGAATATTTCAGGTCTCTATCCCGAATATTCTTAGAGTTATTTGCAAATTTGAGTTGCAAATTTGCTCTTTCGCTCGCAAGCAGCGCCTCAAGCGGTGAAGATGGGAGGTAATACAGCTGACCTAATGTACATGTAAAACGTGTTTTAACAGGACATAGAAAAAAATATGGAAGAGAAATGTGTCGCATTTTTAGCCAAGAAAAATTGAAATTGACAGGTTCTGGGCAAAAATAGTTGTTTTTTTTAGTCAGAAAATGATTATGACAATATTGCTGTATCATATTTGATTATCAGATACAAAATTATATCAGCAGAGACCACGGGTGAAGCCAGTTCATTTTTAGTATGCAGGAACAAAATTCTAACAGAAAAACATTCATTCGAGCAGAAGACAAACCTAGATCATCTCTTTATAAAAATATTGCTTCTCAGACACAAATTTTGGAGCGGGACGTTTCACAAGAATGACATCCACGGCGCCAATTTATAATTGTAACGCATAGTATTTGAATAAAAGCATTTAATAGGGCCTGGGCCTTGGGCAACGGTCAAATTGGTCATTCGGCCAGTAAATAATATTATTGATTCTGGACATCTTGGGGTCAGCTTCGGAAAGGTTCAGGGCTCAAGGTGGAGCTGGTGTTCTGCATGAAGATGGTGATTATAACACCCACCATGGGCTTGTGGCTTGCCCATAGGCATGCTGGAGTCTGGCTTGATACTGGTGGAGTCAGGTCAAGCACCATAGGTCGGTGGCTCGACCACCAGGGAGGGGTGTCTGAGTCCATCTCAGACTAGCTTGGTAGGGCCAGGTCATCCACCATAGGTCAGGTGGCTTGACCACAGGAAGGGGATCTCAGTCTCTGGCTCAGTGTCGCCAAGGCTAAATGCGGCTTCAGGGTCCATCTCGATACCTCGCAATCACCAGAGGTTTGTGGCTTAGATGGACAAAGGTGGGATATGGTTAGGTTAATTGGTTTTCTGGGTTATTTTGGCATATTATGGTCACGAGGTGTCCCAACACATGAGCCTATCTTTTAACTGATCATTCAAATATTTAATTTCACAAACTTCACTTAATTTTGCCACATAGGCAGATACAGATCCAGTGCCTTGAATTCTTATATTGAAGTGATATAATCAGTGATTTTAGCGCAAAAAAATGATCGAGATTTTAAACAATATTCCATAATCTTTTAAATGTGCCAACAAAATTTATAAAGAAAATGCTTCTGAACCTATAAAAGTTAATAAAACTGTTTTTTTATTGTTCAGTTTTTCAATAGGATTTGCTATGAAATAAAAATTCATTTTTTCCAGATATGCAATTCATTTTTCAGGCATAGATAAATCAAAATATCTTTAAAAGAATATAGTAAGTTATAATAGTTAGGAAGGAGTGAACCATACAATACGCTTTATATATATTTAGCAATTTATATTTTGATATCAATATTTTAAAAATTATTTATTTAAAATCTTACATCTTCTCTTAAACGCGAATGAATTGAGATAATGTATACATTAAAAAAATACCACAGATTAAAGTTAGATTATGTTGTGTTTTAACTTTAAAAGCACACAAAAATATAATAAACTTGAATTTGTTTATTCAAGTCTCAAAAAACAAAGCTTTACATATAGAACAAATAATAATGAAGAAGAAGAAATAAACATTTTAGGAAAAGCAAAAACAAAAGTACTGGTCAAAAAGAAACATTTAAAATCACAGATTAATATCTTCAACACTTTCCCTTAATCAGATTTCAAATGTCCCTTATACCCAGTAGATATCTCAGCATTTGGAAACGCGGCTTAGGGAGCCCTTTGGTCATAATGTCAGCAACTTGATCTTTTCCAGAAATATGTTCTACATTGAAAATACCTTCTTGATACTTTTCTCTCACAAAATAGTCTCTTACTTCTATAATTGGTTGTTCTTTTAGTGAAGAAATTTCACTAAAAAGTCTATTTAACCAAATTACTTCCTTTGCTGTATTGCTTGCTGCCACGAGTTCGGCCTCAGTTGTTGACAAAGATACTGATCTTTGTTTATGGCAAGCCAAGAAATAGCACCACCAGCCAGTTTACACACAACTCCACTGGTAGATCTTCTAGTTTCTGGGTCTCCAGCAAAATCTGCATCACTGAAAGATTCCAAAACTCCTACTTTATGACCCTTTTGGTACATAATTCCATATTCAGTTGTTCCCACTAGATATTTGAAGAATCGTTTAACTGCTTCCCAGTCATATTTTGTTGGTGCTGCATGTTTTTGAGAAACTTTATTTAGTGCAAAAGTGATATCCGGTCTTGTTAAGCAGCTCAGATGCATCAGACTACCAATCGCTTCACGAAAGGGGACATTTTATAGAATCTCTGCTTCCCCAGGAACATTAGAATTATCAGTTGGTGTTCCCACTTTATTCGCTTGAGACATATTGAATTTCTCAATAATTCTTTTTATATATTCCTTTTGATTTATAAAGATTGACCCATCCGGCTGCCGCTCTATCTCAATACCCAAAAAGTAATTTAATGGTTCACTTGTGATCTTAAATGAAAACATTAGTTCATCAAGAAATTCTTTGATTTCCTGTTCATTTGTACCAGCAATGATTCCATCATCAACATATATGGCTATAATGAGTAGTTGATCATTTGTTTTTCTGAAGAATAAACAGGGGTCAGCTGTACTTTCCTTCAGACATATTTCTTTCATGAAGTTGACTATTTTCTGATTCCAGCATCTTGGTGACTGTTTAAGTCCATAGAGACTTTTCTTCAATTTCCATACAAGATCTGTTCCATTGTTGAATCCTTCAGGTTGTTTGATATAAATTTGATCTTGTAAGTCTCCATAGAGAAAGGCTGTCTTTATGTCAAACAGTACCAATTTTAAGTCTTCATTAGCAGCAATTGCTAAAAGAGTTCTTATGGTGTCATGTCTTGCCACAGGACTAAATGTTTCTTCATAATCTATACCCTTCTTTTGTGCAAACCCTTTTGCCACCAGTCTTGCCTTATATCTTGTAATCTCTCCTTTAGAATTCAATTTGGTCTTTAATACCCATTTACAATCAATTGGTTTTTGGCCAGGTGGTAATGTTGTGCATTCGTATACATCATTTTCCGTTAAAGAATTCATTTCTCCATTCATTGCTTCTTTCCAAAACTGTGCATTTGGAGAATCCATTGCTTCTTTGTATGTCTTGGGTTCAAGACCTTCTGCAATATTTATTTCAGCATCAATATACCTTTGAGGTTTTGATATATTTGATCGATCTCTTAGATTGTATACATCTGATGTTTGAACATTGCTTTCAATTTTTTCAATATCTTGAGTATCATTTTGTTCATCAATCTGATTACTTGAAATTTCCTTATTTCTCTTTTCAATATCAAGGCTAAATGTTGGTATAGTTTCCTTGAATATTACATCCCTACTTGTGACAACTTTGTTTGAGTTCGGCATCCAGATTCGATACCCATCCTTGTTACTGCAATAACCAACTAAAATACCTTTTTCGCTTTTGGCATCTAACTTCTCTTTTCATCAGGCACATGAACAAAACATTCAGTTCCAAATATTCGAAGATGATCAACTGCCGTTTTTTTTATCAACCCATAGTTCATAAGGTGTCTTTTCCTCAATTTGTGTTGGTCCTGTTCTATTCAAAACATATGTAGCAGTGTTAACTGCCTCTGCCCACAGCTTTAGGCCCATATTTTTGGCATATATCATTGAACGAGCCGCTTCTATTAAAGTCCTGTTTTCTCTTTCGGCTGAACCATTCAGTTGTGGAGTATATGGCATTGTGATCCTATGATTAATACCATATTTGTTTGTAATTTTTGAGGTTTCTTTATTTACAAACTCCTTTCCTCCATCTGTGAGAATTTCTTTCACTATATGTCCAGTAGTCTTTGTTTCCAAGAGAAATTGTTCTAGGTTTTCAATGACTTGTGACTTTTCTTTTAGGAAATACACTGATCTGTATTTTGTAAAATCATCTTTGAAACACACAAAGTATCTCATCCCTCCTTTCGAAACCTCCTGCATAGGGCAACATACATCTACATGAATTAAGTTTCCAGGTTGAGTAGAAGCATATTGTTCTCTTGATCCAAAACTCAGTCTATGTTGTTTGCCATAAATGCATGCCTTGCAAGGTTCATTGGTCATGACTGCATCTATTCCTTGTTCTTTAAGCCATTTTGAACATGTCTTTTATTTTGATGTCCAAATCGTTCATGCCATAGTTGTAGCATATTGACATTTTGGGTTTTGGCTAAATTGACTTCTGCAGCATTTTCAGGTTTGATACTTGTTATTAACATACCATACAAGCCTCCTGGTAGTCTTTTCCCTTCTATAATAACTTCTCCAGTTGTTGTCTTAAAAAGTTTACAACCTTTTTTTATCCATTTTCATTTCAAACCCTTTATCCAATGTGGACTGTAATGACATCACATTACGACTGAAATTGGGAACATACCATACATCAGTTAGGTAGTGAGTTTGCCATTTACCTTTTACACAAGTTCCAATTGTTATAGTTCCACTTCCATAAGCTATCAATTTTTCATTACTTCCAACTTTAACAGTCTGTTGTGTAGGAAAATCCTTATAAGAAGTATAAAAACTTGCATTTTTTGTAATGTGGTTAGTAGCTCCTGAGTCACCAATCCAAATGTCTTCATCTTGTTCATTGAATCTTTCACTGATTAAACTTTCACTTAATTTTGAATTAAGTTTTAATTTAGTTTCATCCTTTTCTTTATCCTTTAGTTTCTTCTGTTTTGCATACCTACAATCTTTGGCCAAGTGTCCTTGATGAGCCGATTTCTGACGCTATCATCCCGAAATCCATGAGCCTCTTTCATTCTCAGGGAGTTCACGAAAATAATACATCCTGCTATATAAAAGGTATAATTTACATGTATCCTGCGCGCACTGGGGTTAAAAAAAAGAATGACAGACAACTATATGTTTGGATTAAGACTACAATGTATTTATTTATCTCTTAAGACAAAAAAAACACAAAGATAAGAAATAAAATAAATAAGATATGCAATGAGGATAGGTTGTGAGAAAATTTACATGGATATACCTGTTTAAAAAATCATTATTAAAAAAAAATACTTAACTTAGTGCTTCAGTTGGAAGGCTGGGGGAAATTCCTTCCACTCAAATCTTGTAGAACTACATTTTTTTTACGAGCTTCCCTATCCTATCCGCTCTAAAACTGGCCCTCACTAAAGCTTGACCGTGACTAACTTTTTCTCCCAGGGTGACCGAAAAAAAAATAAAAAAAGAATTAATAATAAATCTTTATCTGGTCACCCTCTGTGATAAAGAAAAGGAAATTTTTAAAAATAAAAATAAAAAAATTATAATAAAATTTTCATTCGAAATTTTATTTTAAATTATAAAAAACAAAACAAAATAGCTGCTTATTTAAAATAAAAAGAAAATTTATTATAGTACTATAAGTTATTTACAAAAACTAGAAATAAAAAAGGAGGTGAAGAGATGGGCTGGTTTTACAAAGAAGAATGCTCGAAGTCCACTTCTTTCTTGTCGAGGCAGCTTCTTCATTGTCCACCAGCTTTCCATTGATACTGTGGGTGAACTTTGTGGAGGCCCCAGAAGTGGCCTCTACATCCTTTTCTATGACAAAAGTAACATTCTCTTTTTTCTCTTGTTTTCTGAAAATATTTATTACTTTTGGCAACTTTTCCTTTCATATTTTGCTTATTTTCATATGCATTTGCCATTAGTGCTGTCGAACTTGATGTGCTGCATTCATCTCGCTGTTGAATTCTTATTTCGAGTAACCGAAGCCTTTGTGTGAGATTGTCTACAGAACGTTCTTCTTTAGACACTGATTCCCAAACACTTTTAAAATCAAAAGATTCATCAGGCAAGGTGTTTATGATTCTGCACATCAGCATGGATTCTGGCAATTTCAAATTTTCTTGTTTAGTAAGTTCATTTTGCATATCATTCCATAAACTTTCTAATTTTGAAATGTGCTTTGAAATATCATCTGTAGGATCCTTCTTAAAATTAAAGAATTGATTATAGAGCATGTCTAATCTTTGACCAGAGCTTTGCTCATAGACACTTAAAGATTTGTCCCACATATCTTTAGCACTTGAGCAGGGAATGATTAGTTGACTTACATCAGGCATAACACTTGTTGTAAATAACAATTGGGATATTGCATCTTCACTTTCCCATTTTACATATGCCTCTTTTTCTTCATTTGTTTCTTGTTTTATTGGCTTTCTATATGTTCCATCAACAACGCCTATTACTTTGCTTATTGTTAAAAGCAATTTTATATTTTTCTTATATTCTGTGGCCAGTTTATTAATCCTTCCAATTTGGGAATATTCATACCGATTTTAATATTATCCATTCCAGCCATTACTAATATAAATTTTAACGTGCTAAACAAAATAGAATTCTTTTTAGGGTTACCGTTGCTTCGTTTTTGTTATATTTCGCAGTGAATGCGTGGTTGGGTCCATAACCTGTTGTGTTTTAACTTTAAAAGCACACAAAAATATAATAAACTTGAATTTGTTTATTCAAGTCTCAAAAACAAAGCTTTACATATAGAACAAATAATAATGTAGAAGAAGAAAGAAACATTTTAGGAAAAGCAAAAACAAAACAAAAGTACTGGTCAAAAAGAAACATTTAAAATCACAGATTAATATCTTCAACAGATTAAAAAGGCTATTTGCTTTGTTTATATTCTTTCAAATTTAACTTTGCCCCCTTTTCTTCTAACTCGAAAATTTCTCTGGTAAAAAGCAGTTAATTAAATAATCACTTTTAAACTTTTGAGCATTTTTCTTGTTAATGCTTTATTTATACATTAAATCTTAAAAATATAAAGCAAAAAATTGACATTTCCAACATATATACAGTAAAACCCCGCTAATACGAACCCTGGATATAACGAACTTCCCTTATAACGAACCCACGCCGATTCCCAATTCCATTCCATTGAAAATACCATCGTTATAACGAACTTTGCGATTTTTAGAATAAAGAACTACCCCTATAACGAACCTATTTTTGGTCCCAAAATAATAAAATCTATTTAAAATACAAGGTGGGATAAATAAATAAGGTGAATTATAATTTATTTAAAAAAATAAGAACGATATTAAAAATTAGGACTTGATTTATTAAAAATAATCACCTTGGCTTTCTATACATCGTCTCCATCGTTCTGGCAACTTATAAATACCCTCTTTATAGGCACTCTCAGGAATCGTGTGAAAAAAATCTTGCACCACTGTCTTCATCCGAGTCAAATCGCTTTCCCTTTAACTCCTTCTTTAGTAGTCCAAAAAGGAAATAGTCAGAGGGGGCTAGGTCTGGACTATATGTCAGCCCATCCTGCCTCGGTCGGCCCCTCCTGTCCTGCCTGCGGGTCAATCGACCGCTCCCTCAGCCACCGTTACTGGTGCTGCCCCTCCATCAGGCCTCTCATCAGAGAGGCCTTCAACATCATAGGGCGGCCCCCTGACCTGCAGGCTTGGATCTTCGGCGGGTCCGGCCTTGAGGACGACGCCCTTTTCCATCCTGGCGTCGGCAAAGTTGCGAGTATATCGCTACTTTGTCCAGGTTGGGCTCGGAGAAGCAGTGGAGGACCCGCTCATCGCCTGGTCCGGGACCCTCCAGCGCCGAGGTCTCCTTCCTTTATCCCCCTTGTAAATTTGTATATATTCTTTATGTAGATATTTTTCTTCTCTCTCTCTCATGTGAGATGTAATATTGTCTAAGATGACAATAAATAATTTTTAATTGTCAATTGTCACACACACACACACACACACACACATTATCATTAAAGAGAAGACTAAAAATCAAAGTAATAAATAATGGTTTATTAGCGAACAAACAATACAAAAAAATCCTTTCAGGTGAGAAACTATAGGGTTAGGTGAAAAGTTTAAATGAATATACTTAAAATAATAAAAAAAAGAGAGAAAACAAATCAGGAAAGAAAATTGAAATGCATATGAGATGACATATTAAGGCCCTTGTCCAGAAAAAACATCAACCTGCGCGCCCATAGGGGAAAAGGCAAAGAGCTATTGTAGCTCCTAATGTTGATCTGAAAGTACTTAGCCTCCACACTGTTTGAGGTCATTAATTCCTGCATTTCATATTTCATACGTATATGTTGCCAGTGTTAGGCTCCATTTCATCATTCTGGGTGACAGCATTTGTGGAATAGGCTTTCCTGGATTAAATATTCCCAACAATGGCTTATGGTCTGTGAATATCTTAAAACTGCGTCCGTATATAAATACTTGTAGAATTTTGAAACCCCAAATATTATAGCCAAGGCTTCCTTGTCAATTTGAGCATATCTTCTCTCCGTATGTGACATTCTTGATGCAAAAGCAATGGGTCTTTCATTTCCTCCATCTATGTGAGAAAGTACTGCTCCCACTCCAAATGGTTACACATCACAAGCTAATACCAGAGGTTTCTCTACATCATAATGAGTGAGCACTAGATTTGACTGTATCAATTTTTTTGCTTCTTTGAATGCCTTTTCCTCTTCTTCTTTCCATTTCCAATGAATGTTTTTATTTAGTAACTTGTGCAATGGTTCAAGTATGGTGATTCTGTCTTTCATGAATTTATTATAGAAATTTAAAAGTCCCAGGAAACTCTGTAACTCCTTTTTATTTTTGGGTCTTGGGAAGTGTCTTATGGCCTCAAACTTCTCCGTGGGATGTATGCCTTCTGCATCTATTCGGCATCCTAGGAATGTTAGTTAGGATTTTTTGAACTCTCACTTTTCTTTTTTTAGTCTCAATCCAATTATTTGAATACTCCTTAATACAGTAAAACCCTTCTATAGTGAACCCCAATGGGACAGAGCTTTTGGTTCACTATAGCCAAGGTTCACTATAGCCACGGTTTTACCTTTTTTTTAACTTCTCTAAATTTTTAGACCATATAATTGAAAAACAGCCATGCATACAGGAAAAGGCAGCCACTTAATAATGGTCACTTTGTTGGGCCATTTTTCACCAAACGAACCCAACCATGATGTTAACATATTACATCATATATTTACAGTGACTTGCCGAAGTCTTTGTTGTCCAGATGGAGGACCTGGACAAGCTCTGGGCTTCTTGTATTCCGAGGCCCGCTGCAGTAAGGTGTACAAAATGTATATATGTACTTATATGTAGAATACCCAATCCCTTCTTTTATATACATGGTGAAAGGTTTAATTCAGCAGGATATTTCTTTTTATTACCACATTGAAATTCAAATAAATAGAGTAAATAAATTAAATATATACTCTAGATAAATTAGGTATTTCAAAGATAACAATAAAATTTAAGAAGAAATACTAGAATAAAATTTCAGGGTATCGTCTTTATATATTTTATTATTTTTTATTATTAATTTAAAATTAATTTTATTCCAAAGAATAATTTTTTATTTTTATTTTCCGAATTTATTCTACGAAATAAATATATATATTTTTACTCTGTAAAAGAGATAAAAAATTCTCTTTGGTAATGCGGGAATTTTCAAAAAAATTCAGTTAGTATAGAGACATCGAAGATGGCGGATCGGGTCGAGAGACGGGCCATGAATCAAGCAGGGAATCGTGGTGAGTAAAGAAAGGATAAATGGTAAGTGAATAATATTATAAAATTGTTCATGTGGGTCAAAAGGCCTGATTATAGAATAGAAGAGGTTTCATATTGTATTTAATAAGTTTTCCATTTTTTTTTTCTTCTAAAATTTTTTTAGCATGATGTATTGAGCCATTTTTTTTATAAAGTTATGATTCCCACTATATGTAGTATATTCCAAACAAAGTTTTGGTTATTTTTATATGCATCAGTGAAATTTGAAGCAGAGATTTAGCTTGCATAGGATTAAACCTTTCACTATCATCCTTTTTCTCTTTGTCTCATAAAATGGAAACGATTTTGATATAATAAACCCATATATATTTTTATCTGACTGTATTCCATCGTGTTTTATACCAGACTAGACACACACTCATGAATGGAAATTCTACTCTCACACAGAAAGGGAAAGGATAGCGGAAGAATCTGATAATTATGTAGGCAGTATTACTTATAATACAATTACACATGTCTATATATATAACACATGTTAACATATAAGTCAATTCCATTCTCTTTATTTTATTGTGTATGTATATATATATTGCCTAAATTTATATGTGTGGTGGTTTGTATCTCATCCTACTGAGAATTGAACCAATGTTTGCGTGCATCATATAAATTTTCTAGACTTAGAAATATGTCTATACATGGTCTGAATGAAATTCTTCATCCCTCGTTCTTTTATTTTAGTGTCTATGTGTAATCTAATTGTATATTGTTTTATGTATTTGCTTTTGTGTGTAAATTAACTTTATTGCCTATTATTGCCCTAAAATGTAAAATTTTAAATAATTTTCACTCTCTCTTTAATAAGCCTGCCTGTGATGAGCGATACCAATATCAGAGGTATCAAACCTGATATAATAGTATACGACAAAATAAAAAAAGACATAACAATCATAGAAATATGCTTTACTTCCCAAGACAATATCCAGACTACGGAGCTAACAAAGAAAAGAAAATACCAGCTACTGGCGAGGAAAATGGCCCAAACCTAAAAAATGCCCGTAAAAGTAGTGCCGATAGTCTTAACATGGGATGGAATAGTAATAAAATATAACAAACAATATAGAAAGGAAATAAACATAAGAAAAAGGTACTTTGCATATATTCAATCCTTGGTGCTAAAATACTATGGAAACTCAACATAAAATAAGAATGAACCTCACCATAAGTTACAAAGAAATAAAGAAATGGAAGCCAAGGATAGATTGTTGGAACGATGTAGGGAGCTGGCGTGTGAATATGAGGAAGGTGGAACACCAGACATGGAGCACAGGGATACGACGACCATAGAAGAGATCCAGGAGAACGACCTAGAGCAGATGACGACTGGAGACCTGACAGACAAGTAGGAGGCATCAAGGCCAGGGGACCATCTTATCGAGGAACCACCAGGAGAGGCCATAGAAAGACTGCTGGAGAGCTGCAGGATATCAGGGGACCATATCTGCGAGGGCCACAGCACTGACCAGGAATCAAGATAGAAAATGTAAATATCTTTGTTTACTTTTACAGTTACTATTTATTGAAGTTGTAAATAAAAAATTGTAAATAGACTGATCATTCGCTACACTTTTTAGTGAAAAACTTGCAACTTTTTGAAAAATAAAGTTATTATTTTAAAATAATCCATATTTATACTATTAATTTAGTGGTTATGATTCTAACAATATATTAAACGTTTTTGATAATATGTGTGTAAATAAACTTTATTTATTGTATTATTATTACCCTAAAATGTAGAATTTTAAATAACTTTCACTCTCTCTTTAAAACCAGAAATAAATTGTATATATATTCAACAACTATGTACATAAAATAGTTAGATATATACACGCAAATATACACAGAGTATATACGTGTGTTTTGTAATAAATAAATAAATAAAAATCAAAAGATTGCCATCAACTTTACATTTCTAGTTAGCAATTTCAGTGACTTACTACTTACATTCTAAAGGTAAAAATAAATCATGCATTTTATAATAATCTAAACATATGAACAATAGTAATTATTCAATTTATCTTCATATTCTTCGAGATTTTTCTTAGTTAATCAATCCTATATTAGATCTACCCTATTTATTATATATTCTAATTGTATTTCGGTTATTTACACTAATAATTATAAGAACTCTATATATGATAACACATATCGCAAAATGTTTCTTCTTTATTGATATTAATTGACAAGATTTCGAGCAAACCCCTTCAACAAGTCGATGCGATTCACGAAAGTTGTCTCTTTGTATCAATAAATAAAAATATTTTGCCATGTGTTATCATAATAATCCATATTAGAATTCCTGTAAAATAGCTTAACCGATTTATATATTGTGACCATTATATTTATTACTTCATATTTTGAGAGTTACTATACATAAACGACTACATAAGTATTTTCTTTATTGTTAAGTGTTTCCTTAATTAAAGTGAGCTTGATGGTCACTGGAATATTGAAATATATCATCTTAATAGGATATCCCAAAGGCTTTACTTTTATTAATACAAGGTTGGGTCAATAAGTAATGCACAATCATCAATAATATTTTTATTTGACACACCATAAAGATCAAACTTTGTATATATGAATACCTAACTATTAGCTATATATCAGCATCATTCAATATTTCCACCTTCCCTCTGTACACATTTGGTCCAGTGTTCTTTCCAACTCACAAAAGCACTTTGGTAAAAGTCTTCATCTTGCTATCTGAACCACCCTCTAACCTCATGGAGTAACATTTTATCAATTTTCAAATTTTCTACCGCGTAGAGAATTCTTTAATTTACCAAAAAGGTAGAAGTGGAGAGGTGTCAGGTCAAGACTGTAAGCTGAGTGAGGCATCAAAGTCCATCCATATCTGGAAATTTGAGCCAATGTCTGTTGCGCGGTGTGAGGACGTGTATTGTCTTGATAAAATTTGCTTTGACAGTTTTTTAGGTCCGGCCTTTTTTTTGAAATGGCTCTTTTTAGATTTTCTGACGATTTAAAATATATTTCCTGCTGATGGAAGTATCTTTTCAAGCCATTCCATGAATATGAGACCATCTTAGTCCCAAAAGACCGTGATCATGATTTTGTCTTTGGAAAGGGAAATACTTGATTTTTTTCTCAACTGGAGACATTTTATGGATTCATTGCATTGATTGACGCTTTGAAGAAGGGTTATAATGATAAACTCAAGTCTCATCACACGTTATAACTCCTTTAAAAGCCTCAGACTTGGTTCTGGGTAAGATTCGCTGAGGTCTAAACAAATTTCTTTCCGAGTTTACATTATTTCTCGTGTTAGAAGCTCTGGCACCCATTTCGATAGCCAAGATCTGAAAGTAGTTTAAGAACACTCTCTTTAGAGATTAGGAGTTTTTCATCAATTGGTATGTCGCTATTGTCCGGTTATTCTCGACAAATTCCTCAACAATAGCCAAATTTTGGTCTGTTGTGACAGTTGAAGGCTTACCTGGCCTCTCTTTGTCATGAAGATCAAAATCACCTTTTTGGGAGCGCTGAACTAATCTCTGTATACAGTAATCCCTCGTTAAGACGAACTCAACGGGAGAACGAAATACCCTTTTCGTCTTAAAAGAATACATACCGAATTCGTATAAACCGAATTCGTATTAGACGAATTGAATTCGTGGTATCCGGGGGTTGTACTTATGTACTACTGATGAGTAAGAAAACTACATTTCTGAGGAATAACGAATAAATTTATTTGAAAACAATATTAATGAAAATATTTTATAATTTTAAGGAACAACAATTATGTATATGTATGTTCATAAAGTATTTTATTTTAAAAGACAATATGGATAATATAATCACAATGTAAGGCAATAACATGAGAATATAAGTTTATTTTAAAACACAAATAAAAAAGAACAACAAAAGAAACAACTTACATAATATACTTGGTACATACAATGTTTATGTGTATGCAGCATATGCAGTATGTATAGAGTATCCTATATCTGGGTTTTCTCTGCAGGCTTCAGAAAGTCTGTTATAGTGTTTTGGTGTTATTTGATTGGGCACTGTTTCAGACACTCCCTTCTTATTTTATCCAGGTCATCTTCAAAATGAACATCAATATCCGCAGAGGTTTTGGACAGCTTCTGGAGGGTTTCGAGGGCCGCGATTACTTCCCTTCTAGTAGGCATCATTATCTCTTCTTTCACCTCATCGTCTTCTGTTTCTTCTTCTTCTTTTCTTCTAATTCGGGTGAACCGCAAATTTCCAACCCTTCATCCAGGGCAACATACTCCAGGAAAGTCAAAGTCTCAGCTGGGTTTGTAGCTGAAAGGAGTTTGGTCCATTCTTCAGGCTCATCAAACATTGTTTCTGGAAGTGAAAACGAATCAGCTGTTTTTTCCACACCCAATGAGACACTTATTTCTTTAGCCTTTTCTTTGACAAGTGCGCCGGATACAGGAATATTATTTTGTCTACTTTTTAAAACCATTTTAAAAGCTCATCTTCCACGTCTTGATGGGATGCTTTTCGAAGTCGTTTTGAAGAGCTCGAAGACCCTGAGGCAACAGCCGCATCTATTTTTTCTTTGTTTTTTTAGAATGGTTGATAATGTGGATTTCGCAATTTGAAAATTTGGCACAATAGAGTCGAAATTTTCCACTGATTGAGTACATGGAACGACCCCAAGGGGATGGTTTCATAGAAAATGAGTCATCATAACAAACAAAGGACGAATGTTTACACAAAAGACAAAGAGAGCCAATACTTGATATCAACGGCGTTTTTGTTGTTTTAATAGTTTATTGTTTTACTTATAACTCGCCTTTAAAAACATATTAAAATTAGTTGTAACCGATTGATTAGTTCTGCTGGGGGCTAAATTTAATTCGTATTTCGTCATAACCGAATTTTTCGTCTTAACCAGCAAAATCTCTTTGGAAAGCATTGAAATTTAACGGCGGAAAAGAAACGGTTCGCGCAAACCGAGAGTTCGTATAATCCGAGTTCGTAATAACGAGGGATTACTGTAGTACTTATATCCAATGTTTCGTTTCCATATAGTGACTGAAGTTTTAAGCGAATTGTTGTGGCTGAAATTTCAACAAACTTGAAGAAGAACTCGGTCACCGATCGTTGTCGGATTCTTGTGTTCACATTAGGCTCCATATCGGAAAAATAAAAAATAAAAATGATAAATCAATTATGATTGCAGATATGAAAATCAGAGTGTTTATATAGCAGAAAACATGTATTTTATTGAAGCGATGCAGCAAAGAAGTAGAAGAGAAGAAGTGGGCAAGCCAAGAGAAGAAGGTATGCAGGGGCCCCTTCAAGGAAGTGTTGATTGACAAATTCCAGAGGAGGGGGCAGCAGACAGAGAGTCCAGCTGGTGCCGTCGTGAAGAAAGGAGCCGAGATAACGGCTTTCCTGCAGGGTTTTTTTTTGCGTCGATAAGACATGGTAGTCAGGAGGGAGAAGTCTGTCTGGTGACAACGGGAACTGCAGCAAGGAGAACGGCTGTGACGACAGACGCGGCAAGTTGGCTACGGGGAAGTGGGCTCCGGGACTGTGTGGATTAACAAGAGGAGGACGGTGCAAAGAAGGACGAGGAGGAACATACCTGGGGCGGAATTGAAGGCAAGTCAATCTCCAATGTATAGTTATTAATATCCATTTTAAAGCTCCGGTAATAAATTTATAGTACTAAGCTGTATCCCAAACAAACCCACATTGTTTTCTCAGAAACCTTGCACACAAACATCGACCGTTGAGAAGCGTCGTAACATTTGGTGTCAGAAGTGGGGTTCAGCTTAGTTAATTTAAATTGAAGATTTTATTTTGCGCTAATTTAAAAAGAAAAAGGGAAAAACTAACCGACCTCGAAATTGAAATATTCAAGAAATTGCTCAGTCTGATAAGCCAGAAAGTAGATGTGCTCGGAGAAAACATTCGATCGATTAATAAAGGGATTACTCCTTTGGAATCTCGATTGAGCCGACTCGAGCATAATCGGAATGCCAAACGTTCTGCCACACCCATGTCTTGCGAAGTTAAGTTCAATGTACTACCGCCAGAAAATCCGGATGGCTTTTCAAAAACATAACAGCAATCAATAGCCCACGTATTCAATGTCTGAGGGGACAAAAGACGATCCCAGGTGATGAGGATCCCGACAAGACCATCGCAACAAAGATCATCACGTCAGGAGACGTTGTAAGTGAACTGCCAGAATCTACGCTAGAAGATTCTCCCGTGATTCAGAAGTCCGAAGAGTGTCGACAGCAGGAAATGATCCAGACTGGTTGTGTAGCGGAGGAGGGTGAGCTGATCGCCTCCGACAACAGCTGTGGCACGAGTGTTTTGTATAAAATCGAGCGGACGGAAGGAGAATGCCCTCAAGGTGATATACAGAGCGAAAATTCAACCCCTGGGATTATTTCTAAAATACTCCACGGAAACAACAACGATCTTGGTGAGCTGCAATGTGACGGCGTGGCTGACTTCAGCGACAGTGTCAGACTGTCAGGGACTACTGCGGCGATCCAACTGGACGGGACGGAGCTGGGTGCTCCGTGGAAGTGCGACAAGGCTAGATGGTTTCGACCATCCCGAAGTTGGAGCCGGCGACCCGACTGAACGGGATAGAGCATTGGACGCTCTGTGGAAGTCCGACGACAATGTCTGTGACGCGGAAGTCGCGCGCAATGTGTCAGCGCCGTCGTCTGCAATGCAAGCTGAAAAGATGTTCCAAGAATGTGTACCATTCATATTCGTTCCTTCGCCCGACAAGGTGCAGATCAAGCAGCCACCGCCTAGGAAAAGTTCTACCGACCTTGAGACTGCCACGGGATCCGACACCTCCAGAAGGTTTAAGAAATTAACAGCCCTGTGCGTGGTTGGCACTAAGAAGCCCAGGTTTGAAGGGTTTGGAAAGAGAGCGCCTCTAGAGCAAGAGAATGGGAAACCTAAAGAAGAAAAGGAAGGCCACTATATGGACAGCGTGGATCAGGTGGACGAATCCACTGTAAAGATCGGCGATCTACAGCCCCGTCGTGGAAGGAAGCGGCGAAAGCGCAATACAAACGATCACAACCCTTTGTACATTGCGGCTACAGAGTGTTCACATAGAGAATTCAATTTATCAGATGAAAGCATCTTAGGCAGTGAAATATGTCCGCCATCGTGTGGAGAACTACCGCCCTGTGCTAGACAGCGAAGCCAATCAATGGCGTCGGCACTGGTTGAGAGTGGAAATAAAGCGCAAGTTGAGATGTGGTTCTGCAAACAAGGGTTTGAGCTAATCCTGCAGTTACGCTTCCGGGAGGCTGACGACCCTCATGTAGCCAGAGACGTCAGGGAGATCAAAGGGCCGCCGATTAGCGCCTCTGGTGAAATCAGCCTTTTCGGGACGAAAAGGATTGAGAAGGGGGCAGTGAAGCGATGCAGCAAAGAAGTAGAAGAGAAGAAGTGGGCAAGCCAAGAGAAGAAGGTATGCAGGAGCCCCTTCAAGGAAGTGTTGATTGACAAATTCCAGAGGAGGGGGCGGCAGACGGAGAGTCCAGCTGGTGCCGTCGTGAAGAAAGGAGCCGAGATAGCGGCTTTCCTGCAGGGGTTTTTTGCGTCGATAAGACATGGTAGTCTGGAGGGAGAAGTCTGTCTGGTGACAACGGGACCTGCAGCAAGGAGAACGGCTGTGACGACAGACGCGGCAAGTTGGCTACGGGGAAGTGGGCTCCGGGACTGTGTGGATTAACAAGAGGAGGACGGTGCAAAGAAGGACGAGGAGGAACCTACCTGGGGCGGCATTGAAGGCAAGTCAATCCCTTATGTATAGTTATTAATATCCCTTTTAAAGCTCTGGTAATAAATTTATAGTACTAAACTGTATCCAAAACGAACCCACATTGTTTTTTCAGAAACCTTGCACACAAACATCGACGGCTGAGAAGCGTCTTAACATTATGATAATAAATTATTCATATCTTCTTCTAGGGGGGTAATTATGCATTACTTATTAACCTAACATTGTAGCTATTATGTAAATAAGTTTTAGGAATAACTTGGAATGAATTGAGTTTTATTGATAAAAATGCAACGATATTCTACGTAAAAAGAGACAATTAATATGGTTCACACGCCCACTCTTACAAGCAAGCTGTTAATAATCGAACAGCAGTTGCTTAGAAACGATGAGCGATAAAAACAACATAAAGCTATTGTCTTCATCTGCAGAATGGTTGTCAGAATGAAACCTTCTTCAGACAAGGCGAAAAATATATTTCCTTTCTATCTAAAATTCTATATTTTTATAAATGGAAATATTATTGGAAATAATCGCTTCTCCAAACTTCGCCTGGGAATCTTCGTGGTTGCTCTTCTGTCCCTGGGAGCCAGCGTCCTTCTTCACGATTACAGACTAAGTATGCACTCTCCACTTATTCTTCTTTCTGTGTGGATCAACATCTACCTTCATGTCCATCGCAATGATATCAACAACCTTCTTATGCTGATTTCAAGAGATGATAACTTTGATCGATGTAAAATGCATTTCTGGCCTTTATTCCTATTTAATATTACTATCATAATATCAACCTTAATATATGATATTATAATTCACTATAAAATATCTCTAATGTATATTTATTCATATACTATTTATTCAATTATATATTTCTCCATTGATGTACATTTCACAACTCTTTTGTTTCTTTTATTCACCCTAAATGGAATTTTCTCTGAACTCAACAAAGATTTAGTATCTAAGAAGATAAATTTTGATGAAGGATTATTGCATTTCAAAAAAATTAAGGAAATCTCTGAATTAATAAATGATACTTATTCATGGCCTTTGTTAATCTATGTGGTATTTTTGTTTGAACAATGTTTTGTCACTTTTTACTTTAAAGATTTGTCGGTCGTGATGATTTTGGAATTTACATCCTTTTTTATTTGCATTTTTCTCATCTGTGGTCAGAGTGAGCTGTTAAAGGATAAGTCGGAATTTCTCTTTCGAACTATTCTACTGGATGAATCGAGGATGTTTTCATCAAACACTAACATCTTTTTGCTTCAATCTAATGCCCGTTGGCAGAATGTTGTAATATACGCAGGCCATATTATACAATTGGGATTGTCTGCTATATTTAAATTTGTTGGATTCGGGATTTCCTATACCATGTTGGTGAAACAACTCAAAAAGGAAGTTTAGATGTTTGGAATTTTTGAATAAAAACATTTAAAAAGCTGCAGTTGTATCTATAAATGCAAAGTATTTTAATATATTTATTAATTGAGATATTCATTATATCATCATATATCAAATATATTAGATCTCAACAGTGTTATTCATACATTATTTTGCCCATGTATTTATATGCCTTATAAAAATCAAAATTAAGAATTTATTTTAATAAAGATATATACAATTTATAAAGCCAGCATGCAATATTGTAGATGATTAATCATAAACATAAAATTGTATAAGATCATGAAATTTTAAAAATCTTTTTACTTATATCAAGTGTGATAGTTTGATCCAATATATGCCTTTTTAATTAAAAAAAAATATCAATAAATATATATAAAATACTTTAATATTATTCAAATCTATAGAGAGAGTTACAAAACGATAGGTTCCTGAATTCCCAAATAGTTTCTAATTGTTTGTGTCTGAAATTTGGGTGGGGATGCTTAATGCACTATTGATTTTATTTTTCAATATAATAATAAAATTGCAAGAAAATATTTGGCCAACATTACAACATGGAATAGCAATGCGTATTGATATTCAAAACTTGTAATAAGTTAGATTTGGAATTAAATATTAAACTGGTTTTTAACGTTAAAAAGAGACAAATAAACTTTAATATTCAGCGGTAAAAAAACAAACGAAAAATATTATTCGCTCGAAGGCTGGCTAGTTTCTAGATTTTAATAAAAATGCGCATTGATAGTCCATGTTCTAATATTTTACTAATTTGTATCAAATTATTGATAGGTTTAATTTTCTAAGTTTGTGATCTAACAATGAAGCCAAGTATAAAATTTTAATTTTGAAAAAAATTTCAAATATACTCTGTGTTACAATCATAAATATTACTCTGATAGATATGTATAGTACAGTCTCTCTTTTTATATTTCAAATTGATATGTTATATGTATATTGCTTATATTAAAAAATAAAAGAGTTAAACGTTTTTTAAAACAAATTCTAGGTATGTTTTATTTTGTATATATATTTTTTTATTATTATTTTTTAGGTTTTAGGTTACATAGAACGACACATAATTAACTATTTTTAAATGGTCAAAATTTTATTTATACTTTTAAATATGATTGAAATATCATTATAAAATATTTTAATAAATATATATATACTAGACGAATGACCCGGGCAACGCCCGGGTTTACACGATTAAATGTATTATTCGAACACATATAAAACATAGCAAATATAGCAAGAGCCGTTATTTTAAAAAATTAGAAAACCTGTAAATATAGTTAAGGCTTGCATTGTAATTAAGAAAAAGCTTCTCGTCTAGAACGCTCAGGCGACCTGCCGGCGAGCACGTGACTTCCCTGTGCGCGCGCATGGCTGTCGGCGAGGGCTGTTCCACGCGACCGCCCGCCATGCGCGCGCACAGGGAAGTTACGTGCTCGCCGGCAGCCAACGGGGCGCGCCGCCGGCTGGTCGCCTGAGCGTTCTAGAGGGCGCTGCTCGTGAGCTAAGTAGAATAATTTGAATATATAGTTTTAATAATTGATTTATATATATTCTTTTAAAATAGCCTATCGTCATCCCCGTTATTTTTTACCTATGTATGGAAATTTTGGTTTGAATTAGTGAACTACTGCGAATTTGTATACCGGACATACAAACCAACAAACATACAAACATTCATTTTTATATATATAGATATAGAGAGGGAGTGGATATTATTCATTGAAAAATATTTTTCATAAATATCCATGTAAAAATATGTTGTGACAAAATAATTCATTTTAACATGTTTATTATTTTAAGGGTATATAGTGTATAATATAAATTGTCGTGGCCAAATATAAAGTGAAAATGATTTGTGAGTACAAAAATAAAAAAATATATATTAGTAAAGAATATTTTCAAAGTATATCTTGTATATCAGTTTATTTCAAGATTTTTATTCTATAAATATATTTTTGAAATATATTCTTTAATGCGCGCTAATTGCGCACAAATGTGTATTTATTCCACATTTTCATGTAACCTTCTTGATATTACTTCATAAATGACCACGCAGAGAATATTTTATATAAACTGAATTTTGAATAAATACTTCTAACACTCTGGTTATTTTAGAAATACCAAACCTAAAATAAAATATTGCTTTTGAGGTTTATGCATTTCAAGATATTTTGTAGATATATTCCTTATTTGTATTATATAAAACAATGTGAAAATAAACTTCTCTTTGAACTAAATTACACGAGAAACTTGGAATGAAAGTGCAGGCTATTATATGGACCAAAAATATAAGTTTACATTTTGTAGACGTTTCACTTTGAATTTTAATCATTTGTTACCCAACACTAGAAGTTAATTTTGCCAAAGTTCATATGTTCTCCTTAACCCATTCTATATCCAACAGATTATATGGATAAGATATTTTTGAAAACGAGTTAAATATTTTAATATTCCTGAGATTCTAAAAACATTACTTTTTAAAATAAAAACTTTACTTTTTGTGTGCGTCCTCAATAAAAGTATTTTCAAAAGGATTTATAGCATATTTTGTTATATTTCAAATTCTAAATGAATTTGATATAATAAAAAAATGCAACTCAATTATTTTAAAATATTGTTAATATAAATTTTAAATGCCTTTCTTTATGACATCTGAGAAACAAGTAAAATTATGCTATAAGCAATTTTGACACTCTGCTGCTAATATATAAATAATTAAAAGATTTTTTCGAATGAACAAATCTGGTTCTTTTACTCGGCTAGAAAGATATTTCTGATGGATTAAGTTCAGGAACAAAATCTATCATCATCGTGCATTACCATCTTCGACACAGAAGTCGGTCATCATTAAATGTCTTTTCACCCTGACACGAATAAGAAAAATTTCAAAGTTCTAGTATCAAATACAGATTTGAGTACAAAGTTCTCTTTAATAGATGAGTGTTCTATCAAGGCTATGAAGAGGCTAATATGCTTTTTGTTTGAAATCATATATTTTACTAGTCAGATTTTACTAAAGAGCTCTATGAGCCCTGGTTTGAAGTTTTATCCTCCTATAAGAAGAGAAAATAATATATTTTAAGCAAAATTCATTAAAATCCATCATTCAAACACCCATATAATTCTAAAGCCAGTAAATTAAATGTACAAATGGAATACGCATTATAAATACACAAGGGGACTTCCCAACGACATAGGCTTCTTCGAGAAAACCAGATGTTTTCGTGAATTCCCCTCAACGCAAAGCCTTGTAAAATTGCACATGTGACACACAAATGATGACCTTTGTAGGTATTCGTTGAAGTATTCGCTGAATAACGAATGCATCGTTATCCAGCCCTTGCCCAAAGATCCAGCCCTGCAGTTCGAGTGTCTGCTGGATGATGACCACAGTCGCCTGTACATTTGTAATGACCTCTCATTATTTAGAGAGCTTTGTGATGGGCGTGGTAATACGGCGTTGTAGGTCTGGCAGGTGATGGACTGTGCACCTGGTTTTTCGTTAAAAAGACATGGGTATTTCCGCGCAATACAATGACGGCCTCGTTCCCGTGTTCCGGAAGATTATCTGTTAACATAAACAATCATATCCTCAATAAATTATCTTATCCATCTCGCGAAATTCAAAATATTGAAAGGATAAAATAAGATGCTTCTTCCCCATCCAAACGTGTCAACCATTTTGCTATGACGTATGAGCATCTGATTTGTCCCCCAAATCAGGTTACCCTCAGACGAGGAAAGATGGAACAGGGCATCAGACTGCAGTCAGAGGTTTCACGGTTGGCAGAGATTAGAAGTTGACAGATTAAGCTGAAAATGAGCTGGACTCGCAGTCCAGTCCCGACTTCACGCTAGTGGGGTCTCCTAATTCCTTCGGGACTTCTCGCCAAATTTCCTTCAACCATTGTGCACACCTCAAATCACCCATGTTATTGTTTCCGAAATCCATCGTGTGTCTTTGTCTTCTTTAACAAAGGAGAAGACGCTTGGCCATCGACTGCAAAAACCAAGTGGTTGGTCCCGAGTGACTGTATATAGCTGGAAGAGATATATTTCTTATTATCATCAGACTTTCGAGATCACGACACATCTAAATATATTCTTGATTTCTCAAAAAGCCTCTTGGACCAAAAACCTTTTTGGTCGCAGTGGTTACAGCCTACTCCACGCTGACGAGCGCCAACAGCGCGAAACATGTTCGTGGATGGCTTTTCTTAATTTATCAAAAAATTGGGTTGGCGAAATATCACGGAGCAAGCTAAATAAACGTTTAGTTTATTTTTGCTCCACTAGATGGCGCTCTGCAATCTAAAAAGCACATGTGCTCGTGGTCAGGTAATGCCTTCTTTGTTTTTAATATATGTGGTATATATATATATACATGTGGTATTTCGGTGGTCTGGTTTGTTGTGTTGAGTCGTGGGGGAAGATGATGATTACGCAGTCGTGATGGTTGTTAGTGGTAAGGCACATTGAGACGAATCACAGGGGAAACCGAGGCATCAGAGAGAGAGAACGCAGAGACCCAGTTGCGGCCGGCGGGCCATCCACCCCGTTCACAAAGACTTACCAACAATCTGTCTGCTATCTTGCGTCCGCTGAACTGACTGGCTGCGGGGCAAGCCCTTTTTATATGCTCAAGTCTTACGTCACCGGACGTCTGGCGCCCTGGCGTCGAGGTTACGGTTGACCTTATTTGGCTGCGGGTAAGCCCTGTTACGTCATTTTATTGGCGCCGCGTTGACGGGGAGATTGGCTTCATTGTCTGCGGGGTAAGCCCTTTTGGTTTCTACGTTCCCTCTAGATGTACCTCTTTATTTAATTGAACACTCAAAAACGACACATACAAAGTTAAATTGATTAAAGGAGGATTGGGTACAATGATTAAAAGTCCATATTAGATTAGGGGGTGTAAGAAGAGGTGGTGAGTATTTACACAGGTGTTTATATAATTCTGAAATTACCACATATATATATATTACTCACAGCAACGAACCAACGTCAATTTAAATACATATATATTTTAATAGTATATATTCGATGAATATATTGTCTATATAGTTTAGATGAAACAATAACACAATAAGTTGAAACCAATATACTCGAATTTATTAATAGCTGATATATTTAGGTATATATATGATATCAAAAATACCCCGCACTTAGAGGCTTTACCTTTATTTATTTAAATACAAAATTAAATTATTTGAATATTTTGAGAATAAGTCCCTCCTGCATCAATGAACCTTTGCCATCTTTTCTTCCAACTTTGGAATCACTTGGGAAATTCGTCTTCATCGCAAAACTTTCAGAGATTTCTCTTTAACGGTTTGTATTGTGCCAAAACGTTGACCTTTAAGTGACATTTTTAAATTTAGATTTGAAAAAATCATTCGATATTGATTCAGGAGATCAGGGAGGGTTTAGATGCACAGGAGTATAATTTTTTGTCAAATAAGCGAGCACCGAATGGGCTATATCTAGCCTTGCGTTATCATGATAAAGCCAATCATCTTTATTCTGCCATCTTTATAGGTTTTTCTTTCGCACAGCCTCTGTAACCTTTTCAAAATAGAAAGACAAGATTCTTGGTTAATTGTCGTCCCAGTTGGTATGAATTCATGATATACAAGTCCTTTGCTGTCGATGAAAATGTGATGAGCAGAACCTTCATTTTTTAATTTTCCCCCCTGGCTTTTTTGGCCCTTTGTTCGTCATCTGCCATTCATTGACTTGATTTGCGTTTTGTTTCGGGATTTCAGCCGTAGACCCATGTACCATCCTCTGTTATCACCTTATGTTGCCACATTTGGTTTTATACGGCCAATTTAAACAAGTTTGCGAATATCTCTTAACTTATCTCTTATGTTACCGGGTTAATATCAGTGGGACACTCTTTTTATATTCTTAACATGGATAATGAAATGACATATACAATATAATATAATGCGGCTTGTGTTTTTAAAACGACATTGGAAATTATCCCGCATGTGTTTCTTTTGAACGAATACTCAAAATTCATTTTAAGGAGAAATAACGATCATTTCTGACCTTAGGGATGAGGTATGAAAGGATGAATTGCGAAGAGTAATGATAAACGGAAAAATAAAAGTGTCCAGGGATGGGAATCGAACCCACAATGTTCCGCTTACCGGACAGATGCCATGTCCACTAGACTATCCATAATGACATTCTGGATACTTCTGACACTTCTCTAATTGTTATTCTCCGATTTTGAAACACCAAGGCTTCAATATTTTTAATTTTTCAGGATCACTAACCCCTTTTGGTGGTCAAAACCTTGTTGTCGTCTTCTGTGGAAGTTAGGCATTTTTGAACCTTTTAGAAACGGTGGGAATCTATTTTTTACTATCACGCGATTTCTCTTTTTCGAAAAAAATGCATTGATGATCTTCTCATATAAAGAGTAAAATCTATAAACTATCACATCCAATAAGAATTTTTTTTACTGTTTGAATACTTGAGGACAAACCTGATCAGAACTAATTCCTATAATCTAATGCAGATAGGCCGTTTTAAAAATAGGCATCATTAAAGATAATTTATAAGAATATATATTATTAGGCATAATTATTTTACATCTCGATTTTGAAAATATTTTTTTGACTTATACTGTATTCAACTAAGTGGAAGATATAGTGACTGCAGTCAGGTAAATATGACACAGAACTATGGTTTTTATATATGGGATTAGTATTGCGTGTCAATATAATCAAACCTCTCTTTGAACTTCTAATAGTAATATTATTATTATTCAAAATATATTCTTTTTATTTCTTTCACAACTTTAATCTTTCATATAAATAATTTTTGGAATCAATATAAAATTTTAATCCCATTTTATAAGAAGCTTTATTATCTGAAGTATTATTAAATAAATGATTTGTATAGGTCATGTTTTATCATCACTGATAATAAATGTATATAACAAAGTAAATATGTATATAACAAAATGTTCGATTAATATGATTTTTATGGGAAAAATTTGAGAAGAAGATATTGGTAAAAGCCTGATCGTTATTCTAGTTTATATAGTTTGATTATATATCTTCAGTTAGGTCTAAGTTGAAAAATACATATTGTAGGGGAAAGTAATGCTAAAGAAGTTGGAAAGCGTAGATAAAAATAAATATATAAACCCGTTTGTCAGCTACAAGACATCAAAAATTCCATGTTGAAAATGACAGATATGATCCATCATACATGATATTTCGGTTTAAATCAATTGAGACTTTCATAACACTTTATATATATCGAAAGAATGAAAAAATCGAAAAGATAATCTGAAATATAAATTACAATAAAACGCAGGCTCCGAGAATGAGTTTCTTATTTTTTATTAAATACTTCTCAAGCTTTCGAATAGAGCCAACCATGCTACAGGAGCATAACTAAAATTCGCTTATTTGTTCCTGTAGAAGAGTTGGCTCTACCCGAAAGCTTGAGAGATATTTAATAAAAAATAGAAAACTCATCCTCGGAGTCTCTGCTTAATGGTAAAATAACTCTTTCTCCTTGGAAGATGATAAAAATGAAGATCTTGAAAGTTGAAACTATGTCAATGATCATTGAAAAGTTTTCTGATAAATGAATATTTGTATTTCAGCATTTCGAAAATCCAAAAAATCCTAAAAAGGTACATGGTAAAAACCAGCAAAGGTCAATAATATATGTCGTTAATCAACTCTATAATTCTCTTAACTTTCTTTAAATAGGACATTCCTTTATTTATATCAATTCGTTTATCTTCGACTTTTTTTTGTCTATTTGGCTTAAATGATTTTTTTAATTACTAAAAAGAAACGAGAAAGTGACAAAATGAACATGTAAAAAAGATGAAGCGAAATATTCTGTTCCATGAATTAGGATTAAAAAATAGGATTTCTATATATAGAATTAAACAGCTGAATATATCACATAAAAATTAATGGTTTTAAGGATATATATTCCAAAGAAAAGAAAAACGTATATTTTATCCGAATGATTCTTTTAGCATTCGAATAATAGATTGAGAATGTTGATAATTTCAAAACTGTTTACATGTAGATAAATGCTTAGCCACAACAAATACAAAAGGAAAAGTAAATATAATCAAATATATAAAGCTCTAAATCTTCTCACCAGAGTTCAATATGCAAAATATCTTGAGTGAAAAAAGAACCAGAAGAAAGAAACAAAAGCGAAGTTTTTGAAAAAGATCATTGCTCACAATATTTCCAGTTATTTAAATGTAAACCTCGAGGTAAATAGGAAAAAAACTGTTTTATATAACTAGAGATGGATACATCTGAAGTCTTGGAGAACCTAATACCTTTTATATCTAGAGCAATAGATAAATACTTTTGACGAAAATCAATTAAGTAAATGTTTTGCATCATGGCTAATGAACCTATCTTATTTTAATTTGTAATATTATTTTTCATATATTTTAAATTCAAAATTATATTAAATTATTTTATTAAACAGAATATATGTATTATAAACAGAATATACGTATTATAGAAACATCATTTGTATTTAGATAAACTGTGTGACTTCGCTGCTCTCTTTGATGTGAGAAAATAAATAAATTATCCTGGAGGCTACTTAAAGTAGAGTTATCTCATTATTCCCTTATATAAATTTGCAGGATGGTTGAAACACGCTCTGGTAAGATGCAAGACCCAGCACAGGAGAGAATCAATGCTGAAGAGTCTGCCAAGCCGCAACCTGGTGCAACAATTGGTAGAGATGCTAGTTCCGAACCAGTTGTCCTGAATCCCAACATCGATATCCCCAAGTATGATGGAACAGAAGACCCTCGCCCATGGATTGAATCTCTTGAAGAAATTGGCTTCCTGTACCATTGGGCAGACTACATTATCTCCCGTTATGCTGCCATGAATATGATTGGCAGCGCCAAAACCTGGCTGAACCTACACAAGATAAGTCTCACCAGCTGGGAAAATTTCAAAAGCCGCCTAATTGAGGATTTTGCCTCAGACGCCAACAAAGAAGAAATGAAGATGAGATTAAACAGGATGCAACAGTGGAATGAACCTGCAATCAGGTTAGCAGAGGATATCCTTGTACTGTGCAACAAGGTCGACCCCCAAATGGAAGAAGAAACTAAAATAAACTGGGTTATTGGAGGGTGTTAAAGAAAGAATACTCTTTTGCCCTTCACCTAAACCCTCCTAAAAATACCAATTAACTTCTTGAAATTTGTAAAAAGCTGGATTTGTTCGAAAAGAATTACCAAGAACGTTTAGAAAAATAAAAAGCTCTTTATAATGGACCACGCTCTCCTCGTCCCCATCATCAAGAGCAATGGAAGAACGCTACGTCGTTCAGAAGACCATACCAGAGCACCTCCAAGCCCCAGGCCCCCGCTCCGAGTAACTACCAGAACACCTCCAAGCCGCAGGCCCCCACTCCGAGGAACTACCAGAACAAGCCTCTGCCCCAGGTATCTGCCCCTAGTCGATCTTACACTCCCAATTCTGAGCCAAAACCGGTCTACCCAAGTAAAACATACAATAAGAGTCCAAGTTCAAACAGGAATAGGACAGAAGACGGGAGACCAATATGTTTCAAGTGTAACAAGCCAGGACACGTAGCGCGGTATTGCAGAGTCAGGTTTATAAGAATTGTGGAAGAAGACCCCATAGTTACACAAGACAAGGTCGAAGAAGAAATCCGAATGGATAATGGAACTGAGAAGTCGAGACCTCTGCTCTACGCTGACCTAAGTAATAATAGCACGTACTCTGGTATCCCTACAAGGAATAGATATGCCGCATTAGAAGATTTAAACTAAGCATCGCGCCTGAGTCCGTCAATCAAAGCAAGTCGACCATAAATGGAATTAAAAAGTTGGACCCCAAATATAAAATGAACATTAACGTGGATAGAATCGGTATCTGCGAAGCTTTGATTGATACAGGCGCCGATATTTCAGTGGTCGACCTTAGTACAGCTCTTAACACAGGTCTTGAAATAATAAATCCTGATAAAATGTGCTCCGGACCCGATGGCAAAGAATTAGATATCGTAGGAAATATTATTTTAAATATAAAATTTGATGACAAAACAATTACACATCAATTTGTGATAATGAGAACAAATTTGCGAATATTTATACTTGGACGAGATTTTCTTAAGAAAATGTACGCAAAAATTGATTGTCAGCGTGAAATAATCAAATATGACTTGACAAAAAATCGTGACGTAATCAGATATCAACAGAAGAAAATAAAAAGTGCAAAGGATGCCATTATACCAGAACTCTCTATTAAATTGATTAATGCATTTGTAGAAGCAGAGGATGGCGAATACATCATCGAGGAGAACCATAAAATGTTTCAACAAATGGACTTCGACTAGCGAGAAGCTTAATAAATGTTGTGAATAAGGAAACATATATCTGGATAACAAACCCTTACCCTCGACCATTAAAAATATGAAAAAACAAACATTGTGCTTTGGAAGCCAGCCAGCCAAAGTGAATCTTATGGAAGAAAGTGAACAAAAAGAGCATGAAGAACCCCAATTTCAGATAAACGAAAATTTATCATATAAGGAAACGGAACAATTGAAACAAGTTTTGGAAAGGTACGCTGATTTGTTTACGTCGGGATTAGGAAGATCCAACTTAGCGAAACATCGGATCGATACAGAAGGCGCGAAACCGATCAAACACAAGCCGTATAGGGTGAGCGCGAAAGAGCGAGAAATCATAAAAGAGCAAATTGATGAAATGCTCAGAGACGGCATAATTAGACCATCCTCGAGTCCATGGTCCTTCCCTGTAATCTTGGTCAAGAAGCGAGATAGTAAGTACAGATTTTGCGTTGACTACAGAAATTTGAATGATGTAACAATGAAGGATGTTTACCCAATTCCCAGAATTGATGAAGTATTGGATACACTTCAAGGATCCAAATACTTTTCAGCAATTGACATTAAATCAGGATATTGGCAAGTAGAGGTTGAGGAGAAAGATAAAGAAAAGACAGCCTTCACTACAGCACATGGCCTATATGAGTTCAACGTAATGCCCTTTGGTCTATGCAATGCCCCTGCTACATTTGAGAGGAACATGGAAAATATGCTTGGTAATCTTAGATGGCAAATTTGCTTATTTTATCTAGATGACGTAATCATTTATAGCTCGGATTTTTCAACACATCTCAAAAGAATAGAAGCTGTTTTAAGATGTTTTCGCGAGGCTAATTTAAAATTGAACAACAAAAAATGCCAATTTGCTTTCGAAGAACTGGAGATTTCTGGCCATATAACTAATCAACCTGGTATAAAACCAGCGGAGCATAATATCAAGGCTATTAGAGATTTTCCTCGGCCCAAAAAGATAAAAGAAGTTCAATCATTTTTAGGAATGTGCTCATATTATAGAAAATTTATCAAAGGTTTTTCAAAAATTGCCGATCCATTAATCAGTCTGATAAAAAAGAATGTACCTTTTACCTGGACAGAAAATCAAGAAAAAGCATTTCAAACCCTTAAAGTAGCATTGATAAATCCCCCAATCTTAGGGCACTTTGATCCGAATGCAATTACTTACATTCATACTGACGCATCTAACATCGGCCTGGGTACAACATTAGTCCAAAAGTTCGGCGATAAAGAAAAGGTGATCTCATATTTAAGTCGAACACTGAGCAAACCTGAGCAAAATTATTCGACTACCGAAAAAGAATGTCTAGCTGTTGTGTGGTCGATGTCCAAGTTACGACCCTACCTATATGGAAGGCACTTCAAAATCGTAACTGATCATCACGCACTATGCTGGCTTAAGAATCTGAAAGATCCGACCGGCGCATTAGCACGATGGGCACTGAAGATTCAGGAATATAATTTCGAAATTATACACAAATCGGGTAAAAAACATCTGCACGCTGATGGTCTATCTAGAGGACCCTTTCCGGAAAACGAATGGGACGAAGATTATGAAAGCCTATTTCTGAATCAAATAATAGACGAGAAGGATGATTTTTTGAGAATATTAAGGAGAACATTAGTGCAAACAAGCGTTCAATTACACAGAACTTCAAAGAAGAAAATGGGTGTCTCTACAAGAAAAATCCAAATCCTGAAGGTAGGGCATGGTTGCTGGTAGTGCCGAAAAAGAGAAGGAAGGAAATCATGAGTGAATACCACAACCATATGCTGAATGGCCATCTGGGCGTCGCCAGAACCACTTACCGATTGAAGAATAAATACTATTGGCCTTCCATGCTGAAAGATGTTTCAGAATTTGTAAAGACGTGCCACCTTTGCCCAAGTCGGAAAGGTTCAAATCACTTGCCTTCTGGACTTTTACAACCTATTCCCCCAGCTAACTACCCTTTTGAAAGAATCGGAATTGACTTTGTTGACCCCTTGCCATCAACGAAAAGAAGAAGGAAGTGGATAATTGTGTTGAATGATTATTATACCAAGTATGCTGAAACAAAGGCTGTATCAGAAGCAACTGTGAAAGTCTCTACATTTTTAATTGAACATATTATTCTACGTCACGGGGCCCCAAGATTTCTTATTAGCGGTAGAGGTTCACAATTCACTAGCAATTTGATGAAGGAGGTAATGAAAATGTGCAAAGTTAAACACTGCTTCACAACGAGCTACCACCCCCAGACTAACGGACTAACGGAACGGCTAAATAGAACTTTAATCAATATGATCAGCATGTATGTGAACACAGACCAGAAGAACTGGGACGAAATCCTCCCTTTTATCACCCACGCGTATAATACCACGATTCAAGAAACCACAGGCTACTCTCCATTTTTCCTGTTGTTTGGAAGGGAACCCATGTCCCTCTTAGACGACGAGAATATCCCAACGGACAGTAACATGGACGATTACGACGAATATATAGAAAACTACTTAGATAAAATAGCAAGGACGAGACAGGTAGTCATTAACAACACAGAGAAGACTCAGGAAAGAATGAAAAGAAACTATGACAAAAAACACAATGAGAAAATCTATGAACCAGGACATTTAGTGGCAGTTTGGACACCAGTCAGGAAAATCGGAAAATGTGAAAAACTATTGAGAAAATATTTTGGCCCATATCGAATATTAAAGAAGCTGTCTAGCGTAAATTACTTAATTGAGCCGAAAGATAATCCTGGCCAAGACCCATTGATTGTCCATGTCTCAAGACTCAAACCCTATTTTGAGAGAATTGATGAGGTAACTCACGAGGACGTGACGACCTCTGGAGAGGGGGAAGTGTTGCATCATGGCTAATGAACCTATTTTATTTTAATTTGTAATATTATTTTTCATATATTTTAAATTCAAAATTATATTTAATTATTTTATTAAACAGAATATATGTATTATAAACAAAATATACGTATTATAGAATCATCATTTGTATTTAGGTAAACTGTGTGACTTCACTGCTCTCTTTGATGTGAGAAAATAAATAAATTATCCTGGAGGCTACCTAAATTAGAGTTATCTCATTATTCCCTTATATAAATTTGTAGGATGGTTGAAACACGCTCTGGTGTGATGCAAGACCCAGCACAGTAGAGAATCAAGGCTGAAGAGTCTGCCAAGCAGCAACCTGGTGCAACAATATGTTATACTTGGTAATTCATAGCAACAAGACAAATTTATTTCAGAAAAACATGCTGTCTATAAATTTGTTTGCCATGTTTTTCTCTGTTCTTTCATTAGAATTGTATAATGTGTATTATTTTAGAATTCAAAAAAAAAAATACAAAATTTTAAATCATATATATGTGGTGAAGTCCTGTTGACTCGTGTATAATCCTGTCGACTAAATATATGATAAGGTATCCTGTCGACCTAAACTGTGGTGTGTTATCCTTTCGACTCTCGCTATACTGTGTTAACCGAGAGGAACAGTCAGGATGTGGAGAGTCGAAAGGATAACACACCACAGTTTAAGTCTACTGGATACCTCATCATATATTTAGTCGACAGGATTCTACAAGAGTCAACAAGACCTCACCACATTTTTGTCGACAGGATACCTCATCACATTTTTAGCCGATAGGATGACCAAAACGAAGGATGAACACAACGAAGAGGTAAGAAGCCTGTTCAGATAGAAGCGAGAAAGAACAAAGATGAAGGAGCAAATCGACCATTCCAACGATGTGACTGAGCAATCTACCCCAAACAAGAAACGACATTGGAGGAATAAACCGGCCATTCCAGCGAAACGACCAAGCAATCTCTCCCCCAACAGTAGATAATTAGGAAGAAACTTCGTCCCAAGGGACCTCCGCAGACCTGCTAGCACAGCTCGCCAACGTCAGGAGCAAGCTGACCACCCCAACGACAATGCCGAAAATCACGCAA
>CP092874.1:56920655-57081772 GCA_030710605.1 Cordylochernes scorpioides | reverse complement strand
TGCAAGAAAATGGATTTTTTGAAAAGAAGTATCGGGAACGTGTGGAGAAATCCAGAAACCTATATAACGGTCCACGCTATTCTAGACCCCAACAACCAATCGAGGGTACGTGCCGCCGACTGCCGCACGAAACTACCAGACCACTTCCAGGCCCCAAGCCCCTGTTTCCAATAATTACAAGAACGACTCCCATCCTACCCCCAGACAGTATCGAAACAACTTTCCCCAGCCCCTCTACCCCTAGACGTCCTTATAATCCTAACTTTGTGCCGAAACCAAACCTTCAGAGAAACACTTACAATAAAAGCCAAGAAGTGAGCAAAAATAGGACGGAAGATGGAAGACCAATCTGCTTTAAATGTAACAAGCCAGGGCACGTGGCCCGTTATTGTAGGGTCAAGTTTATAAGAATCCTAGAAGAGGATCCAGCAGATACCCAAGAGAAGGTCGAAGAAAAATGCCAAATGAATGAAATATCAGAGAAATCAGGACCTCGGCTTTATGCTGATGTATGTCATAGCACACAGACAAATATTCCTACCCGGAATAGATATTCCGTGTTGGAAGATTTAAACTAAGCGTCGCGCCTGAATCTGTCAATCAAAGCAAGTCGACCATAAACGGAATCAAGAAGTTGGACCCTAAATACAAATTAAAATTAATGTGGACAAGATAGGGACTTTTGAAGCTTTGGTTGATACAGGTGCTGACCTCTCAGTGGTCGACCTCAGAACGGCCCTCGATACAGGCCATGGTATAAGTAAACTCGCAAAAATTTGTGCAGGACCCGATGGAAAAAAATTGGACATGGTAGGAAGTATATTTGTAAATATAAAAATTGATGACGAAACATTATCACACAACTTTGTGATATTGAAAACGCATTTACGGACATTAATTCTTGGGAGAGATTTCCTTAAGAAAATGAACGCAAAAATAGATTGTAAGCAAGAAACTATAAAATATGATTTGACGAATAATCATGACGAAATCAATTTTGAAATGTTGAAAATAAAGAGTGCCAAGGATTCCATTGTACCGGAATGTTCCATGAAATTGATCAAGGCATTGGTAGAAACAGAGGATGGAGAATATATTATCGAGGAGAGCAGCAAAATGTTTCAAACAAATGGACTTCGTCTAGCAAGAAGCTTGATCAATGTTATAAATAGGGAAACGCACATCTGGATAACTAATCCGTATCCTCGACCGTTAAAAATAATGAAAAACCAAACATTGGCTTTTGGAAGTAGTCCAGCGAAAATAAATGTGAGTCGAGAAAGAGAGGTAGAAAAGAACGAAGAACCTAGATTCCAAATAAACGAAAATCTTTCACCAAAGGAACAGAAGGAGTTTAAAACAAGTTTTAGAAAGGTATGGAGATCTTTTTTCATCGAGATTAGGGAGAACCAATTTGGCAAAACATCGGATAGACACAGAAGACGCGAAGCCAATTAAACACAAGCCTTACCGGGTAAGTGCTAAAGAACGAGATATTATAAAAGAGCAAATTGACGAGATGCTTACAGAAGGCATAATTAGGCCATCTTCTAGCCCCTGGTCTTTTCCAGTAATATTGGTCAAGAAGCGAGATGGTAAATACAGATTTTGTGTGGACTACAGAAAACTGAATAATGTGACAGTAAAAGATGTCTATCCGATCCCTAGAATAGACGAAGTTATGGATACTCTCCAAGGATCTACACACTTCTCAGCAATAGACCTCAGATCTGGATATTGGCAAGTTGAAGTCGAAGAAAGAGACAAAGAGAAAACAGCTTTCACTACAGCGCATGGATTATATGAATTCAACGTGATGCCTTTTGGACTTTGTAACGCGCCTGCTACCTTTGAGAGAAATATGGAGAATATGCTTGGAAATCTGAGATGGCAAATTTGTTTGTGTTATCTGGATGATGTTATCATATATAGCCCGGATTTTCCAACGCACCTCAAAAGACTTGAAGCTGTTTTTAGATGTTTTCGTGAATCTAATTTAAGGTTAAACGACAAAAAATGCCGATTTGCTTTTGAAGAATTGGAGATTCTCGGCTATATACCGAGCAAACATGGTATAAAACCCGCGGAACATAACATCAAAGCTGTCAGAAATTTTCCTCGACCCAAAAAGGTCAAAGAAGTACAATCCTTTTTGGGAATGTGTTCATATTATAGAAAATTTATCAAAGACTTTTCAAAAATGCTGACCCTTTGACCAACCTTATAAAAAAAAGTGTATCATTTACCTGGACAGAAAGACAAGAGGAAGCGTTTCAAGCCCTAAAAACAGCACTATTAAGTCCACCAATTTTAGGTCACTTCAATCCAAATGCACCTACTTATGTTCATACTGATGCGTCCAACATCGGCATAGGTGCAACACTTGTCCAAGACATCGGTGGTGAAGAGAAGGTGATCTCATATTTGAGTCGTACCCTAAGTAAAGCGGAGCAAAATTATTCAACCACTGAAAAAGAATGTCTGGCCGTTGTCTGGTCAATGTCAAAATTACGACCCTACCTTTATGGAAGACACTTTAAAATAGTAACAGACCATCACGCCTTATGCTGGCTCAAAAACTTGAAGGATCCAACAGGTCGATTGGCAAGATGGGCATTGAAAATTCAAGAATATGACTTCGATATAATACATAAATCGGGAAAGAAGCATCTGGACGCCGATGGCTTATCTAGGGGGCCCTTACCAGAAACTGATTGGGATGAGGATTTTGAAAGGCTATTTTTAAATCAAATAACAGACGAAGAGGATAAATTTATCGAAAGTGTTAAGAAAAACCTTAATGGAAGCAGGCGATCAATTGCGCAAAACTTTAAAGAAGAAGATGGATGCCTCTTTAAGAAAAACCCGAACCCTGAAGGCAGGGCGTGGTTGCTTGTGGTTCCAGAGAATAAAAAGAGAGAAATTATGAAAGAATATCACAATCATATGTCGAATGGCCATCTGGGCGTCGCCAGAACCATGTACCGAATAAAGAGTAAATACTTTTGGCCATCCATGCTAAAGGATGTCTCAGAATTCGTTAGGACGTGTCACCTTTGCCAAAGTAGGAAAGGCTCAAACCAATTACCTTCTGGACTACTACAGCCCATCCCCCCAGCCAACTTTCCTTTCGAAGAATTGGAATTGACTTTGTTGGTCCACTACCATCTACGAAAAACAGGAAAAAATGGATAATCGTGCTGTCGGACTACTACACTAGATATGCAGAAACAAGAGCAGTCTCGGAAGCAACAGTGAAAGAAGTTTCTAAATTTCTAGTAGAGGATATTTTTCTTCGGCACGGAGCCCCACAATATCTTATTAGTGACAGAGGCTCTCAATTTACCAGTAATTTAATGAAAGAGGTGATGAAAACGTGCAAGATTAAACATTGCTTCACAACGAGCTATCATCCCCAGACTAATGGATTGACAGAGCGGTTAAATAGAACATTGATCAATATGCTCAGTATGTATGTGAACACTGATCAGAAAAATTGGGACGAAATACTCCATTCATCACTCACGCTTACAATACTACAATTCAGGAAACCACAGGATATTCTCCCTTTTTCCTGATGTTTGGAAGAGAACCCACGTCTCTTTTGGACGACAGGAATATCTCGGTGGACATTGACAAAGATGATTATGATGAATACATAAAACATCACTTAGACAAAATAAACAGAACAAGAAAATTAGTTATTAACAACACAATAAAGACTCAAGAAAGAATGAAAAAGAACTATGACAAGAAACACATGGAAAGAAGCTACGAACCAGGAGAATTAGTAGCAGTTTGGACACCAATTAGGAAAATAGGAAAGTGTGAGAAACTACTGAGAAAATATTTTGGCCCATATAGAATATTAAAGAAGCTGTCCAACGTAAATACTTAATTGAACCAAAAGATAATCCTGGCCAAGACCCATTGATTGTCCATGTCTCAAGAATCAAACCCTATTTTGAAAGAATTGATGAGGTCAGTCACGAGGACGTGACGACCTCTGGAGAGGGGGAAGTGTTACATCATGATTAATGGCGTATTTCTTATATTAGTTTTAATATATTTGAAATTTAAATTATATATTTATTTATTTTTATATAAAATATTCTATGATATTTATTTAAAACAGATTATTAATTTATCATCATTTGTATTTAGGTACACTGTGACTTCACTGCTCTCTTTGATGTGAAAAAATAAATAAAGGATTCTGGTGGCTACTTAAAGAAGACTTATCTCGTTATTCCCTTTTATAAATTTGTAGGATGGTTGAAACACGCTCTGGTAAGATGCAAGACCCAGCACAGGAGAGAATCCAGGCTGAAGAGTCTGCCAAGCCGCAACCTGGTGTAACAATATATTATTTGATATTCTATCTCCTCAAGTATAACCTTAGCTGCTTAAGTCCTATATTTGTCTATTTCTATGTCACACGCTATTCCGAAGATGGTAGCGACGTTGTTACCGAAATGTCACACTTGTATATCTTAATAAGGAAATTTTACTAAGTCACATCTTACATGCTCCATTCCCATTTGTCCAAAAACGGGAATACAACAAATATATTACAAGCACAGCAGATATCTAATGCGTCTAAGTTCCTTGGTTATTCTTAAAGTTGAACCAAAGTTCAGAACCTTAAATAAAATTAAAATCAAAACAAAATATACTGTTGAACTCAAGTCTTAAATCACAACCTGCTATTAATACAGAATAGCCTCTTCAATTAAAAAAAAGAAAACTGAAAACTCCTTACAATGAACATTTAACACAAACACAAGGTTGTAGCCTTAAAAAAGAAAAACTGAAAGAATCTGAAACCCTTTACAAAGACACTCAGAATCTAAAACCATGGTTGTAGCGTAAAAAAAAACTGAAAATTCTTTAAGGCCACAATTCAAGGCCTTTAAATCACTTCCTAATATTTCATACCATGATCAAAACTCGACCAAACTCAGTACACATTCTATGGATTTACTTTTTGGCCGCCTGGGCATGATTTACACCCAGTGGGCTTCTTGACCCTGGTCGAACGGCGTATTTCAGGGCCGCCAACATTGCCACCAATTGCCCTATTCACTATCTCTAGCGGGTTTCTTAAGATTGCCGTCTCTTGTGGTTCCCCTGGTTCTACAGGTCTCCGGGAATATATAGGATACGTTGGGTGTACCCAGTGATCTTCATCATTGATGATATACCAACACTAAAACAAGGTTGTGAAAACCCTTTCAACGACGGACTAACATTAAAACACGGTTGTGAAATTCTTTAAATGATATACTACACAAAGACAAGGTTGTGACAACCCTCAAAATTGATATACCAACACTAAAACAAGGTTGTGAAAACCCCTTTCAACGATGGACTAACATTAAAACACAGTTGTGAAACTCTCTACAATGACACATAAACACTAAAACAGGTTGTGACAACCTTTTAAAGATGACATACAAACGCTAAAACACCTTGTGAGGACTCTCTATAATGATCCTTTAGCACTAAGGCACATATTGTGGCTTAAAATAAAAGAAAACTGAAAACTCCTTAAAATCATCATAACCTTAGGACAAAATGTAGCATAAAAATAAAAAGTAAACTGAAAATTCTTTAATTCATCATAATACTAAGACAAAACTGTAGCTTAAAATAAAAAAATACATAAGGAGGACTTAAAATTCATTAAGTCGCATCATAACATTAAAACAAAGTGTTGTTAAAAAAAAACTGAGTAGCTCTTTAAAATTATATACCAACACTAAAACAAAAATTGGAGCCAAAAAAAAAACTGAAAGCCTTTAACGAAATTCTGGCTTCTTAAAAGGAGAATACATATTTGTTATTTGATATAACCTAGCTTTATAACTAATATAGACCTATGTATATAAATTAGTGTATACAGTTGCTGAAATTTCGGTGAATCAGCTTATACTAACTCTCAGTACATATTATGTACTATTTACAAATATCGGCCTCTAGTCTAAAACAAATTATCTATCAACACTACGTGGTGAAGAGCCAAAATAGTTCTATCGAGGCGATAGTGCGGTCAACAGCTACGTTTTAAACATTGAATGCACTTTCCTCTATCATCTTCCCACCGTCTCTCTATCAATCTTTATCTTCTATTTACAAACCCTTTACCAACTTTCCTCAATTCCTCCGCTTTCAACATCTCTCCGCATCTTTCTACAATTCTTCCTGTCGATTCTCGACATGCTTCGACATCTTTCTAACATTTCTTTCTTTCAACACCATTTTAACATTCCTTTAACATCTTTCTATCTCGATTTCCACCCTTTTCTTCCTTTCATCTCTATTTCATCATTATTCGTCTTTCTATTCATCGCTTTCTATCCCTCTCAACACTTCTCATCTCTTTCAACACCTTTCAAAAACCTTTAGCATCCTTTAGCACTTTCTTTCATCCTCTCGCCTCTATTCATTGCTTTCGATATACCTCTCTCCATCTCTTACAAAAGCTTGTAACACTCTTACATCATCCTTTCAATATCTTTCGACATGTTTCTACACCTTTCTCGCATCTCTGTTTATCGCTTTCAACACATTTCAACTCCTTTTCATCGCTTTTAACACATATTACCGCCTTTTCATCACTCTTTTAACGCTATTCAACCCTCTTTCATCGCTTTTTAACACATTTCAATCGCCTTTTCATCACTCTTTCATCGTCTTTTAGACATTTCATCGCCTTTTCATCTCTCTTTCATCGCTCTTAACACATTTCATCGCCTTTACATCCTATCTCTAAAATCTCTATCCTTCGCTTTCTACGCATTTCAACGACTTTTCATCACTCTTTCATCGTCTTTTAGACATTTCATCGCCTTTTCATCTCTCTTTCATCGCTCTTAACACATTTCATCGCCTTTTCATCCCTCTGAGTCTCCTCGAAACCCGTCATCGGGAATTGGATCCCAAACTATTATTATTCTTCATTTTGAAGCTATTCTGGTATACTATCCCCTCCCCTGCCAGCTCTATGCTAAAGTCTGACATTCGTTCAGGGCGAAAGCTACCGCAAAATCTCGAGGAAATTCCTCAGGACCTGTTTCCACCCCCTAATCTCCCCTTCGGGGAGATAAGCTCTTCCTGGATGTATTGAAACTAGCTAGCTATGGTAGCCTATTGATAAAGGTGCTGTTCTCACTGCTTTTACTGAATATCAGAATAAAATATTAATTACTACTAGTATAATATTATTCTGATAGCCTATGATCTTTAAGCCTTTATACACACTCGGCGAGGTAGTCACCTTGTTAACAAAAAAATCCATAACATTATATACCAGTTAAAACACAATAAAGTTAGATAAATAGTTTGCTTCAACCAAATGAGAAAGGGCAGCCTTATCATGGAAATTTGAGATATATACATGTACGAAATTCAGTTGCCCTATAACTCGAATATTTGTGCCAAATGGGTTGCACCTAATTGCTAATATTAAACAATGCTGATTGTCTACACTTACAATATGCATTGACGCGAGTAACTTTGCAAATTTTAACATAAGATTTCAAATTTTAAGGTGTCATAAAGAAAAAATTTTATAAAAGAAAAAAAAAATTTCCGCTCAATTTTATCTTTCCCATTTAATACATAATAAATTTTATGAAATGACTGTTTCTTATACAGCTTTCCATCATATTGTTCCATTCCTTATTCCAGCCGGAACTCTTGTTCACTACACGTTGGTTCGAAAAAAAAATACTGTCAATTGTAGGCTAATCTCTATTACGCCTTCATGATATCGTGTACTTTGTCTTGACCTGGTTCGATTCAGCACGCCTTCCTATCGGAATCTCGTTAGGATACAGAGTTGGACATTTAACGTATATATATTGTAATGGTACCAAAGATTTGTCTCGTTAAGACATGGCTGTCGCAGTGATTTCTCGTGGTATGACAGAGGTGAACCGAGCTTAGATACGTCTGATCAGGTCCGAGTTGGCACAACCATATCTTGCGTAGATTGGGTCGGCATGTCGATTAATCAATCTTGGAAAATCTGAGCGAAATTAGGTGCATCAGCCTAGCAGGTGGATAGTATGTAGAGTACATCTCTGTATTCTACCATTGATGCATATATTTCAAATATTCTTTCCACATCCCACCACAATGACCCACTCTTCAACTGGTTCATGCCACGTGGTCTTACGCTCGGTGGCGTCCATCGGGATATTATGTTTAATGTCGTTCTTCACTCACGTCCACCTTCGTAAGTATCTTTAAATCCTATTAAATAATGTACAATCTTGTAGGCAAAATTACATGCTCCGACATCCACAGTTCAAGACTACGCAAGATACCCCCCTTAGTCTTCAAGGCCTATTCCCGACCTCCAGAAATGTAGTCTTTGCTACTGGTTACCAATGTCTAATGCCACATTTCATAAAATTACGAAAGCCGATGTCGAAACGGGTTTTAGGTCTGTTGTGATGCTATAATCCTTTCCTTTGGTACTGGCTTCTGCGGCCAAATACTCTGAAGGTGGTGGGGTAAATAAAGGCTTCTGGAAGGGCTTATCAAACCAGTCAAGTGCAAACATACACGAGGTGCTATACCCTCTATCTCTGTTTGTCTAAGGTTATCTATAATCATAATCTGGTGGACTGCTAAGTTCTTATTTCAAAATAGAGTCATTAATTTCCAAAGGACGCAGGTTATAATAAAAAAAATGATTTCGTTCTGTGGCTGGAATTAAAGAAAAGAAACAACAAATTTCATTACTGTCATTAAAAAAAAAAAGGAAGAAAGCCTTTCCCACCAAGCTCTGTAATATGGATTATCGTACCATAAAATCGCTATTAAATTGAATACGAAAATAACTAAATAATAAAATATAAATACACCTATAAATGGGAGAGATAAAATTATGTGCAGTAATTATTTGTAATGTGCGTGACACATGCAAAAAAAGGAAAATACAATCAAAGATGACCGAAAAAAATTGTATTATTTAGTTGTTCAAATCTCTAAAAACAGTTGTCCAAATCTCTACCAAAGATAGTTTGTTAATATTCGATGATTATTGTAATTCTCATTAAACGTAATAACTACTCCCTTTGATATAGATACACATCCAGCTATCAGGATGTATCTTGCTGTCCACTTTTCTTTGCTTTATAGCGGTTCAAATTTATGAAGAAAAACAAAAGCTAAACATATGACTGGCCTAAATTTCTATGGAATTTCATCATGCTCTCTGCTGGAAACTATTCACTGTAATCAAATACTATCGAGGTGTTTGTTATTTGTCCTCATCCAAGGAAAAAAATGTTTCAGAAAATAGAATCTTGGAAATTTTTACCTAAGACATTTTGTGGAAAGAAAAAGAAAATTGCACATTTATAAATTCAAGGTGGCCTTCCCATGCCAGTGTGTATACAGGATATTTAGGATTAAGCAGGAAATGGAATTCTTTAGCGTCTTCAAATTCGTATATAGTTGGAGGCAATCATGGATTGAAAGTCGGGCTTTGTACGCGTCCATCGACCGCCATCTTGAAATTTTTACCGTGGTTGCATCGACATGTAAGCAAGTCTTGTAAATATACCATATTGGGATAAGGAGGATGGCGAAATTCAACGACTTAATGAAGCAGGCAAACTATACGCTTGTCTAAAATATCGGGGGTTAAATCTTAAAAGAAATGCTCATTCATATAAAGTTATCAAAATTAAAAATATCAAAATACTGTTTTATCTCGTGTACACTACCGGGATTTGTACTACTGTTACATATAAAAATGATCATTACATAAAATATAAGCTAAGGGAGAGATTTATGGGAAAGCATGGCTAAACTCATCTACGATTGATGATCGGGGTGGACACTTAAGTCTGGACATTACGTTCATATATGGACATAAAAATAAAATAAACAATCGCATTAACGAATAAAAGAAAAAAAAATACCAGCGTGCTGTTAAGTCTGTCGGATGAAACCACTTAGTAAAAAAAAAATACAGAAAATATAATTGAAAACATTTATAAATTAAACAAATCGCATGACATATGCACATTAGATAAGAGGATAAATGCTTTAAATTATTATATTGAAAACGTTAGATACTATAAAGATAAGAGAGAACAAAGGGCACAATTTGACAAACTCTAAAAAAATATCTTCAGACTTATCGAGCGGAAATTTTTGTTGGATAAAGTATTTGAAATAAATCATTAAACCTTGATATACAATAGTACAAGTCATATTGAACTTACAGTTTGAAAAGAAAAATAATGGTGAAGAAATAAAAGGAGATGGAATATTTAAAGCGTGAAGCCTTAAATACAGAAAATATAATTGAAGACATTTATAAATTAAATAATTCGTATGTCAATGCACATCAGAATAGAAAATAAATGCTTCGAATTATTATATTGATAAATGTTAAATACTATAAGGATAAGAGATAACTGGGAGAACAATTTGACAAACTCAAAAGAAATATATTCAGACCTATCGAGCGGAAATTTTGCTGGATGGAAATAATTGAAATATAAAATCATTAAACCTTAGTATAAAATAAGTCGCATTGGTTTTTTTACAATTAAGAAGGTAATGGTGAAAAACAAAAGGGAAGATTGAATATTTAAGACGTGAAACCTTCCCGCAAGAGCGGGGAGGATAGCAAAAACTAACCTTTCAACTCAGATGCTGGCAGTGAACGAACTCCTAGTTGTTTTTCTACCTCCCACCTTGGAACGTCCACATGTGTTTTACACATGTCCACCCCCAAAAATACCTCCCTTCTCCACCCCCCATGCACACGTGTTAGGAGGGGAGGGAAAAACACATGTGTCCCAAAGGACCCCAAATTTGGAATTCGTGGGAAATTCTCAGGTTTCTGAGAAAGCGTTGGTTTTTAGGCCTAAGTTTCGCAATTTAATATATATATATATATTTTTTTTTTTAAGAATCATGTAAAACGTAGTATTCAGAAAAATTAGGCTAAATCATGAGTTTTTACACATAAACATTTACTAAATACACAATAAAAAATGCATATTAAACAAAATTCACTTTAGAGCCATGTAATACACTAAATAAATGAAATTATACATCAGACATATTCTGAATAAAAGAAGAACATGCCACACGCGAGTGGCCAACGGCGTTTCTGGATATATAGAGAAATAATAAAATTAAAATTGTGTCTGTAGTTTAAAACAGTTGTAAATTTTTTTAAAGCCTTGCTTTAAAAAAAATCAACGATCTTTTGAGAAATGTTTAACTAGTGGCGATTACCCGCCGAGTATAATGTATTTTTAAAGTGGGTGGAAGACAATTTTGGAAAAAAAAAAAAGGTATAAAATTACACGTGTGTAAAATATGTAGAAAGGCGTCGTGAACAGATAAAGAAATTTTCGACTCAAAATGATTATTCACCATTACAATATATTTTAAAAGTGAACAAAATAAAAATTTTACTCGAAAACGATTGTTCATCTTTGCTACGCATTTTAAGATATTAAAATAAAGCTCTTGTTAAAACATGAGAATACATTAAGATGTGTGTATTAAACGTTAAATATTTCTTTGAAATTATGCAGAAATTGAACAAAAGGCATAAAATTAGCACGCTCGTAAAATATGCAATGGTGTCCTGAACAAAAATTTTACTCGGGGGGGGGGGGGGGAAAGGATTGTTCATCATTACTATGCATTTTTAGATATTAAAATAAAGCTCTTGTTAAACAAGAAAGTACATTAAGACGGGTGTATTAAACGTTAAACATTTCTTTGAAATTATACAGAAATTGAATAAAAGGCATAAAAATAGCACGCTCGTAAAATATGCAACGGCGTCCTGAACAAAATAAGAATTTTACTCGAAAAACGATTGTTCATCTTTGCTAGGCATTTTTAGATATTAAAATAAAGCTCTTGTTAAAACATGAGAATACATTAAGACGGGTGTATTAAACGTTAAATATTTCTTTGAAATTATACAGAAATTGAACAAAAGGCATAAAATTAGCACGCTCGTAAAATATGCAACGGTGTCCTGTACAAAAGAAATAAAAAATTTACTCGAAAAAGGTTGATCATCTTTGCTACGCATTTTTAGATATTAAAATAAAGCTCTTGTTAAAACATGAAAATACATTAAGATGGGTGTATTAAACGTTAAATATTTCCTTGAAATTATACAGAAATTGAACAAAAGGCATAAAATCAGCACGCTCGTAAAATATGCAATGGTGTCCTGAACAAAAGAAATAAAAAATTTACTCGAAAAAGGTTGATCATCTTTGCTACGCATTTTTAGATATTAAAATAAAGCTCTTGTTAAAACATGAGAATACATTAAGATGGGTGTATTAAACGTTAAATATTTCTTTGAAATTATGCAGAAATTGAACAAAAGGCATAAAATTAGCACGCTCGTAAAATATGCAATGGTGTCCTGAACAAAAATATTTACTCGGGGGAAAAAAAAGGATTGTTCATCATTACTATGCATTTTTAGATATTAAAATAAAGCTCTTGTTAAACAAGAAATTACATTAAGACGGGTGTATTAAACGTTAAACATTTCTTTGAAATTATACAGAAATTGAATAAAAGGCATAAAAATAGCACGCTCGTAAAATATGCAACGGTGTCCTGTACAAAAGAAATAAAAAATTTACTCGAAAAAGGTTGATCATCTTTGCTACGCATTTTTAGATATTAAAATAAAGCTCTTGTTAAAACATGAAAATACATTAAGATAGGTTTTGAAAATAGAGCAATCCATATTTAATTCATTAGATAATAAAAAGGCATATATTGGATTTAATAAAATATTTATTTTGCCAATATTTCGGCTGGCTGAACGCCAACCTTTATCGAGGCATTACATTTTTGTATACACAAACTCAGCGCCGCATAGTGTTATAATATCACAGTTGAAATCAATTAAAATACCGAGTAGGTGGGAAAAATTTGTGAATGAAAAAATTATTATAAAAATTGCAATCAAATATGTAAAATATATTAAAATATTAAAGAAAAAAATGAGTTCTATCTTTATATTTTAAAAAATTTGTAATAAGTACATAAAAATAATTCAATAATTATTCAATAAGAGATAAATATAAAAATATATGTATCTATTAAAACATTTGAAATTAAAAATAAAATGATTTAAACAATAAACTGTATGAACTTTTTTAAAACGTTTAACAAAAAAAATGTGGGTATTTAAAAAATTCATTTCAAAATTTAAGGAGATCGATTTATATGTAAGTAAAAAAGAAATTATAAAAATGCATTGAAATGGAAGTTAAAACAATTTAGGATGAATAAATGAGAAAAATAAATTAAAAAGTGGAAACTAAAAACGTTTAAAATATTGCATGTAATATGTTATATATTTAATGTATCAATACTTTTGGGTTTTGAAGCGATAAATGTAAAAATATTTTAAACAAGTGGTATGTATTACTTTTACAGGTTATTACAAATGTGTGAAAATATAATTTAAGAAATCGCGGGTATTACAACAAAATTTAAAAATTCATTAAAGCAAAAAAAAATAAAAAAAGCAAAGTTATGTAATTTGAAAAACGGCACCTCTCCCTTTAAAATAGTAAAAAATAAGTCAATTTAAAATAAAAATTAACTAATTGAAATTAAAATAATTAGACAAAAATTAAGAAGATCTAAATGGTGTGTAGATGTCTGGTAAATCAATTTTTCTATTTATGCTTTCTGTGTCTTCTGCAGAAGCCCAGCTTTCTAAGAACAATCGGCAGTGTTTTTCTTTAATGTTCTGGTATAAAACAGCTGTATTTTCGAAATCCGGAGTGTGGTTGTTTTTCAGTGCATGATCTACAAGGAGAGACAGTGGGTTGTAATTCCTTAGTCCTGATTTGTGTTGATTTAAACGATCTTTAAGTGGTTTGCTGGTTTCACCTATATAATTAGCTTGGCAATTGTTACAAGGTATTTTGTAAATTACGTTGATTTTGTTTTCCATTTTGTTGATTTGTTTAGTGTCTGGATGGCGTAGGGCCTTTTTTAAATTTAAAGATGATTGATAGGTAGTTATGATGTTGTATCTCTTTAAGACTCTGGCGATGCGTTCAGAGCCGTAGCTGTAGGGGAGGGAGCAGTAAAGTTTTTTTGATTGATCAGGGGTGTTATTTAAAGGTGGAGATTTTGGTTTATAAAAATGTTTTTCAACAAATTTGCTAGGGTAATTGTTGTTTTTTAATTCTCTGAAGATTCTATTTCTCTCCACTATATCATTAAATTTTGAAGAACAATGTGTATCTAATCTTTTGGAGAGAGCTTTAACCACAGCGATTTTATGATGAACTGGGCCAAAAGAATTGAAATTCAAATAATTTCCTGTGTGGGTTGATTTTCTAAAAATACTAGTTTCTATTTGATTAAACTTTCTTTTAAGCTGTAGATCTAAAAATGCCAGAGAATTATTATTTTCAATTTCATGTGTAAAATTTAAAAATGGTCTTAAATTATTTAAAAATTTTGAAAATACTACAAAATCTGATTCTGTTATGCAAAAAATGTCATCTATGTACCTTTTCCAAAAAATGATTTTGAGTTGTTTTGATTCTGTGACAGCTTGATCAATTTGGTCCATGAAAATGTTGGCTAAAGCCGATGAGATTGGGTTTCCCATTGGTAAGCCTTTGATTTGTCTGTAGAATTTATTTTGGTGGCTAAAATAATTGTGTTCCAAACAAAGTTTAATTAAATCAATCAAAGCCTCTGTGGAGAAAGGGAAATCTAGATTTTGATGGGTTTCTGTAAATTTTTGAAGTGCTAGAATAGCTTCATTGTGTGGGATTGAAGTGTAGAGTGATTCAACGTCGAAAGATACCATACGGCTGTTATTAGAAAAATTTCTAATAACAGCCGTATGGTATCTTTCGACGTTGAATCACTCTACACTTCAATCCCACACAATGAAGCTATTCTAGCACTTCAAAAATTTACAGAAACCCATCAAAATCTAGATTTCCCTTTCTCCACAGAGGCTTTGATTGATTTAATTAAACTTTGTTTGGAACACAATTATTTTAGCCACCAAAATAAATTCTACAGACAAATCAAAGGCTTACCAATGGGAAACCCAATCTCATCGGCTTTAGCCAACATTTTCATGGACCAAATTGATCAAGCTGTCACAGAATCAAAACAACTCAAAATCATTTTTTGGAAAAGGTACATAGATGACATTTTTTGCATAACAGAATCAGATTTTGTAGTATTTTCAAAATTTTTAAATAATTTAAGACCATTTTAAATTTTACACATGAAATTGAAAATAATAATTCTCTGGCATTTTTAGATCTACAGCTTAAAAGAAAGTTTAATCAAATAGAAACTAGTATTTTTAGAAAATCAACCCACACAGGAAATTATTTGAATTTCAATTCTTTTGGCCCAGTTCATCATAAAATCGCTGTGGTTAAAGCTCTCTCCAAAAGATTAGATACACATTGTTCTTCAAAATTTAATGATATAGTGGAGAGAAATAGAATCTTCAGAGAATTAAAAAACAACAATTACCCTAGCAAATTTGTTGAAAAACATTTTTATAAACCAAAATCTCCACCTTTAAATAACACCCCTGATCAATCAAAAAAACTTTACTGCTCCCTCCCCTACAGCTACGGCTCTGAACGCATCGCCAGAGTCTTAAAGAGATACAACATCATAACTACCTATCAATCATCTTTAAATTTAAAAAAGGCCCTACGCCATCCAGACACTAAACAAATCAACAAAATGGAAAACAAAATCAACGTAATTTACAAAATACCTTGTAACAATTGCCAAGCTAATTATATAGGTGAAACCAGCAAACCACTTAAAGATCGTTTAAATCAACACAAATCAGGACTAAGGAATTACAACCCACTGTCTCTCCTTGTAGATCATGCACTGAAAAACAACCACACTCCGGATTTCGAAAATACAGCTGTTTTATACCAGAACATTAAAGAAAAACACTGCCGATTGTTCTTAGAAAGCTGGGCTTCTGCAGAAGACACAGAAAGCATAAATAGAAAAATTGATTTACCAGACATCTACACACCATTTAGATCTTCTTAATTTTTGTCTAATTATTTTAATTTCAATTAGTTAATTTTTATTTTAAATTGACTTATTTTTTACTATTTTAAAGGGAGAGGTGCCGTTTTTCAAAATTACATAACTTTGCTTTTTTTATTTTTTTTTGCTTTAATGAATTTTTAAATTTTGTTGTAATACCCGCGATTTCTTAAATTATATTTTCACACATTTGTAATAACCTGTAAAAGTAATACATACCACTTGTTTAAAATATTTTTACATTTATCGCTTCAAAACCCAAAAGTATTGATACATTAAATATATAACATATTACATGCAATATTTTAAACGTTTTTAGTTTCCACTTTTTAATTTATTTTTTCTCATTTATTCATCCTAAATTGTTTTAACTTCCATTTCAATGCATTTTTATAATTTCTTTTTTACTTACATATAAATCGATCTCCTTAAATTTTGAAATGAATTTTTTAAATACCCACATTTTTTTTGTTAAACGTTTTAAAAAAGTTCATACAGTTTATTGTTTAAATCATTTTATTTTTAATTTCAAATGTTTTAATAGATACATATATTTTTATATTTATCTCTTATTGAATAATTATTGAATTATTTTTATGTACTTATTACAAATTTTTTAAAATATAAAGATAGAACTCATTTTTTTTTCTTTAATATTTTAATATATTTTACATATTTGATTGCAATTTTTATAATAATTTTTTCATTCACAAATTTTTCCCACCTACTCTGTATTTTAATTGATTTCAACTGTGATATTATAACACTATGCGGCGCTGAATTTGTGTATACAAAAATGTAATGCCTCGATAAAGGTTGGCGTTCAGCCAGCCGAAATATTGGCAAAATAAATATTTTATTAAATCCAATATATGCCTTTTTATTATCTAATTAAGATAGGTGTATTAAACGTTAAATATTTCCTTGAAATTATACAGAAATTAAACAAAAGGCATAAAATTAGCACGATCATACATTCTAAAGTCTATTATCGATGAGCAGAATCTATTTGTTCATAATCTTAAAATCCCAACTTGCAGAAATGCTAGCATAATCGACTTGACAATTTCTAATAAACATTCCATTGGTCTTATACATAACTGGAGAACCTCAGCACTTTCTGTTACCTCAGACCATTTGGCAATACTTTTTGATATCTTCAATATGATAAACTTGGCAAACAATAATAGACAGACATCGACATGGAAATTCAGAGAAAAATCGGCGAATTGGACCAAATTTGCTGAGAGTATTTCGCCTTCGGATTTACTGGATTTAAATTCAGCTTCTAAGCACATTGTCAATTGTGAAGATATTGATAATGTGGTAAACAAATTGACAAATTTAGTAATTGAAGCTGCATACTCTTCTCTCGACGTCAAGCATCACACCTCTATAAACACGACTACTTCCAAAAATTGGTGGAATAAAGAGCTTCAACAATTAAAAGAACATTTACATTATCTCAGGAATTTGTATTATAGAGGGGGTAACCTGAATCCGAGTATTTACAGAGCGGCAAGAAATAAATACTTAAGAGCCATCAATAGAGCAAAAAAGACGTCGTGGAAAATATTTATTGAAGAAAATGAGTCTACGAATGCTTTCGGGAATGCATACAGGATTTTTAAACGGTTAAGATCGGCCGATATTCAAGTGGGCATACCATTACTGAATAAAACTGCAGAATGCATGAGAGAGCAAAAGATGAAGGAAATGCTAACAGCATTCTTTCCTGATGATGATGTGCGGTTGGACAATGAAGAACACACTTTAATTAGAAATCACATCCCAAGTTTTACCAACAGGGAAATCATTTTTATTACTGAAAAGGAAATAAAGGATTTGTGCTCGAATCTTAATATCAGAAAGGCTCCTGGCCCAGATAACGTGAGTAATTATATGATTAAGCACTCATTATTATCAATCCTACCCAGTTTAGTCAAACTCTTTAATGAGTGTCTGGTGCTGGGTTACTATCCTGAAAGCTGGAAACATTCGGTATTAAAAATTATTACGAAACCGCAAAAAGCTGACTACGAAGCAATTAATAGCTATCGCCCAATCTCACTAACATCAAATTTCTCAAAAATATTTGAAACGATCATTAAAAATAAAATACTCAATTATTATAATCATAATAACTTACTGAGCCATAGACAACATGGATTTACGAAAAGAAAATCTACAATAACGGCATTGGACAAAATAACCGAGACCATACTGAAACACAAACAAAACGAATTGGTTGCATTGATTGCCATTGATATAAGTGGTGCATTTGATAATGCGTGGTGGCCTGCCTTAATAAAAAGAATGGACGAAGACCACGTCCCAGCAGTTCTTATAAAAATTATCCAATCATTTTTAAATCGGAGAAGAAAAACAAGTCTCACCTTCTCGAATACAACAATTTCGAAATATTTATCAAAGGGATGTCCTCAAGGCGGACCATTATCACCTTTATTGTGGAATATAGTCCTGAATGATTTGTTGATCAACTTCGCATCCCCAAATTCTGAAATAATCTGTTATGCGGATGATGTTTCGATTGTTTGCTGGCACAAGACCATAGAAGGGTTAAAAAATGAAACAGAAAGAACTTTAAATTATGTAATACAATGGTGTACAAGAAATAAGCTAAAGCTAAGCCCGGAGAAAACCGGCTTAATACATATGCACGGCAAACAAAATATTCCAATGGGAACTCCAAATTTCATAATAAAACCAGTGGAAGAGGTAAAAATTTTAGGTATAAAATTTTCTAATCACAGAATTAAGTCAAAAATTAACTTCACACCCCACATTAATGATATTCTTTGTAAAATCAACCGTATGAAAAATCTTTTGTTTTCGCTCTGTGGGAAGATGTGGGGATTGGATGCTAAAAAAAGATTAATTTTATATAAAACTCTTTTCAGGCCAATACTAACCTATGGATCTGAAATATGGTATAAATTTATTAATAAAAGAAGTAAGCAAAGATTAAACTCTCAGCAATATCAGATTCTTCTTTGGGTAGTGAGAGCCTATAAAACGACCTCATCAAATTGTATTCATAGTTTGGCAAAAATACCTATTCTCACAGATCAAATAGAATCGTTGATAATAAAATACGATTTGGCCAATTTATCAAAAGAAGAAATCAATGTATTCAGACCGCATGCCCCGACTATAATTCATAACTACATAGAATCAAGAATGGCTGAAACAATAGCTAACACTAATGAAACATTCAGAAAATTTTTCCCATTTGGAATTCCTTTTTATTTTCGTCCGAATTTTTATAACTCACAGTTCGTCACGGGTCATGGTAATTTTGGAGAATTTCTGTCGAAAATCGGGGCAACGGATGATCCTAGCTGTTTCTGTGGAAAAGAAAACCAAGACTCAATGCATTTATTGATGGAATGTCCGATATTCCACAGCTACAGAAGTAATCATTTTTATCCCATCGAAGAGGTTTGCGAATTTGTATATAACAAAGACACTTATGTAAAATTCAATAATTTTTGTAAGTTCATTTTGGATTTTCTCTTCTGTTTAAGAAAACCATAGTTTCAGTTTTAATTGTGTTTTTAACCGGTTATTGTGTTGTATATACTGAATTGTATATAGGTTGCTAAAATAATTTATTTTGGATTTTCTCTTCTGTTTGAGAAAACCATCGTTTCAGTTTTAATTGTGTTTTTAGTCGGTTATTGAGTTGTATATAGGTTGATAAAATAATCCATTTTGGATTTTCTCTTCTGTTTTAGAGTGCCATCGTTTAAGTTTTAATTATGTTTTTAGTCCGGTTATTAAATTGTATAAAATGAATTGTATATAATCTACTAAAATGTATTTAGGCGCAAGTATCCCGAGCTGGGATATCGCGTCCGATATGTCAAATAAAATGTATAAACGGTGTCCTGAACAAAAGAAATAAAAAATTTACTCGAAAAAGGTTGATCATCTTTGCTACGCATTTTTAGATATTAAAATAAAGCTCTTGTTAAAACATGAAAATACATTAAGATGGGAGTATTAAACGTTAAATATTTCCTTGAAATTATACAGAAATTGAACAAAAGGCATAAAATTAGCACGCTCGTAAAATATGCAATGGTGTCCTGAACAAAATAAAAAATTTATTCGAAAAAGGATTGTTAATCATTATTATGCATTTTTATTTTAGGCTTAATGTGAATCGTGGTAGAGCATGAGATTTTTTTCATTTCGGGTCGTAGGGTTTACTTCGTGCAAAGTTGCTTTGCACTTTTCGACAGTAACTTGCCCCACGTTGGGCGCTAAATGTTAGATCCGTTCTTAGCGTCTCATAAGAACATCCCTCTTCATTTCCTAACTAGCTCAGTGGTTAAATTTTTCCTTTAGCATATATGTGCAAAAAATGTAACACACGCCAAATGCTTACATCAACTTGTATATTAACTTGGGTTACTCAGATACACACGTAATATGATATGGCGAACACAAAAGATCCATGTTTAATATTTAATATGTAATTTTGTTTCAGGGTAAAGGTATCACACACATCTCAAAAAAAATCATAATAACTCAAAAGTTTTATTGTTATCTCAGTATACAAATGTCAATTATGGGTAATTTTTGCATGGATAAAATTTATTGTTTAAGGATTTCAAGCAAGAATGAGATTTTATACTTATTAGGAACATAAATATGCCTTTCTCAACATATAAAAACATACCATAATTGGCAAACCTACCAAATAATACATAATGAACATGACGCCTTATTCTACCCTGGTAAAATTTTTACCTATAGAAGCGAGTTAAAATATGTCTTTCTGACATATTAAAGTAAGCTCATAATTAACAAAGAAAATGTTGGGGCACGTTTTTGTAACCATACCCCAACAGAAGATGTATTATCAACATCAAATGGATACATGGCTTCCCTCCCACATAGACTTATAGACGACCTTTTTGCCCAGAAATCTAGACACTTGATGACACCAGACTTCCATGCCGAAAGCTGATGCCTGGTGGAGAAGAAGACACCAGTGACATCCAGAGACATCCGCGCTGGAATCTGCTGTACCATATGTACATATATGCCCCTCATTTAAAATTTAGGTAGAGGTGACCAAAAGAGAATAATTTATCATATAAACATTTAAATCAATAATTTTTTTATTATACTCGGAATATATATATTATTTAATTTCATAAAGGAATCAATTTATTTTTCAATCTACAATTTTTTTTTTCGCGGCAACACGGTAAATTGGAGGCGTGGTCAAGATCACGTGCGTGTTTTCTTTCGACGAATGAAAATGCCAACCAATAGAAACTTTGGCGCGAGCAGCGAATGAAACTGGACAGAGGCAAGGATAAAAGAGGGTTTCTTTGCCAAAGGAATTCAGATTCAATCAGAGTCGCTCAGAAAGAAGGACAGTCTTCAGTCGGGCTCGAGACGCAGAAAGGAGGAGACCAGACTTTCGCCGGCTTTCAGAAAAAGGTAAGCCTCTTTGCCATTATGGCTTAGTACCCCCTTTTTGAGCAGAAACTAACTTAGATTTCGCATAGGCCCTAAAGGGCTTTAAGTAACTTAAAAAAAGGAATGATAGGGTTCTTATATTTTGTCTCGCCAGAATAGATGGATATCTAGGCTTTCCCCTTTATAAAAGGCAAATTTGTAACTTCTAGTCACCTCTATCTAGATCACTATATAAATAGCATATCTCGCCAGTATAGAAATGTTCCCAAAAATTTTATTTTGAATAAATATCTAGTATATAACTTATATGGAGAATTCTTTTTTTTTTCCTCTCATACATATTTCATTCTTTTGTTTTATGGTGCTACCCCCCACATCTTATTATTATTACAAATTGTATTGGAATATAGAACTACCGACTCTGATGGAATGGAGTTGTGTACTGTACCTTTGCTGTGATGCTTTAATACAGTAACAGATGCAAATATGACTTTATTAGTGCTGCCTTGAGGGTATCTCTTTGTTAGATTTAGTAATATTTGTATTTCCATATGAGGGATTTCCCCTTCTTTCACTGTTTAAATGAAATATTGTATGATTCTTACCTATTTGGAGGGAATACTACTAAAAATCAAGTCTTCTAATAATTGCTGGCCAACATACATTGTCGAAAGTGCCTGTCATACCCACTGTGATCAAAGAAGCCAGTTCTCCTGCCTGTGTTTCAGTATGTTTTCCATCATATCTACCATTATACTATTCGTTGATTTAAATTTAGTAAGACCCATGTTACCTTATACTCATTAGATTGTTCTCTTTATGATATTATTGAAACCTTTTTTTTTTTGTTTTAAATATATTACAAATGTCAATGTCAATAGTATAAGTCTATAGACTTTGCTTGTCCCATAGCTTATTTTGTTAGGTTTTAGTATAACCTTTACAAATAGAGTTTTTCCATATATCCAGATAGTAAGCTAATTCAACGCATTTTGTTGAATCTTTGTTATAAAAATCGGGATAAAAAGGGTACCTGCATGTTTAATCAGATTTTATTACTAATAAAATCTGAACCTGGTGCTTCCTTGATATCTAATTTTGAAATAATAATTTCAACATATTATACATCTATTAAAAAAATGTTAATTTGGTCTTATATTCAGGTTTATAGTTTCTAACAATAACATGCTCATCTTTATCTGAGATCCCTTAAAGTTGTTGGATGATCTCAGAGAATTTGAAACAATATGGGCTTGTCACTGACCCGAGTCCGTTAGTCTGTAGAGACGGCCAATAAACGGCGATCAATTCCAGCGTCTATTTTGATGGGAGAGCCGACCATTATTTTATAGATTATTTAATTTATTGTAGGAACAAGAATAATTCAGCAATTCCCTCCCTTTTCCCAAGTACACGTGAGCATTAATTTAATGAGGGATTTATTTACACATCTGTCCTAAAACTTTCCTCCTTATATTTTTGTGTATGAATGTATTTACAGAGTTCTATTGCTATATTTTCTCTGTCTGAAATAGTTCCCAGCATCTTCAGTAGGTTGCTGAATCTCCATAAAGAGTCCTTTATAGATTGTCTAATTTAATAATGATTTCATGGGTGTTACACAATATATGCCACAAGTGACTAAGAATAAATTTTATAGAGATCAGTGTCAGATAAGTGTATAGAGAGAGAAATAGTAAAAAGATAAATTTGTACTAGATTTTTCGCAGATAAAAGTTGAGCTAGGAGGGAGAGATGGAGAAGGAAGATTTCTAAAGGACGGGGGGGGGGTGGGGGCCTTATAAATATATTTCCCGAGAAAGGGAAGCATTGCATTACAGCCCAAGTGGAAGGGGCCTGGGTCGATTTTTAGCTAAGACGGGAGGGGGGGGGGCTTTATATATATCTTTCCCGAGAAAGGGGAGTATTGTATTACAGTCCATGTGAAGGGGGCCTGGGTTGTCTGGTGAAATTGTACACTAGTGCCGTGGCTGTTTCCATCTTTAGACTTTTTTGTTTTGGCAATACTATATGCTCTACATGTGGGAGAGGCCTGAGGCGTCTGTGAAATTGTATACTGGAGCCGTTGGCCATTTCCATCTTTGGACTTTGTTGTCTTGGCAATACTATGTGCTCGATCTCTGCTTTAGCTCAACTCTTGGTCAATTACAGAGTTTTTTATTATTTTATTTATTTATCCTATTTGTACAAATTGCATTACATGTGATGATGTAGGGACACATGTCGATAGTGCGTAACGGGAACTCAACAAAAAGATGCTAACATACCGTTTCTACTGGACATCAGTGCTCCCCACCGATCAGCCATCTTTTCCGCGTCCCGTTCAAAAACTTGATCAAAACTGGCATTGTTTTTCAAACAGCGCCCTCAGTGTAAAAAAATTTTCCTACAGAGTAATAAAACTTATATATAAATATTCTCAGAATAGTTAAAAATAATATTATTATTATTTTTAAAAAAGAGAAAATTTTGGAATAAAATAATAATAATATTATTATTTTTTTCTTAAAAGAGAAATACCGAAATAATAAATATAGATGCTTAATCCTTTAAGAAATTTAAAATTCTTCCTTTCTTTTAAAAGAAAAGTTTGAGGTAATAAAAAAATGATAAAATAAGGATAATAAAATATATAATTTATCTTTAAATTTATGGTAATTTCTACTTTAGGAAATTCGAAATTAGGCTCCTTCTTATTAAAAGGTTTGAGGTAATAATAAAATTGATCAAATATGGATAATAAAATATAAATTTATTTATTTTAAATTTAAAGTAAAATCAAACCTCCTCTCTTTAAAAGAGGGCTTGAGATAATAATAAAGTTGATCTGGGTATATAATTAATTGATTTTATTCATTTTAGAATAAAGAATGGACTTGAAATTTCCTTAAAGGCAACATGATGTTGGACGTTTCGTTGCATATAAAGGGTGATTGGCGAATCTATATACAGGGCAGGACTCGTGTCATCTCCACCCTTCTGGACTTTAAAGGCATAGGTGCCATCTCCCGCTGGGCATCTTCTCCGGCTTCTGGTGTAGATCCTTCGCTGGACCTCTTTGCAATGGGCTCCAGGATCCTTGGGCAGGACTCGTGTCACCTCCACCTTTCTAAACTTTAAAGGTGTCGCGTTCCCTATTTTAGACCTACGAGAACGGAGCATGTAGGGAGTGACTTAGTACAATTTCCTTATTTAAAATCTACGAGCGTAACCTTTCAATGTCACCACCATCCTCGAAATGCATATAGTGCCTTAGTAAAAGTCTCTTATGAAGAAATCTGTAAATGTAACGTTTTGACAACAGGGCCTCTACCACAATAGGTAAAGCGTTTGATATAGAGATAAACAATGTAGAGCCAGAGCATATAAAACTATAACTGGAAGAATGGAAATGGAATATCAGACAACATACAAGGCAAAGAAGGATTTTTGAGAAATGCAGCTCCAAGTAAAAAGTTTCCATGTCGGCGTGAGAAGGGCCCCTCAGGGGAGGCCCCGTTGATGGACTCTTCCTGGAATGTATGGGGGGGTCGGGAATAGCGCGGGAACTAACGATGTCTCAGGAATGTGGGGTCCAACGTCTCAGGGGTTTCAATTTACGTCCATTCTCCCCCCCCCCCCCTTGTTTCTTCTTCCATGAAAGAAACAAAATGGCTGACCCTTCCTCGTTGTCTCAACTTATCCTTTTAAGAGATTCGTCTTCTAGCGATTTAGCCACCCACTGAAGACGCTCGGAGCTATCTCATAGAGGAAATTATAGCAGCAGATCTCTATAATTTCTACAGATCCACTGTAAATAGATTCATAATAAGGCAATTTATAACCCAAATTACACAGACAGTAGTCAAATAATATATCTGATGGAATGTAACCAATACAACAGTATGTTCATAGGCGGAACCCGACAGGCAAATGATAGATAGAATGGATGGGCGCACCAGATCCATAAATATAAATGATAGCAATTAAACGTACGCTTCCCCATATCTAATACAGTAATTCTTGCATCGTTAACCATGTTCCATAGCTAATTCAAATTTCATAAGTTAAATTATTGTATAATAAGTTTACCTTAGTTTAGAAATATGTAAATAGTCTGTACTTAGCATACAACAAGAAGTTAATAGTTCCTTTATGAAATTTTGTAAAGATGTAAATACATTAGGTAAATATATATAGTTACTAATGATCCACTACCATCGTGTTATTCCTACAGAAGGACCACCATATCCGAAAGCTTGAGCCTTATTAAGCGGGAAAGAAAAATAATACGCAACCTCGGAGTTTACTATTTCTCATAGGGATTTCGCAGAGGTTAAGATATTGGAGTTAATTTGCTATCTGGATATATATATATGGAAGTGACCCCACTTGTAAAGATTATACTATAGACTTAATAGTGGTCGGTTCTCCCAAAAGAGAAATTTAGACGCTGGAACGGGTCGGACTCGGGTCCGTGGCGCGTCCAAAATTTTAGTGTCACGTTCTTTGAGATCATACAACGACTTTGGGAGATCTCAGATAGAGATGAACATGTTATTACGAAAAAAAGAAAACTAAGATATCCTGAATATAGAGGACCTAATTAACACTCCTAATGAAGTATAATAAATGGAAATCAATATTTCAAATTAGATATCATGAAGTACCAGATTCAGATTTTATTGGTAGAAAATCTGATTGTACATGCCGGTATCCATTAATCCTGATTTTTATAGTATAGATTCAACAAAATGCGATAAGTATGTTACCATCTGGATATATGGGAAGGTCTCTATTTATAAAGATTGCACCAAAATCTAACAGATAAAAGACAAGCAAACTATAGACTTATACTATTGACATTGATAATCACAATGTATCTAAATCCAGGTCGTCAATAAAATTATAAAGAGAACCTAATGAATTTAAGACAACATGGATCTTATTAAATTTTAAATCAAAGAACAATATAATAGTAGTCAATGATGGAACATACTAAAACACAGACACTGGCTACAGTGTACATGGCTGGCAATTTATGGGAGTTTTGATTGTTAACAACATTCCCTTCAAATAGGTAAGAATCATACTATATCTTGTTCAAACAGTGGGGAAAAGACAGATTCTTCACATGAGGATACAAATATTATTAAAACCTAACAGATAGATACCCTCAAAACAGCCATAATAAAGTCATATTTTTGCAACTGTTGCTGTGTCAACATGCCACAGCAAATACACAGTACCCAACTCTATTCCATCAGAGTTGGTAGTCCATATTCCGTGGGATTTATTAATAAGGTGGAGGTATTACCATAAAACTAGAGAATGAAATTGTATAAAAAGGAAACAGAACTCTCTACATGAATTAAATATATATAGGTATTTATTAGGCGAGGCTTTGGGGACATTTTTATACTAGCGAGACATTCTATTTACATAATAATTTAGGAAGAGGTGACTTAAGGTTACAAATTCTTCGTTGTATAATAGGAAAAACATAGATCTCCATCTATTCTAACGGGACAAGACACAAAAAATACTAACATTCCATCTTGTATTTGAAGCCCTTTTAGGGCCCATCCGAAAATCTAAATATATTAGATCTACTTGAAAACTATAAAGGGGAGTTGGGCCATGATGGCGGTGCTTACCTTCTCTCGGAAAGGGCGGTAAGGACTGGTCTCCTTTACGTCTCAGCGTCGACTGGCGGGATTTCCTGTCACTGAGCGACTTTCTTCTATCTCCTCCTCGTTTAGTCAAAACCGGCCCTATTTATCCTAGCCTTTCTTCATTTCCATTCGTTGATCATGCCAAAGTTTTTATTGGCTGGCATTTTGATTCGTCGCGAGCAAACACCCACGTGATCAATGGGCATCTTCATTCGTTGGAAGAAAACACGCACGTCCCCCATGACCACGCCCCCAACTTCCCGTGTTGCCGCGCGAGAAAGAAAATTGTATATTGGGTAAAAACAAATTAATTCCTAAAAATTAATTCCTTTAGGAATTAATTAATATATATATATATATCCCGTCCTTTAGGAATTAATTAATATATATATATATCCCGAGTATATAAAAATTATTGATTTACATGTTTATATGACAGATTGTTTTCCTTAGGTCACCTACTACCAAAAATGAGGGGAATATATGTACATATGGTACAGCAATATATGTACATATGGTACAGCAGTTCTCAGCACGGATGTCTCTGGATGTCTTCAGGTGTCTGCTCTTTGTACATCCTTCCAAGAGAGGCCCTGCGTCAGGGAAGGGGGCCTTTAGAGCATCGTCGGTCATCGTTGGTAGTTCGCCACCTAGGCAACAAACACTTCGGCGAGACACTGCGTATATATATATATGTTTATATGATGTAAATGAATGTTTACATCTTTGTTGGGTTTTGTTTAATGGAAAAAACTGACCCAACAAAGGCATACGTGCCATCTCTCGCTGGGCATCCTCTCCGGCTTCTGGTGTAGATCCTGCTTCTGGTGTAGATCCTTCGCTGGACCTCTCTGCAATGGGCTCCAGGATCCATCTCTCGCTGGGCATCCCCGGTTTCTGGTCTTCCTCTGGTTCTGTCTGCATCAGGCTTCTGGCTACTTAAACAGGGCCGATGTCATCTTTCTACAGCAGATCTTGGGATACACGTTCAGGACTGTGTCCTCCCCTGCCTTGACTTTAAAGCACCGTCGGCCATTGTTGTGGGACTTCCACCTGGACACCAAACACTCCGGCAAGACACTGCGTATATATATATGATGTAAATGTTTACATCTTTGTTGGGTCTGTTTGGTGGAAAATCTGGCCCAACAGTAGATGAACCACGAAGGGAAGAAGCGCGTTGTCGCAAAGAACCGTTGGGTATCCACGCGACAATATATTAATCATATATGGTTTTTGTGTGTTTGCCTTGGTGTATTTTTTGTCAGTTTATCAGTAATTTAATATAATCGATAAATCCTTTGGGAAATACATTGAAATAGAAAATATATAATTCGAAAGTATAACATATTTCGACACTATGATAACTGAGCTAACATTAGGAATTGGTCGGCCCACGTTGAAGGCTTCATTGAAGAGCTGATTTCTGACGATCCCGAAATCCATGAAGGCTCTTTCGTTCTCAGGGAGTTCACGAAATATACATCCTGCTATATAAAATAATATAATTTATATATATCTTGCGCGCACTGGGGTTTAAAAAATAATTGACAACTATAAGTTGTGATTAAGACTACATTATATTTATTTATCTCTTGAAACGGTCACACAAAGATAAGAAATAAAAATAAATAAAACGAGCAATGAGGATAGATTGGGATCATATACATGAATATAATCTGTTTAAAAATTATTATTGAAATTTACTTATATTAGTGCTTCAGTTGGATGGCTGGAAAATTCCTTCCACTAAAATCTTGTAGAACTACATTTTGGCTAATTTCTCAGGAGCTCTGACTCTCCTCCTTCCCCCCTATCTTATTTTTCTTATCGCCTAACTCGAAAAAAATGCGCCAAAATTATTTTAACAGAGTAAAAAAAAAAATTCTATAATATTCCAAATTAAAAAAAAAATGAGAATTAAAAATTATAAGTAAAAGTTATTATTCAAAAATATTATTTTAATTGACGAATATTATTGGAAAATATTAAGACAAAATAGCTGCTTATTTATATAAAAAAGGAAATTTATTATAATATTATAAGTTATATACAAAATTAAGAATAAAAGGAGGTGAAGAGATGGGCTTGTTTGACAATGAAGAATGCTTGAAGTCCACTTCTTTCTTGTCGAGGCAGCTTCATCATTGTCCACCAGCTTTCTATTAGGTACTGTAGGTGAGCTTTGTGGAGGCCGCAGGAGTGGCCTCTACATCTTCAGCTGTCCAGCTTTCTTGAGACGTAGAATGCAAACAGCTTTACTACTTGGATTCATCCTCCTCAACCCTAAATATATGTCCAGACACTCATACTCGACCTCAGCATGGAATTTCCTGGTCAACTGGTTCAGCTAAGCCCTGCACTCAGGACGCGATTAGAAGAGCTTACCACTAGTACATATTAGTGAGCTGGACAGTTGGGTAGTTGGCGTTTAGAGCACCAGGAACTGGGTTAAAAAATGTCTATTTTCAAGTTATATTTATTCCAAAGAATAGTTGAGGAACTTTACATTATATAAAAAGCTCATTTGTGCATTATAAGTCATTGCCCTCCAATATGAATATATATAGAGTACTGTATATATAATAAATAAAACAATAATTAACAAAAATTCACTGTTAGGTAATTGATAAAATTCAATATTTAAAAACAGAGTAAAGCGATTGATAATTTCATTTACAAAAAGTAAACATCTGTCCCTTTATCTGTTAGCGTTTTATTGTAAATTTATAAGTATAGAATATTAGGGCTTAAATATTTATATTTATTTTAAAATTAAACACATAAATACAAAGAATGGACGTATTATTAATATTTAATATTAATACTTTTCTTATGGACAAATTTATTGATTAAATCATAAACAAGAATTAGTGGAAATATATTGCAAATCATTTTTAAATTGATAAAATCACAACATATATCTCTTGGTAAGATCTTTTAGCCTGCGTTTTTTGCATATATTAAACAATAGATAATGTGATATATGAATTAAATAAATCATAACAATAATATTAAAAATTTGATTATATAGACTTAATGTTAAAATTTACCTGATTAAGAAATGTACTGGAACTAATATATGATATTTTTTTCAGGTACATGAAATACTTCTTGTTCACATCACCCAGGGCAAAATTTAATGAAGCATCTACACTATGTAAATATTAAATTAATTAATCCAAAATATTGCTCCACACAATAGTATACATAACTTTTTTTTCTACTAAAAATTTACTTCTCTTATATATATAAATACAGAGTTATTAAAATATATTAACGTCATTGATACTCTAACATTTATTTCCTTCAATTATGATTTCAACAAAACTAATGGAAATTCAAAATACTCATTTTTGTAAAACAAATAAGGGATTGATTGAAACTTGAGCCTGAATTTTGTTAATATACAAATAAATCAAACCATTTTAAAACAAAATAGACCCAAAAAATGGATAAAAAAAAATTAAAATGTGAATTTTGTAACTATGAAACACCTGTAAAGAAACTTCTTAGAAGGCATATGTACACACACACTGGTGAAAAACCTTTTAAATGTGAATATTGTGACTATGAAGCAGCACATAAAATAAATCTTACTAACCATTTGTACACACATACTGGTGAAAAACCTTTTAAATGTGAATATTGTGATTTTAGATCTTCACTCAAATTAAGTCTAAAAAGACATATTAATACTCACACAGGTGAAAAACCTTTTAAATGTGAATATTGTGACTTTAGAACAGCACGGAAACATGATCTTACCTACCATTTGTACGCACACACTGGTGAAAAACCTTTTAAATGTGAATATTGTGACTTTGAAGCAGCACAGAAAATAAAACTTACTCACCATTTGTACACACATACTGGTGAAAAACCTTTTAAATGTGAATATTGTGACTATGAAACAGCACAGAAAATAAATCTTACTACCCATTTGTACACACACACTGGTGAAAAACCTTTTAAATGTGAATATTGTGACTATGAAGCAGCACAGAAAATAAATCTTACTCACCATTTGTACACACATACTGGTGATAAACCTTTTAAATGTGTATATTGTGATTTTAGATCTTCATTCAAATTAAGTCTAAAAAGACATATTAATACTCACACAGGTGAAAAACCTTTTAAATGTGAATATTGTGACTTTAGAACAGCACGGAAACATGATCTTACCTACCATTTCCACGCACACACTGGTGAAAAATCTTTTAAATGTGAATATTGTGACTTTGAAGCAGCACAGAAAATAAATCTTACTCACCATTTGTACACACACACTGGTGAAAAACCTTTTAAATGTAAATATTGTAACTATGAAACAGCACAGAAAAATAATCTTACTATCCATTTGTACACACATACTGGTGATAAACCTTTTAAATGTGAATATTGTGACTATGAAACAGCACGGAGAAAGAATCTTACTATCCATTTGTACACACATACTGGTGATAAACCTTTTAAATGTGAATATTGTGACTATGAAACAGCACAGAAAATAAATCTTACTAACCATTTGTACACACATACTGGTGATAAACCTTTTAAATGTGAATATTGTGACTATGAAACAGCACGGAAACATGATCTTAATCGCCATTCGTACACGCATATTGTTGGAAAACCTTTCAGTGTGAAAATTGTGAAAATAGAGCAATTAAAAAACGGAGAATTACCCTAAACATTTGTAAGCAAATTTTAATTGATTAAGAAGTTTTAATGGAACATTTTTACTTTTTCAGAATTGAAAAAACATCAAATCTCTCTAAAACATTCGCACTATTTTCATATTTCGTTTGGTGTTCGCACGCTGTTATGGCCTTAATACTCATTTTTTGTTTTTCTAGAGAGCCTAAAAACCAGCTGATGAAGGCCATCAGCCTTGAAGCATTTATTATGTTAGCCTTTCTTAAATATTCAACAAAATATATTCACCAGATTTTCTCTTTGAAATAAATTAAAATAAATGATTAATTGATTATCATTTCAACAGATATCGCAAGCCATTAGCAACTTTAATTTAAGCGATAAGGAGATGCCTTTCTCTTTATCCCAGTACAATATAATTTTTAAAATTATATATACATTTGAATAGCAATTTATATAAAAGGTTTCTATGACATTATGTTATCATCGTCATTAAAAAACAAGCGAATATTGTAATATCAACCTGTTTTCCAAACATCACTTATATATTATATATTTTTATTGTTTCACCCTATCATTATTTTATTTCCATTTGCCTCAATATTCTGAATTTATTGAAAAATAATGTTAGCTATTTTTTTTAACAGACGGCTGGAAAGCCTTTTAAGTGTAAATATTTTGAACACACAACTAAAATTAAAGATAATCTTAAACAACCTATTCAAAATTATAGTAGTAATAATCAAGAGCTTGTATTGTAGTTCTAATTTTATATTGGTGCCATCAATTTTGGCCATTTATTTTTGTAAATATGAATGATTTTTTTCTTATATACCCCAAACAAACCCTTTGCATTTGAATATAAAACTACAAATATATTATTGTAATAAAAAATGGTTTATAGATTTTCTCCTAGTTGATCATAGTCACTCTTATCAGTGCCCTAAAATTATAGTTGAGATTTTTCTTAACTGCTTTAATTTTAATAAAAAATGCTGCTGATTTGTTCTCTATGAATGCCTGAAAATAAAATAGAGCAGTCAAAGAGAGATCCTTGCCAATTCTACATGCTCTTTGGCCATCGCTGACATGGCGGCAGTGGCGTTATAAATGCTTTCAGAAGTGGGTATCTCTGTTCATGAAAACAATTATGGATATCAGTAAAACCAAAAAATGCTGGTGGAGCAATGAGATCTCATTAAAGATCTATTCTTGACGATGAAAGGGTTCAGCGAAATCTGTGGGAAGGCAAACAGCAATATGCAGTGTTGAATGAGAAGGTCGAATGATGGCAGGATGCTCTAGAGGCTATGCTCAGCAAGATGGAGAATGCATTATGGAAGAAAGACATAGATGGTGTGATGGATCTCATTGGAAATGGTGGCATGAAGGAAATGAAGTTTTGTGGAAAAAGAGATCATATTTTCCTACTTGAAAATGGCTGTGGCACAAGTAGGGTGAAGCAAGTCAAGCAGATGGAAGGAGAATGTCCCATATATGTCCCTAGCAGAAATCCTACCCTGGGATCTCTTCTGAAAATACCCATGATAAAATAAGTGATGATGGTGAGCTACAAAAAGATGGCATTATGGACTGCTGTGACAAGGCTAGATTTGGGATTATGGAGGAGTTTAAACTTGGTGTGAGGGAGCTGGGTGGTTCAGGGAAATGTGACAAGGGAAAGTCGCACATAAAGTTGAAGCCGGTGACCCAACTTAAAAGGATGATGAATCTGACATGGATGTCTGACAACATAAGTCACCTAGAGGTTCCATCTTATGTTTCAGTGCTGCTGTCTGTATTATAGGCCAAAGATGTAAGCCACAGATTTTTGCCGGCCATCTTTGCTTTTTCACCGACAAGGTGCAAGGCAAACAGCCCTCATCTAGAATGAGACTACTACATAGCCTGATGCCTCCCATAGTTTTTAAGAGCCCATAGTGCATTACAAGGTTGGTACGAAAAGGGCAGTCTAGAGCATTTAGAAGGAGAAAACTTCTAGAGAAAGAAAACGGGAGGCAGACAGACGACTTACTCCAGCAAAAAATCTGCCATGACAATCTCAGGGAGCCTGACATAAAAAAATATGTGCTGCACAGGAACGAGTAGAGAGCATGATTTGGAAAGATACTTCCTCAGTAAACAAAGATGATATACAACCAGAAACACTGAGGGCACACTTTTAAAGTTACAAATGATGCAAAAAGGTGACTGCGGTTCCAAGATCTGTGCAAGATAGAAATCATGACACAGACAAAATCTTCAAAAGGAGTGATCTATGGTCACCATTATATGGAGAACTCTCATCCTGTGATAGAAGTTACTTAATAACAAAAGGAGCCAATGTCCTTAGCGCTGACAGAGAGTGGAAATAGCGCCCGAGTTGGATCCATTTATTAGTTTAAATGACTTCCTGTAGACTGGAGATGAGGCTTAAAGAAAAGAGCAGTGTTGCAAAATGTGTTGATAGAAAGCTTCGATACCACCATGGCAGGAAGGGTCAATTGGGCCAAATGAATATTTGTGGGGGGGGGGACTGACAGAGAAATCTAGAAAAAAAAAGCCCATCTCACTGGCAGGGATGAAGGCTTCCTCTCAGTTGTTTATGGCGATTGTTGAACATTGGCCTTTGTATGTGACTTGCTTTGTTCTCTATTAATGCATGAAATTAAAATAAAGATCAGTCAAGAAGAGATCCTTGCTGATCCCACATGCCATTTGACCATCCTATTTTAAAAAACTAATACTGCTATAGTTGAAATTTCATTAACAGCTTAATTTCTTTAATTCAACACACCAAGTGGCCAGTGCTTTCGGTTTAAGTTGGTGTCATGATCAGTGAAGTTGATTATCAATTCATCACAACATTCAATGTCAGTGTATATTTTTCTAGGATATACAAACTTTAGAATTTATAAATTACTCTTTTATTTTTAGAAAAATATAATTTTTATAAAATGTTTTTGGCAAATTTTGAATATTTTATTTGCAGTTTTTTAATTTTCTCTATTTTTTAATACCATTTCTTTGGATCCTATTTTTCCCAAAATAAACAAAATTAGTATATATATATTATTTTTTTAATAAAGCTTTTTGACATTTATAATTAATATTTTCATTTAAATTGTAAATTTGAAAATTGAATAAAATATGTTATTTACTGAATCAGCTATCTTCTATTTAACAAACATGATTTTGATTTTTTATTCCCTAAAAAATATTTTTAAATAAATAAAATTTTCAGTTTCCAACACATTCATTTTTAGAAAATTTTAACTATCTCGATTAAATTTTAACATACTATAGAGGTGGGTGGGAAAGAAATTGATGCATAGTTTCAAATTTAAAATATGAAATGTTACATAATCATAGATTGATGTGCATATTCAGAGAAATTTTGATATCAGATATGGCACATTTTGTATTATTTTAATTGTGAGTTATTAACAACCAGCATTGTTACTGAAATGTCAAACACAATTTATTTGGATTTGGTCTTTTTACCTTGTAGTTGATTTATTTATTAGCAATTTTTGTATTTTCATATTTTTTTGTATGGTATCTATTAACTTTTAACTGAATTTCCAATTTCCTTCCAAATAGTTGATCATGTTTCATATATTTGTTTATTCATTTTTTACTTCCTGGGGATTAACCATCTTTGATTATACTGATATGATTATACATATGCACTTACCATCCCACTTTTGTGCGTGGGAGGGGATGATAATTGCTTAGAATATTTAGTCAAGGTGCAGTAGGTGACTTTAGTCCATGTGCAATAAAAATTAAAACCTTTTAATTCTGAAGTCTACGCGAGTCACTACATTAAAATTTGACTGCCGACTCATTTTTGCTTGTTCATAAAAGGAAATTTTACCTTGTTTTTTAGTTACTTAGCTGGCAGGGTTGGCTTGGGAAAGACTGGTAATATTTTCCCCTCATTTTTATTCTTTCAAATTCAAAGAGCTTTTAGGTTGAAATTGTTCAATTAAACAATATTTAATGAAATTTTACTTAAAAATAATCAGAAACATTTCTTCAATTATTTGTTAAAAAAAAAAAGGATATGTAAAAATAGAGGGAAATTATAAAATGGTTTACTTGATATTGTTTTTTTTTTTTTGCATTGGTAGAGTGGAAAATGATATGTTTTGTGAGTCTCTATCCTCTTCTTTTACATCCTACCATTCATAATCAGAATTGTCTAATAATCATTATTTCCTCCAAAGGAATACATTTTTGTGTATTCTGAATCAATTGAAGTGAATCAAACGTATCTTTTCCCAAAATATTGCTTGAGAAACCTCTTTATATACTAGTGCGAGGCTTCCCTTCTAAAAATAGAACTGTATCATTTGTTTCTGAGAATTTATAATCTGTTTTGTTTGTGGCCTGTGAGACAGGCATGACCACATCATTTGTAAAAAATTATAATAGCCTTCTATTTTTATCTTTTATAAAAGTTAAATTTTATTTATTTTTAAACATTTTCTGATCATTTTTTAAAATAGTTCTAAAAAATAGAACGTAAATGTGAACATTGCCCCAAATTCCTTGTTTTGAAATCGTGAAATTTTGTTATTTTAAATTTAATTATCATAATTTTAAGTTCGTTATAGGCCTAGTATTTTAAATAGATTTTGTAATTTTGGGACCTAAAATAGGTTTGTTATAGGGGTAGTTCACTATTTTAAAAATTGCAATGGTTGTTATAGCGACGGTATTTTCAATGGATAGAATTGGAAAATGCCTGTAGGCTTGTTATATTCGTGGTTTGTATTAGCGGGAGTTTACCCTATATATCTGAAATAATAGTACAAATGTGATATATCACTGGGATAAGTTGCATAAATTATGAAAAAGAAAAAGGCATCTCCTTTTTTGCTCCTGAAAGTTGCTAATGGCCTGCTGCATCTATCGGAATAAATATAAACTATTCTCATTGATTTTTAATTATTCCAGAAATGGAAGCTAACCACGTACACAATTTGGGCCTTTGGCCCTCATCAGTGTGGTGCAAGCTGTACCTTAATGAGCAAAAAACTGGTCATTCAGGCATCCTTAAAAATCATGTGAAACGGGTAGCCAGAATTGCGTTAGACCGCGACACAATGTGAAATAATAGTACAAATGTGACATTGTACTGCGATAAGGTGCATAAATTATGAAAATTAAAAAGACATGTCCTTATCCTGCAACTGAAAATTGCTGGTCAGTAACCGATCAGTTACACGATATTTTTTTCTAATGAAAATATACCTTTTTAATACATATATATAACATATCAAGTCATTAATCAAATAAAAAAATTATTTCGGATCGAATTAAAATTTTGATCATTTTTGGAAAATAAATATCTAAGCAACAAAATGACACCACCGCACTCAAAGGGTTAAAGATACTTGGTAAAGCACAAAATTTGAATTATAGATTAGAATCAAAGGGTAACATCCAAATTTTGACATTTGTTGGTAGTTTTGATAACAGCATTGTTTACATCATTTGGAAAATTATCAAAGAAAATTTGACAAAGGAACCAAGAGGAAGTCTTGTGACACCATGCATATTTGTGAGATATTTTAGGCTTCTTCCTTGTTGAAGTTGGGAGGAAGAGGCTGCCTTTGTCATGTCAATCATGTCCTATGGGAGATCTAAGTTTAACCTTGAATAACCCTAACTAGTACAAAACTTGGCTTGGATTGAAATTGTTTTTGAAAGAAGTTTAACACATTTCTATCAATTTATAATATTTATTAATTGAGAAGCCAAAATTCTTATATCAATCTTTAAACATTGAATAGAACTTTAAAATCCATATTTGAATACATTAAATGTTTACTAGCACCAATAATATAAGAAATTATAAGCATTTTTAATTGAAAATTTTGAAATTCTAGTTCAAAATCTGATGTTGATTTGAACAGAAAGGTTATCAAAAAGTTTGCTGAAGGTTCTTACATCGCTTGACATTTTGAGTGATCTCAACAAATTGTTCATATGACTGCTAATCAGAATTTCTTCTCGCCCAAATCTGTCTTTAAGCAATTTTATAGCTTCCTCATAATTGTCTGCAGATAAAGTGACACCTTCGACTGTGTTTAGTGCAGTTCCGCCGAGATGTGACTTCAGATAGTTAAATTTATCGAAATGATTCAGTGAGTTATTTGGTGAATAGCTGCATCAAAAGAATTCCAGAACGTCAGCCATTCACAAAGGTTTCCATAAAATTTCAATTTCATCAATTTTGGAAGCTTAACAGTCGTGCAGGAAGGGACATTATGTCTCATTTCGGGTTCATCTATTCGTGAGTTTGAGTTCGAATTCGGTATATTTTCACCACGGGAATCTGATTGGCGATCCTTTTATTTGCCCTAAATCTCCAAGTAATATATTTCACTCGATATTCCTCTACGCCCTATAATTCTCTCTCTAAACCGTTTCAAGAAGCATTTCTATTTCGTGATCAACTAATTTAAGTTAATTAAATGATTTCTTTCAATTGTTCTAATAATTCGTCAAGTTCAATTCTCATTTGCGTGTTAAGTCCACTTTCAATCTTATTGCATGTTTTCTTTAAATATGATCTGTTAATAGCACGCTTCTTCTTTAAACGTAGAATTAATTCTTTCGCCATCATGTAAAAATAGCAGCAAGAAGGGTTAGCTAGTGAGTTCTTAAATGGTCCGCCACTCTGTGCTGTGACAACGATCTAAATACTTTAGAGGTTGTCACTCACCTCTTTTCTTGGTTGGCGGGGTTGAAGGTTCAAAGATGAAGTGTCGCTGCTTGTACCACTTTTAAAATATTCTACGAAAACATGAGGGAAAATTATATTTATTATCATTTAAGAAAATAGTAAAGGATTATTCAATGAATATATATTTAAATTTATTACACTAAAATAATCAGGGATCAGGGCTAATCTTTCCTTTCGAAAGTTGTTCTGTTTTTGTTTTCCTCATTCTAGCAGCTGCATCCAGTAGCCCCATAGGTCGCCCTTCCATTGGCTGCCTCTAACTCTTTCTTTTCCAACAAAATGTAGTCTTGAATGGCAATTTATATATATATTTGGAAAGTTTGCCGGGAGGAAATTAATCCATGGAAGCAATGGTCGCCTCTCCCGTCAAAATAAACGCCAGAATCCGACGCCATCTATTGACCGTCGCCGCAACTAGCGGCATCGGGTCAGTGACAAAGCCACAACACCAACTTTGGCAAACTAATAAGCGTCCACCTAGAGACCATGGTTTCGGGCTAATGGCCCTCGTCAGTCTAGGGCGGACTTTGTTCCATGAGATCCACACGGGATATAATGGAATCCTCACAATCTACCAAAGAGGTGTCTTGCTGGCAATGTGGCTGGGCCAAATCTATTGGCAAAACATAGATGGAAAATTTGCCGGGAGGAAATTAATCCATGGAAGCAATGGTCGCCTCTCCCGTCAAAATAAACGTCAGAATCCGTCGCCGCAACTAGCGGCATCGGGTCAGTGACAAAGCCACAACACCCACTTTGGTCCATTAACACGCGAAATTTAAAGTTTGGAAAATTTGGAAATTCCGAGTTTTTTGTTTTTTTTTAAGCCTAAATTATCATAACATGTTTATCACTGGTGTAAAATTAAGCTAGTTATATGAAATATTTTAGGATCAATATAGTTTTATTAATATTGCACAAATATTATTGATTTAAAAATTTCAAATAACACACACACACAAATGCTTTATATATATTTCAAAGTCAGATAATCGTTAAATTTTCAGGTAGAGACATAAGTTTCTAACTCAGAGGTTGTAGGCTACTTCTTACAAATTTTTACTAATTTGAAATTTTCGGTAGTTTCGGCCACACGTTGGAAAGCGCTAATGTAGTTTTCTGATTTCTGGCCCGACGATATATATTCTACTTTACTTGTGGCTTTTTAAACGATGGTGTATCTAATTCTGATGCACTTCAAAATAATATCTAATAATGTTGGAGAGGAAATGGTAAAACATTAAGATTAATAGAATTATAAACGCAGAAAAATATTTGTAATTATAAAAGTTCTATTTACAATGAGATCTAACTCTCCATATCACAATATAGTATTGAGGATAAACCCTAAAGTGGATCAAAAAATAAAAAAAATTAAAATAATAATGTGACATTTGATCTTTAATCCAAGGTTTCTTTATAAACTCAACATATGAGAATCTTACATTTGTGTAATGGATATTGAGACTGACTCGACTATCACCTTTACAACTTTGAATTCCTGTTGTAAGGCGACCACTTACGAAAATAAAGAAACATCAAGATATGCATGTATATATATATTTATACTTATTTATTTAATAAACATCCTAGAATAAAGAAATAAGCTCTACCCAAGTTACTAACCATATACAGTGTACTCCGCTTATAACGAAGTCGCATTATCCATGACAATCACTTTGTTATATCCGAAGTTTGTTATATCCGCAGTTGGAAAAAAAAAATGTTTTGTACCAATAATTTTATTTACTATTCAACTCAAAAGAGCAACACAAAGATCAATAACAACCTCATCAGGTGTTTTTGGAGAAGTAGTTTGTGATTTTCTTTTGACATTTAGAAGTCAGTAACAAGTGCTGAACACTCTTTTCGATGTTGTCCAAGTCTGACAGATGCCTATGAAGAGACTTGGACTCATCCTGACATTGAAGAAACAATCGCAGAGTTTGAATGCTCTCCAAGACCTCTTTTGGATGCGGAATGTGGACAATTGGGTCTACTTCTTCATCAACTTGGTCCGTTTCTTCTTCTTCTTTTGCTTGAAGAATGCTCTCGACAATTTCTACATCGGATAACATGGCATTTGTAACGACGTCATTGTCAGCGTCAGCATAAGAATCGAAATCCATCTCTAACGGTATTTTTAAAACTTCTTTCATGCGATCGAAGAGGCTTTGTTGCTCCCACATTTGTGTTGCAGGCTGTGGTGTATCCAATGGAGAACTGACATCGGACTTAATAATTCCACTATGATGCCAACAGTTGGAAATTGTCGCTGGAAGCACATCCTTCCATGCTACAGATATAATATCCACAGCTTGCTTAAGATTGATTGTTAATGCTGTTCCAGCATCGTATGCCGTCAAATATTTCCTCATTAAACGCGTTCGATAATTCATCTTGAAATTGCGAATAATGCCTTGGTCGCATGGTTGCAGCATTGAAGTGGTATTTGGGCGGCAAGAATGCTATACGAGTATTTGTGAGGCCCTGCATGTCTGGGGGATGAGCGCCGCAATTGTCAAGCAGGAGGATAATTTGTCGATGTTGTCCAGCCATCTTCTTGTCGATGTGCCGAACCTAGGATTCGAAGAGTAGTCCAGTCATCCAGGCCTTCTGATTTGCTTCGTACTGAACAGGAAGGTGCTTGATTCCTCGGAAGCATCTCGGCTGTTTCGCCTTTCCAATGACCAAAGGTTGCATCTTTTCAGAACCATCCATATTGCAGCATAGAAGGATTGTGATCCGTTCCTTACTAGCCTTTCCGCCGGTGCAAGTTTCTCCCTTAAAGTGAAGTGTCTTGTCAGGAAGAAGACGCCAGAAGAGACCGGTTTCATCGGCGTTGAAGATGTCTTTGCAAGCATAGTAACTAATTATATTAGGCATTACATCGGTCAACCAGTTCGTCATTGTCTCACGATTGACATCAGCTGATTCTCCACAAATGTTGCGCAGCTTGATGCCATGCCTTGCCTTCCAACGCTCGATCCATCCACCACTCCCAGTAAAATCCTTTAATCCAAATTCAAGAGCCAGGGTCTTCGCCTTTTCGGAAAGCAATGGACCATTAACTGGAAGCGCTGCACTTCTTGCCTGCTTGAACCACTGCAGCAGAGCCTCATCAACATCAGCATATGTAGATCCACATGCTCGTTTCCGACTGCTTTCTCCCGCATGCAGAGCTTGTTGGTGGATCTTCTCAGAGTTCTTTATTATGGTGCTGAGCGACGACTGTGGGATATTATGTTTCTGGGCAACATCTGTCATTTTCTTCTTCTCCACTTCAATCTCTCTTAGGATTTGCAGCTTGACTGACAGAGATAGTGAGTTTCTTGTTTGTTTTCATTCTCCTGCCATGGTAAACGTTAATAAAATATAAGCGTTTATTAAACAATTTAATTTTGTTTAAATAATGTAAAAAAAAATACTTATAATATGTTTGCATATTTTAAAATTGTATATTATTAACTTATTTGTTGTGTATCATTAAATTTGTGTCATTCACACGTTGTAATTGATATATATTATGCATAATATATTAGTCAATTATAATGGTAAATGAGAAAACTTCGTTATAAACGGATAAAATAAAAATTTATACATGCAAATCACTTCGTTATAAGCGAAAATTCTTTATATCCGACTTCGCAATATCCAGAGTTCTTTTAATGGTTTAAGCCCTTCTTTTCTTTCGTGCAGACAATTTCATTCGCTATATGCGGAATTTCGCTATAACCGACTTTGTTATAAGCGGAGTACACTGTATATAAATTTTCTACATACATATACTATATACAGTTAAACCCCTCTATAGTGAACCCCAATGGGACAGAGCTTTTGGTTCACTATAGCCACGGTTCACTATAGCCACGGTTTGGCTATTTTTTTTTTTACTTTCCAAAATTTTTAGACCGTATAATTAAAGGACAGCCATACACACAAGAAGAGGCTTCCTCTTAATAGTGGTCACTTTGTTTTAATTCCCTTAATTGACCAATTTCCTTACATTAATACTGAATAATAATGGAAATCATTAGATGATAGGTTCTTCTTATCATTAACATACATGTACCTCTATGTCTAATTTAAAAATCAAGTCAAATCCTAGGCAAAGTTTTATTAAATATATATTCAAAGATATAAAATTATTTTAAAACATCATTATCACATTATATAATACATTGTTTACTTGGAAAAATGGCTCTAACACCTTGTTGCTTCAAAGCATTCTTCAAGCATTGCACCATTCAAATAAAGTTAGTGTTTTTCTTCCATTTCATTTTCCCACATATTCTTCTAGGTCTAGATTTAGTTTTTTTTTTTTTAACCTGTCATGCCAAACATTGCTGACTTTAAAATCACCATGGTTAATGGCATAAAAATAGTTTTTGTTTCATCACGCGACCATTTATTTGGATTTTTTTTTTTATCCCTAAAACGTACGATCGCGATCGCGGCAAAAGTTGAGGTTGATTCCTCTTTGTAACAATTTTTAATAGCCTTATATTTTATCTTTTATAATAGAAAAGTTATAGTCTCTTATTTTAATATGTTCTTAACATTTTGCCTGTGTTGTTTCACTTTGGAAAGTTCTGAAAATGGCCCTTTTTTTTTTTTAAGAAATGACGCTTTTGTTTTTAAAATGCCTTTGTTTTCTTAATTTTGGAAGCCATTTGTATTTTTATATTTCGAATTTAATGGATGCAAATATATTCTATTTAATAAAAAGTATAATGTGTTAAAATTTATACAACATAAAGCAAAAATAAAGTGCAAAATTCAAAACAAACAATGCCGCTAAATTTATTGTTTTGAAATCGCGATCCACGAGCTGAAACATGCTCAAAATTTGGTTGTTTTATTATTATTTTTTTAATTACACAATTCTAAGTTCGTTATAAGCATAGTATTTTGAATATATTTTATTATTTTGGGACCGAAAATATGTTCGTTATAGGGGTAGTTCGTTATTCTAAAAATCGCAAAGTTCGTTATAACGATGGTATTTTCAATGGAATGGAATTGGGAATCGGCGTGGGTTCGTTATAAGGGAAGGTTCGTTATATCCAGGGTTCGTCTTAGCGGGGTTTTACTGTATCTTGATGTTTGTTTATATATATATAAATGAACCAAAAGGGCCTCAAATAAAAAAAGGAAGGAAGAAAGAAAATTAATAATATGTAAACTATAAATATGTTTTATTTGAATCCAATGATGTATTTTTTTGCACACAATTAATATATTCACATAAAAAATTATGTTGACCTAGGTAAATTGTCTAAAAAAACTAAACTAACTGAAAAAGAGAAATGTATAATTCTTAACTTCCTATTGATGACTTAAAAAAAAAATTCTTACTTACATTTGCAGTTGCTCCACTTTGTGGGGAGCCTTTGGCCAAAAAGGCCCCCAGTTGTCTACTCTCCCTTGACCACTCTAAGACTCACTTTTTTCTCTCCCAGGGTGACCAAAAATTTTAACAGAAAAATAAAAATAATAATAATAAATCTTTGACTGGTAATCCTCTGTGATAGGTCAAAAAAATAATAATATACCTAGGTGAAATATCTACTTATATAATTGCCTTATTCTGTCTGTGTGAAGTTCACTGTGTGAAGTTCACGGATAGATTTTGGTCAGAATGGATAAAATAAAAAAAGTGTCAAGGGATGGGAATCGAACCCACGACCTTCCGCTTACCGGGCAGATGCCATGACCACTAGGCTCAATATTTTATTAATAATAGTTTGCTTAATAACACATATAATATAAATATTTATATAATAACTGCTCTAATTTGAAATATTTGGTAGGTTTTATTTATTTATATACAGTATTTTCATTTTTAGATATTTACTGATCTAATTTGCCGTTTAAAATAACTAATAATAGTTCGCTTAATAACACATATAATATAAATATTTATATAATAACTGCTCTAATTTGAAATATTTGGTATGTTTTATTTATTTATATATTTTCATTTTTAGATATAACTGATCTAATTCGCCGTTTAAAATAACCGCTCTAATTCGAAATATTTGGTATGTTTTATTTGTGTTCACTCTATTTCTATTTATTTGAAGTATTATAATTTCCATGTTTCGAAAACCTATTTCAAAAAGGTCGTTAGAAATATATAAGGCCTGAAATAGCTTTACATGCGAATATTTATGATGCCAAGCGTAGCTTATTGGTTAGGTGTGCGGCTTCGTATTTCCACAACCTTGGTTCGAAACTTAGCCTGGGTGTTTTTTTTTTTATATTATTGAAGCAAAGTTTTTTTTTACAGTACCAAAATTTCCATACACAGGTAAAAAAGATACGAAGAAAACGACAGGCTATTTTAAATTATATATAAATCAAATATTAAAACTATATATTCAAATTATTCTACTTAGCTCACGAACAGCGCCCTCTATCAAGGTTATAAATACGTTTAAAATCGAAATCTTCTCAAAATTTTATTAATAATAGTTCGCTTAATAATTTGAATACTTTATCTAAATCGAAATATTTATAGACGCTCGCTCGATTTGAAGATTTATATCGTAACTAATCTGACTGTAAAGTTTGGAGCGGGACGTTTCACAAGAGTGACATCCACGGCGTCAATTTATAATTGTAACGAATAGTTTTTGAATAAAATATTTAATCGGGTAAACCCGGGCGTTGCCCGGGTCATTCGTCTAGTATATATATACTGAAATAAAATCTAAAATTATATCCCCCATTACAAATTAATTAGATAATTCTTGAGAATTATCTAAATCAATATATTCTAATTTGGAAAAGAATAAATAATTTATCAATTCCCATGAATCATAAAACCAATTTGTAAAATAATCTTAAAATTATTTAATAAATAATTCAGATGAATTATTTAGAATCTAATCCTATTATTAAACAAAAAAAAATAGCCTAGGCCAACATAAAAAAATATTTACATAAAAGAACAAAATAAGGCATGCGTTAGAAATTTGTATGGTGTAATTTGATGTCCCTCAGGCCTTTAAAAGGTTCTTCTCAGGCTATAGGATACATAAGCCACTGGATTTCAAGCCACATGATAGGTCAGCGCATGGTGTGCCAGTGGCCTGCAGAATCCGGTCAGGGGCATCCTGCACATCCAACATCCAGCCGAGAACCTTGTTTCCTTGAATTCACTCATGTTTTCATTTTTGGGTGTTATTTTACCGTGAACTTTTTTGTGGCCTAATTTGTGTTGGGTCCATTTTGGACTCAGACCCAACAATAAAAACATCATGAGTGAATTTAAGGAAACAAAGTTCTCGGCTGGATGTTGGATGTGCAGGATGCCCCTGGCCGGATTCTGCAGAACACTGGCACATCATACGCTGACCCATCATATGGCCTGAAATCCAGTGGCTTATGCATCCTACAGCCTGAGGAGAACCTTTTAAAGACCTGAGGAACGTCAAATTACAACATACAAATTTCTAACGCATGCCTTATTTGTTCTTTTATGTATATATTTTTCATGCTGGCCTAGGCTATATTTTTTTATTTAATAGTAGGGGTAGATTCTAAATAATTCATCTGAATTATTTATTAAATAATTTTAAGATTATTTTACATTGGTTTTATGAATCAAGAGAATTGATAAATTAATTATTATTTTCCAAATTAGAATATATTGATTTAGATAATTCTCAAGAATTATCTAATTAATTGTAATGAGAATATAATTTTTAGATTTTAATTCAGTATATATATTATATATATTTCACCTAGGTATATTATTATTATTATTTTTTTTTTATCACAGAGGGTGACCAGATAAAGATTTATTATTTTTTTATTTTTCTGTCATGATGATATTTGGTCACCCTGGGAGAAAAAGTCAGTCAGTGACAAGTCAGTCTTAGGGCAGTCAAAAAGAGGACAACAGGGGCCTTGGGCCAAAGGCCCCCCCCCCCCCCCCCACAATGGGAACAACTGCAAATGTAAGTGAGAATTTTTTTTAGTCATCAATAGGAAGTTAAGAATTATACATTTCTCTTCTTTTTTTTTTTTTTTGTTAGTTTAGTTTTTTTTTTGGTTTATTAGACAATTTACTTAGGCCAACATCATCTTTTATGTATGTGAATATCATAATTGTGAGCAAAAATATATCATTGGATTCAAATAAACATTTATAGTTTACATTTTATTAATTGCCTTTCTTCCTTTCCCTTTTTTTATTTGAGCCTCTTTTGGTTTATTTATATATATATAAACAAACATCAAGGTATATATGTATTGTATGTAGAAAAAATTTGCATACATGACTAGTAACTTGAGTAGCTCATTTCTCTATTCCAGGATGTTTATTAAGTAAATAAGTATAATGTTTCTTTGTATTCGTGAGTGGTAACCTCACATCAGGAATTCAAAGCTGTAAAGGTGATAGTCGAGTCAGCCTCAATATCCTTTACCCAAATGTTAGATTCTCATATGTTGAGTTTATAAAGAAACCTTGGATTAAAGATCAAATGTCATATTATTATATTAATTTTTTTTAATTTTTCTTGATCCACTTTGGGGTTTATCCTCAATGCTATGTTGTGATATGGAGAGTTAGATTTCACATAAATGTACTTTAGTGTATTATACAATTTTCTAAACTAAAAAATATGTTTACATATGGTTTGAATGAAATTCCTCATTCTTTTTATTTAAGTGTTTATAAATATATTAATCGTATATGGTTTTTGTGTGTTTGTGTTACGCAGACATTGACTTTATTATCATCGGTGCTGACATCACACTTACTTCTACGCTTCATGACTTTTCTGTTTGATTCTTTGCTCGCTTTTTTTACAACAATTGTATTGGAACAAGTTGTTCCTTGAATAAATATATATTTGTTTTTCTCAAAGGGATGTCCTCGTAACTACAACATACGTGAGTACAAAACAACTTGAAATCCTTAAAAAAGAAACATCGTATTTTTGCTAAGCCTATATCAATTTGGTAGCAGAGCGTGTTTTGGGCGCGCGAATTGGACTAACCGCCAATTGATCCATTTAAATCAAAAAGAAATTAAATAATTGGACTAACCTCCAATTTAGAAAGAAGAAATTGAATGAAAATGGATACATATAACTTAGCAAAAATCGAACAGTTAACAGAAAACAACTATACAACATGGTCCATGAAAATGGAAGCAATTCTAGATTCAAAAGATCTCTTCGAGGACGTAATTGTTAATGACGAGCCAGACTTTACAAAAAATAAACTAGAATATGATATTTGGAAGAAAAAGAATCGGGAAGCATACAGACTAATAATTATGTCACTTTCGGATGACTTAACAATCATCTTTCGAGGCGATAAAAGTGCCAAAAGAATTTGGTACGACATAAAGAAAAGGTTTAAAGGATCTCTAGAAAATAAAAGGATAGACCTAATGTTGGATCTAGCCAGACTAAAATTGAACCCAAATGAAAATGTCAACATGTATATTGTACGAGCACAGAAACTGGCACAAGAGATCACTCAGCTAGGATAAGACTGTAACAGAAAGAGAACTTGTACGATACATTGTTGAAGGACTCACACCTAACTTTGACACGATCACAGCAGCATTGTCAATAAACAGAGAAATCTCCTTACCAGACTTGAGACAAACTCTACTGGATTTCGAGAAGAAAAGACAGGACAGAAGCAAAAATCATGAAAATGCTTTCAGATCATCAGGCAACCAATTTAAAGAAAAGTCATGCTACATTTGCAAAAGAAAAGGACATTCCAAGAAAGACTGTTGGTTCAACCCTAACAACAAAGAAAATCAAAAGAATACAACAAACAAAAATAACATGCCAGTACAAGGAACTACCATAAAGGACCAAAACAAAACAAAGACACGGCCAGATCAGCAATCCAAGAATGAACGGAGGAACCATCCCAACGAAGAAATTCCACTACAGAATACGTACTACATGTAATCACAAGGGAGGAACGCCCGACGACTCAGGACGTGTGGATAATTGATTCTGCGTGCACAAGCCACATGACTTCCCATGGTGAATGGATCGAGCACAAGACGGAGGAGAGAAGAAACATACAAGTGGCGGAAGAAGGGAGACACATCGAATCTGCCTCATCAGGATCAATCCAAGCTACTGTACAAGGTAAGGACAAACTTAACAACGTTGTAACCCTGCATAATGTCCTCCATGTACCACACCTGAAAGGAAATCTAATGTCCATTCCAAGCGTGGTTAGAAGAGGGAACTCTGTTCTTTTGAATTCTGAAGGAGCATACATATACTCTTCTGATGACAAGCTAATAGGAACAGGCAACTTTGATGGTAACATGTACACATTGAACCTATCACGTTTATCTGAAGCAACTCATGTTCCAAATGAATATTGCTTGATTTGAAAGGACAGTTCTAGGACTGCATGGCACAGAAGGTTAGGACATCCTAGTGACAACAAATTAGACCTGATTTTGAAGAACAATCTTCTAAAAGGCTTGAACTTTATAAATGGTACCCTTGATCAATGTGATGCTGCTCCTTGGGAAAAATGACCAAAGTACCCTATGTTCACAGAGATAGCAATCAGGAAAGCTACCCCTTTGAAGCCATTTATATCTATCTCTGTGGTCCAATGAGAATAAACTCCTTGGGCGGAAGTAAATATTTCTTGACCATCGTAGATGGATTTTCTAGGAGAATATTTGTAGAATTTCTCAAAGATAAACTCTCAGCAGCAGAAGTTTTGAAGAAGTTTATTGTAAAGAGAGAAAACGAGCTAAACTCAAAACTAAAACGACTTAGAACAGATAACGGAACAGAATTTATCAATAAAAACCTTGAAACCTTCATAGAATCCAAAGGAATTAAACATGAACTAACTACACCCTACACCCCAAGAAGCAATGGGAGAGTTGAAAGAGCTAACAGAACACTATTAGACAAAGGCCGAACACTTCTGGCAGACTCCCAATTACCTCTACACTTCTGGGCAGAAGCTGTGAATACAGCTGCATATCTGTACAATCTAACTCCCACAACCAATGACCCAGACACTACCCCCATGGAAAAATGGAAAGGTAAAAAGCCATCCGTCTCTCAAATCATGAGATTTGGTTGTGAAGTCTTCTATAAACTCGAGAATCATCAAAGACACAAAGTAGAAGCTAAATCTAAGAGAGGAATATTTGTGGGCTATTCAAGATGCGGAAGGGCTTATCGAGTATTTGATATCACACAGCGAGAGTCATTCTTGAAACCGCAGACATTCACTTCAGAGAGAACAATAATGTCAACTCGGAATAAAAACAAAGTGATAATAATACGGACACTGACACATATTTCTTCATTCAGGAGGATGAACAACTGGACAATCATGTTCTATCAGATGTTGATTTTGGAGAGCCAGCACCAGATACCATGATCAACAGACAGACAGAGTCAAGTGAATCAGACAGACCACAAAGAACCCAGATTCGATGACTACGTTCTGGCTACTACTGGGTACTACGAATGAAACCATTCCGAAAGACTATGATGAAGCCATCGCATTCGAAGACAAGAAACACTGGGAGAACACAATGCTTGAGGAAATACAGAACATGTACTCGCATCAAGTATGGGAACTGGTACCTAGACCTGTAAACGCTAAAGTTGTCAAAAGTAAATGGGTGTTCAAAATATCTAAAGACCAAGAAAACAAAAACAAAACTTACAAAGCTAGACTTGTTGCAATGGGATACAACCAAATCCCAGGAAGAGATTACAACGAAAGTTTCAGCCCTGTAATTAAAAATGCCACCCTCAGGACTATTTTGTCAATGGCAGCAACAAAAGATTCAGTCATTAAACTATTTGATGTGAAAGAAGCCAATCTAAATGGAAACATTGAAACACAATATTCTTGGAATAAAAGACAGAAACATTTGTTCAGGACAGAAACAAAGTTTGCAAACTCAACAGAAATATTTACGGTCTACCTCAATCCGGAAGATCGTGGTATGAGAAATTCAGTCAAGTACTTCATGACTGTGGACTGGAAAAACTTAAATCTGATCCTTGCCTATTTAAATGGAAGAATGAAGAAAAATACTTCTATGTAGGTATATATGTTGAGGACTTTATCACTGTCTCAGATTCTGAAGATACCTCAAACAGATTCATCAATAAATTGAGACATCACCTGGAAATAAAGAATGTAACATGTAAAGGCATGTTTTTGGGAATCAAGATCATACAAGACAAGGAGGGAATTTCGCTACAGCAAAGCCACTATGTACAACAAATATTGCAGAAATATGGAATGGAAAATTGTAAGGAAAACCCAACACCAGGTTCCAAAGAAATCAATTTAAACAATCATATTGAGGATGACAATTGCGATCAGCACACTTACCAAGAAGCCCTTGGAATGCTTATGTTTCTAGCTGTTAACACCAGACCCATCGCTTACATCACTAGCAAACTTTCACAGTACTCCAGACAACCAAAACAGATGCACTGGACAGCAGTCAAAAGAGTGATGAGATACCTACGAGGAACAATTGACCTAGGAGTGAAATTTGAAAGAGGGAAGACTGGAATCCTGAAGTCCTACACCGATGCCAGCTGGTCGACCACTCATGATGGAAAATCCTACGGCGGATATGTATTGAAGCTCGGCGAAGCAACTATAGACTGGAAAAGTAGTAAACAACCACTCGTCGCCCTCTCCACAATGGAAGCGGAAATGATAGCTGCTTGTGAAAGCTGCTGTCAAATCAAGTGGATAATAAACCTGTTACGAGAGCTGGAAGAATGGAATTTCATGGAAAAACCAACTGCGATCTATACAGACAGTCAGTCATTGATCAACTGGATCTCCAGCCCTAAACAAAGCAGTCGCTGTAGACATATCAACAGAAAGTACCACTTCTTGAGAGACTGTTATGAATCCAGAGACAACTGCCTTCTGTACAACCCATCTCAGGACCTGGAGGCGGATATCTTCACAAAGGACCTATCCCGAGACCAGATTAAGAAACACCTGGAGAACCTCAGCATCGTGGGAATAAAGACAAAGTAAGGAGGGAATTGTTACGCAGACTTTGACTTTATCATCATCGGTGCCGACGTCGCTTCATGACTTTCTGTTTGATTTTTTGCTCGCTTGTTTACAACAATTGTATTGGAACAAGTTGTTCCTTGAATAAATATATATTTGTTTTTATCAAAAGGGATGTCCTCTTAACTTACAAAATAACTTGAAATCCTTAAAAAAAGAAACATCGTATTTTTGCTAAACCTATATCAGTTTGCCTTGGTGTTTTTTGTCAGTTTATCAGTAATTTAATATAATCGATAAATCCTTTGAAATACATTGAAATATAATATATATTATTCGAAAGTATAACATATTTCGACACTATGATAACTGAGCTAACTTTTGGAATTGGTCAGCCCACGTTGAGGGCGTCATTGAATAGCTGATTTCTGACGCTTTCGTCCCGAAATCCATGAAGGCTCTTTCGTTCTCAGGGAGTTCACGAAATATACATCCTGCTATATAAAATAATATAATTTGTATATATCCTGCGCGCACTGGGGTTTAAAAAATAATTGGCAACTATAAGTTGTGATTAAGACTACATTATATTTATTTATCTCTTGAAACGGTCACACAAAGATAAGAAATAAAAATAAATAAAACGAGCAATGAGGATAGATTGGGATAATATGTTGGAAAAAAAAAAAGAAGAATAGTAAATCAATGATCTTGAGATACTTTTAGGCTGACAACACTGCACTATAAAAACGAGAACAAAGGAGTGTTGGTTTTGTTTACAAAATTAGCAATTGTAATGTAAATTTTTAAATGTTCTCTTCTCTCTTTGAAAATAATAAATTTAAAATACTTTCTTAAAAGGTAAAATTGCCTAATTCTTTAAAACCACTTCAGCTGTAAGTAAACTTGTTATTTGTTGTTTCATTGTCTGAACCATAAGAGATTCCCAACATAATATACATGAATATAACCTGTTTAAAAATTATTATTGAAAGTTATTTATCTTAGTGCTTCAGTTGGATGGCTGGAAAATTCCTTCCACTATAATCTTGTAGAACTACATTTTTGGCTAATTTCTCAGGAGCTCTGACTCTCCTCCTCCCCCCCTATCTTATTTTTCTTATCGCCTACCTCGAAAAAAATGCGCCAAAATTATTTTAACAGAGTAAAAAAAAATTCTATAATATTCCAAATTTAAAAAAAAATTGAAAATTAAAAATTATAATTAAAAGTTATTGTGGAATAATGGCGTCCAGACGGATTGGGTGACAGTAAACATGGTTTTGCTACCCACCAGTCGCGTGTTTTCCTCTGTCCTCTTAATATGTATTAAATAAAGTTAGTTAGAAGGAGATTTTTACCCCCTCCTTTCTGCTATTTAGTGATCTTATTTAAATCCTTGCAACAGCCCACAAAGAATCATCACAGCGAATTCTTCTACCGAATCTCGCTTCAGTGTTTTGTGAAACTATTACCCTACATATCTTCACAAAGTGGCGTACCCGGGTGGGCTTCTGACAAGGCAAGATCAAGTGGATTAACGGCGGAGTACAAGTTCAAAACTTAAGATAAGTACCTTTTGTTTTACCCTCTGTGTATAGTGTTTTTTGAAAAATGGAAATTTTAAAAAGACATAGAAATTTACTTAGAAAGCGACTAACTCGCAGCTTGAAGACACAGAAGAGTTTCTGTTAGGTACTCCACCGTTACCTGTAGAGGACATTGAATATAATAGAGAGATAATTGAAGAAACTCACAGTGAGCTTCTTGTGATCCAAGGCAAGATAAGAGACTTCATGCTAACTTCAGACGTTAGCGAAGAGGAACTAGAGCAAGACGATGAGGAAGCCTTGCAATATACCCAGAGATATAAGAGGATATATAAAAAATGTCTCGCTCATGTTGAACCCAGGATCACTGCATCCAGTCCCACGACCAGTGAAGTGAGCTTCGCTTCTAGCTCACACCATAGAACTGTAAAACTACCCAAGATAGAATTAAAGAAGTTTACAGGAGAAATAAAAGATTGGTTGGGCTGGTGGGCACAGTTCAACAAGATACATGTCGATCCTACTTTAGAAGACAGCTACAAGTGTCAATATCTAGTGCAATCTATGTCGCCGGGAACCAGAGCTAGTAAACTGGTTGATAGTTACCCCCTGACTGCCGAGAATTACCCCAAAGTTATAGAAACTTTGACAGAAAGATTTGGAAGGCCTGAACTGTTGCAACAAGTCTATGTCAGGGACCTTATCCGCCTTATGCTCGATTACTCCTCCAAACAACAGTTGAAGGTGACTTCATTTTATGATGAGTTGGTGACTCATTTGAGAGCATTGGAATCCTTAAAGATTGAGGCCAGACAGATGTCTGTATTTAAATTTCCAATGATTGAGGCATGTCTCTCAGAGGAACTCATGAAGGCTTGGCAAAGAAGCACCCTCCATGATGTCAAGATTGATGCTAATGATTCGACTCAAACTAGAGTTGAGCTAATTATGGAGTTTCTCCAAAAGGAAGCTGCAGCAGAACAAGACAGAGCCTTAGCTGGATCCAAGTTTGGACTTAGATCTCTGAAACAGGATAGAAACGTGGGCAGACAATCACATCCTGCTAAGATACCTACGGCCTCTGGACTGTTTGCTGGACGTGCCCAGAATTGCATATTTTGTAATAAAGATCATAAAAACACAGAATGTCTTGCTGCGCGCAGAATGAGCATTAAAGAAAGAAGAGAGCGCATTAAAAACGCTAAATGTTGTTTCTCCTGCCTCCAACCAGGTCATATCTCTTCTAATTGTAGAAGGCGCATACCTGAATGTATTCGATGTAAGAAGAAGCACCTTGATATTTTATGCCCTCTTAATGCTCCTGGACGAGAGTCAGCGGATGAAGACAAGGAACAGGTGGAAGACTGTGACGTTTCTTCTACAGTTGAAAACGGAGTTTTATTCTCCGGTCTTAGCGCTTCGTCTCTGATTTTGCTACAGACTCTGAAGATTAAGGTCGAAGGTGCGACTTCGGCGAAAGTAGTGCGTGCCCTCCTTGACACAGGTTCCCAACGATCCTATATTTTTTCAAAAACTGCCCAGGATCTCGGACTATCTCCCATTGGCCAGGAATCACTTAAACATGTGGTGTTTGGAGGTCATACTAGTGAAAGTGTCCACCAAGAATACAGAGTCAATTTGGGTCATGCATCGGGGAATTTTAAGATGGCTGCGAAGCTTCTTGACCAACAAAAAATCTGTGGTAACCTACCAAGATTGAGCCGCGGGCCATGGTTGAAAGAACTCAAAGCCCGCAGAATCTGGGTTCCTGATATTGGAAAGGATGACATGGAAATTGAAATACTTCTAGGATGCGATGTATTGGGATCTATTTTCATGATGAAATCTTGTGTATTGTCAAATGGCTTGAATGCGTCGCAGACGCGTTTTGGATGGACTTTAATGGGAGAATGTCAGCCAGGTAGTGACGTTTCACTCGCTCATCATGTTACAACGATGACAATTTCGGAGAGCAGTATAACCAATCTGTGGAATCTCGATGTTCTTGGCATTAGGGATCCTATTGAGGTTAAACAGAGTGATCAGAGAGACGCACTGGCGCGTCGACATTTTCTAAAAACAGTCCAACATTCTGTTTCAGGAAGATATGTTGTTTTCCTCCCGTGGACTGTAGAGAAAGCTAAAATCGCGGACAACAGGGAGGTTGCTATGAAGAGATTATAGAACAGACGACTAAGAAATTAATCTCTTTGAATCTTTATGAGGACTATGATGATATTTTCCGAGGCTGGTTGGATGATGGGATAATTGAGAAAGTCCCAGCTGAACAACACGACACGGAGGCCTTCTACCTGCCTCATCGTCCTGTGGTGAAACTCTCCTGTGGGACTACGCCTATCAGGCCTGTCTTTGATGCTTCTAGCAAGGTCTATAGATCCCCATCTTTAAATGACTGTCTTGAAAAGGGACCTAACCTCATAGAGATGATTCCCAACCTTATGCTAAGGTTTAGAATTGGCAAGTTTGGTGTCGTGGCAGACATTAAGAAAGCGTTTCTTCAGATTGAGGTGAATGAAAGGGACATAGATTACCTGCGTTTTCTATGGTATTCCCAAATTGGAGAAAAGACAGAAGTATTCAGACATAGACGTGTCGTTTTCGGCGTTAACTGTAGTCCTTTCATTTTGGGGGCAGTAATAGATTACCACCTGTCTAATGTTCTACCTGAACATAAACCGTTAGCTCAGAGGTTGCAGAAATCCTTTTATGTGGACAATTTAGTCACAAGCGTGAACTCTTTTGAAGAGTTACAAGATCTCAAATTGACCGCAACGTCCATCATGGATAATGCTAGGTTGGAGCTAAGCCGTTGGGAGCATAGCCTGGACGTGGCCTCCGATACTTACCCCTTTGAAAGAGCAGAGATATCTAAAGTGCTTGGTATATGTTGGGATAAAAGGGAAGATTGTTTGTCATGTGAAATTCCCGTAGCCATACCCCCCAAGATAACCAAAAGGAGTATCCTGTCCTGCTTAGCTCAGATATATGACCCTATTGGATTTCTAAACCCAATATTAATAAGGCCTAAAATTATATTGCAAAAGGTTTGGATAAAGCGCGATAACCAGTTGGGTACCTTTGTCGGGAATCGCGTGAAGGAGATATGCAAACTTAGTGATCCTGGAAATTGGAGATATGTTCCTAGCGAGTGCAATCCAGCTGATTTACCCTCCAGAGGATGCAGCCTCTCCCGACTGATACAGTCTAGATCGTGGGAGGGCCCTTCCTGGCTAAAACTCTCCGAAGAATATTGGCCTTCCAGGTATAAAAACCTGAATGAAGAAGAAATCTGTGCGGAAAGAAAGAAAATTGCTGTTGTGACAACAGTTAAGAGTACCGATCATTGGTACATGAAATATTTCTCCTCGTTCATAAAAAATGTGCGGATGATGGCGTGGATTAGAAGATTCATCAACAACCTCCGATCATCTTCAACGAAAGTAAAGGGCGAACTTTCTGTGAAGGAGATCGATGAAGTGGAGCTGGCGCTTTTGAAATTAGTTCAGGCCGAGTGTTTCCCTAGCCACTCTATACCTGGTCTGAAGGTATCTGAAGTAGAAGGAATCCTGCGTGAGAAAACAATATCATCAACAGCAGCTTCTTCGCGTTTGCTGAACGATAAAGAGAAAACTGCAAAAATACAGACTAGATCGGGAAGAACCATTTGTAAACCCAACCGATTGGACGATTATTTGTGTTTTTCTGTGTGCCCAGATAAAAACAGGTGGGAGTATGTGGAATAATGGCGTCCAGACGGATTGGGTGACAGTAAACATGCCGGCGGCGCCAATGGACTATCAGAACACGGCTTGGTTTTGCTACCCACCAGTCGCGTGTTTTCCTCTGTCCTCTTATGTTGGGGCACGTTTTTGTAACCATACCCCAACAGAAGGCGTATGTATAATCAACATCAAATGGATACATGGCTTCCCTCCCACATAGACTTATAGACCACCTTTTTGCCCAGAAACCTAGACACTTGATGATACCAGACTTCCATGCCGAAAGCTGATGCCTGGTGGAGAAGAAGACACCAGTGACATCCAGAGACATCCGCGCTGGAAGCTGTTGTTCCATATGTACATATATTCCCCTCATCTAAAATTTAGGTAGAGGTGACCAGAAGAAATGGAGAAGGAAGATTTCTAAAAGACTAAGCCTTATAAATATCCTTCCCGAAAAAGGGAAGCATCACATTACAGTCCAGGTAAAAGGGGCCTGGGTCGATTTTTAGCCAAGACGGGGGCGATATATATACCGTCCCGATAAAAGGGAGGATTATTACAGCCCATGTGGAGGAGGCCTGGGGTCTGATGAAATTTTACACTAGTGCCGTGGCTGTTTCCCTCTTTAGATTTTTTTGTTTTGGCAATACGATATGTTCTATTTTGATGGGAGAGGCCTGGGGCGTCGGTGAAATTGTATACTGAAGACGTTGGCCATTTTCATTGGTGCTCTCTTTCGACGAATGAAAATGCCAACCAATAGAAACTTTGGCGCGGCCAGCGAATGAAAACGGAGAGAGACAAGAATAAAAGAGGGTTTCTTTGCCAAAAGGCAGATTCAATCGGAGTCGCTCAGTGAGAGGACAGTCTTCAGTCGGGCCTGGGGCCTGAGACGTAGAGGAGACCAGACGAGAGAAGGTAAGCCCCGCCATTATGGACTAGCTCCCCATTTTATTTTTGCGCATAGAAACTAATCTATTTAGATTTTGAATGGGCCCTAAAGGGCCTTAAGTAACTTCAAGGGAATGTTAGGGTTCATATATCTTATCTCGCTAGAATAGATGGAGATCTATATTCTCCCTTATATATAGAAGAATCTGTAACCTTAAGTCACCTCTACCTAGATCATTATGTAAATAACATGTCTCGTTAGTATGAAATGTCCCCAGGATTTTTTGTCTGATCTGAATAAATATCTAGTACATAACTTTTATGGAGAAATTTCCTTGTTCCCTCTCATACATACTTCATTCCTTTGCCTTATGGTGCTACTCCCACTGTTTAAATGAAATGTTGTATGTTTCTTACCTATTTGAAGGGAATGTTACTAATAATCAAGTCTCCCATAAATTGCCGGCCACATACATTGTCGCGAGTGTCTGTGTTTCAGTGTGTTCCATCATGTCTACCATTATACCATTCGTTGATTTAAATTTAATAAGACCCATGTTGTCTTATATTTGTTGTATATAGTTATAATCTGTGCTACAAAAGATCTGGCAACACGGTATGTAAACAACGCCGCATAATAAATATATAATTGTTCTAGCACGGCGGTATATTAATTGTCTATATACATAAAGGCTGTAACTATATTAAATATATATAAAGCTAAAGGTAAAATGAACCCGTATAAAAGATACAACATGGTGGCAGCGGTGGGATGTTGAAAGATAAGTAAAATTTCAAATATCAATTAAGCCTAACACGTTGAAAAATGGCCTCGAGTACCGGAAATAGTTTGCAGCCATTTGTGCCTGGAACAAACCCATCAGAAGCATGGGGTAAATGGAAAAAGAGATTCCAAATGTTTTACATAGCCACAGAAATAGATAAAAAATCTATTCCAAGACAAAGGGCTATTCTACTCTATAATATTGGTGAGTTAGCCCTAGATATATACTCTACATTTAAAATACAAGAAACTGATGCCTCTCCGACTGTTCCGGATATACTTGAACTGTTTGATGGACACTTTAAACCATATAAAAACACAACCTATAAGAGGTACCAGTTTTTTACAACGGAACAAGGGGAGAATCAGAATTTTGATGACTATGTAACTGAATTGAAAAATAAAAGCATGGACTGCGAATTTGGAGAGCTTGCAGATTCCTTGGTCAGAGATAGAATTATAATTGGAATTAAAGACAAAGCTTTAAAAGAAAGGATGCTACAAGATCCTGATCTTTCTTTAGCTAAAGCCATAGACTTGGGAAGAGCTACTGAAACTTCTAGACAACAAGTAAAAAATATAACTAGAGAAGATGTTGATTTACATTCTATAAAATATAAAAAGCAATATAAAAAGAATTTCAAATATCCAGTAGGTAGAAAACCTAATGTATCTGAGGAACATCCTAATGCAAAGGTTTGCCAAAATTGTGGTTCCAGACATCCATATGGTAAATGTTTTGCATATGGTAAAATATGCAATTCATGTAAAAAACCAAACCATTTTGCTAAAATGTGTAGGAACAGAGTGCATATGTTGGAGGAAAGAGCTGAAGAGGAAGAAGAAATGTGTCTTCAATACCTATCCCTAGATAGCATTACTGGTCTAGAGTGGACTAAAATAATCTTGGTAGAGAATAATTCAGTTAATTTTAAATTAGACACAGGAGCACAGGTGAACATCCTGCCATTGGATACCATTAAAAATTGGCAAAATAAACCCTGCATATATCCAACTGGGATTGCGGTTTATTCATATACAGGAGAAAAAGTACCAATAAGGGGCAAATGCAAGGCTTCATGTACCTCTGGGAAAAAATCTGAAATCCTTGAATTTCTAGTCGTGGATTTGCCAGCTCCACCAATTTTGGGATTGGCAGCGTGTAAAAAATTAGAGCTGATATTAAAAGTAGAGTCGTTGGAACAGGACCATACTAGGACAAAGATGGATGCTTCACCTACAAAGATAATAGAGTCCTACAGAGATGTCTTTGATGAGATCGGAACACTCCCTGGAGAGCATTCTGTGATCCTGAGAGAAAATGCACATCCAAGAATTCAGTTAGCTCGCCGAATTCCGTTTGCACTGAAAAAACCAGTTGAGATGGAGCTAAAATCGATGGAGGAACAAAAGATCATCTCAAAGGTAGACCAACCAGCAGAGTGGGCACACCCGATGGTAATCATTAAGAAACCAAATGGAAAGGTTCGTATCTGTATGGACCCTAGAGAGCTAAATCCATGGATTAAAATGGAATATCGTCAACTTCCTGCCCCTGAAGGCATCATTGCTGATATCACAAAATCACCCATCTATACAGTACTTGATGCTAAGTCAGCCTTTTGGCAAATCAAGTTAGACGAAAAGTCATCTAGCCTTTTAACAATGGCTACACCTTATGGGTATTACAGATTCCATCGGTTACCTTTTGGTATTTGCAGCGCTCCAGAAGTTTTCTATAAAAAAATGCAAAGTATGTTTACAGGAATTGAAGGAGTAAAAGTATACATGGATGATATAATAATATACGGAAACTCCCTCACGGAGCACAATAGTAGACTGATTACGGTTTTGGAAATTGCTAGAAAAAATAATTTAAAGTTTGAATTCAATAAAATGCAACTGGCCCAAGAAAAAGTTAAGTTCATTGGACATGAGATATCCAAGAATGGCATCTCTGCAGATCCATCTAAATTAGAAGCAATACAAAAAATAAAAAGACCAATGGACAAGACATCTCTTCAAAGATTTTTGGGAACTGTGAACTATCTAGCTAAATTCATGCATAATCTGGCAGATAAAACTGTCTTGTTAAGACAACTCCTAAAAAAGAATACCCTGTGGACATGGAATGAGGCTATAGAAAAAGAATTCATTGAGCTGAAAAATTTGGTATCAAATCCTCCAGTTCTTGGCCTCTTTGACCCCCATCGGAAGGTAACACTTTCAGTGGACGCTAGTCAACATGGGCTTGGGGCTGTCTTGATGCAAGAGGGAAGACCCATCGCTTTTGCATCCGCATCCTTGAATAACACTCAGAAAAAATATGCCCAGATTGAAAAGGAGCTCTTAGCTCTCTGGTATGGATGCCAAAGATTTAACTATCATTTGTATGGAAGAAAGTTCACAGCCCAGACGGATCATAAACCCTTGTTGGCTATACTAAAAAAGCCACTAGAGGAATTATCTCCAAGACTTGAAAGACTGGTCTTGAAATTGATGCGATATGATTTTAATTTAGAATATGTACCAGGAAAATTGATTCACACCGCAGACACTCTATCTAGAGATTCAATTTCAGAGGAAACCATCGACACCTCAGATCTGGATCTCCAGAACACCATTATGACTCTAAATCTGAAGGTGACCACTAAAAGATACCAGGAAATTCTCAGAGATATGGAGTCAGATGAAGAAATGATAAAATTAAGGGATCATATACTGAATGGGTGGCCTATTCATAAGAAAAGTGTGGACTATGCTGTTAAGCCCTACTGGCATTGTAAAGAAGAACTATATATATGGAAAGACCTGATTTGTAGAGGACAAAGACTTGTCATCCCTAAAGTCCAAAGGGAAAGCATCTTGCAAACACTACACATGTCTCATCAAGGGATCTCTGCTTGTAAAAACAGAGCACATGAAGCTGTTTATTGGCCTGGACTGGATAGAGAAATAGAAGAGATGGTTTATAAGTGTAGAATTTGTCAAGAATCACAACCTTCGCAAAGGAAAGAACCACTTATACCTCACGAAATAGCAGACTACCCTTGGCAAAAAGTAGCTATTGATTTCTTCTATCTAGACCAATCTGTATTCATAATAATAGTAGACTACTACAGCAGCTTTCCTGAAGTCATCAAGGTAGCATCAACTTCAGCAAAAGAGATTCTACCAGTTTTGAAATCTACCTGCGCAAGACATGGGATTCCAGAGATCATCATCACTGATAATGGACCACCATTTACATCACAAGACTTTACTAATTTCACAAATGAATGGGACATAGAACATAAAACCTCTAGCCCAGGATACCCAAAATCAAACGGATTAGTGGAGAGGATGGTGCAAACAGTAAAGCAGCAACTTAAGAAATGCCGTCAAGACAACACTGATCCTTATATGTGTTTAATAGCCCTGAGAACAACTCCGTCAAATAATCTACCGTCCCCAGCTCAGATGCTAATGGGAAGAAACTTGAGAACCTTGATCCCAATGAAAACCACAAAGCTAAAACCTGCTTTCATTAGCACGGAAAACATTCTACAGCAGAAGAGGGAAAATCAATATAAGATGAAAAAATATTATGACCGAAATGCCAAAATACTTCCTAAAATGAGTTCTGGTGAACAGGTAAATGCCAAAACTAGCAATGCCTGGAGACCAGCTACCATCATTGGAGAAGCCAACCAGCCTCGATCATACATCATTCAGAACAACGAGGGCCGAATATTAAAACGGAACAGAGTTCACCTACGGCCCAGAAGTTATCCTGTTGGACAGAGAAGGAGCAGCCAGTCATCGCCCCCAATTGGATCCAGCCCCCTCGACATCATCGGAGTCCAGTGGTCAAAGGGAACCAGGAGAATTTCCCCGCCTGAACCTCAGTCCTGAAGAGTTGGCCCCATCCACTTCAACTCCCATAGGAAACTACAATGAAGGAGGCACTGCCTACACCACTAGAAGTGGACGTGTGGTAAAGCCTCCAAAGAGATTCGACCCCGGACTTTAATTAAAAGGGGAACATGTTGTATATAGTTATAATCTGTGCTACAAAAGATCTGGCAACACGGTATGTAAACAACGCCGCATAATAAATATATAATTGTTCTAGCACGGCGGTATATTAATTGTCTATATACATAAAGGCTGTAACTATATTAAATATATATAAAGCTAAAGGTAAAATGAACCCGTATAAAAGATACAACAATATTCATAGATTGTTCTCTTTATGATTTTATTAAAAAAAACCTTTTTGTTCTAAATATATTACAAATGTCAATGTCAATAGTATAGGTCTATAGATTTTGCTTGTCTCATAGCTTATTTTGCTAGGTTTTAGTATAATCTTCATAAATAGAGACTTTCCATACATCCAGATAGTGACCTAATTCAACACATTTGTTGAACCTTTGCTATAAAATCGGAATTAAAGGTGTACTTACACGTTTGATCATATTATTACTGGTAAAATCTGGACCTGGTACTTCCCTGATATTTAAATTTGAAATAATACTTTCAACACCTTATATTTCTATAACCAAATTGTTAATTTGGTGTTATATTCAGGTTTATATTTTTTTAATAATAACATGCTCATCTTTATCTGAGATTCATTAAAGTCGTTGGATGATCCCAGAGAATTTGAGATTATATGGGTTTGCCACTGAACCGAGTCCGTAGAGGCGGCCAATAGACGGCGATCAATTCCAGCGTCGTCTATTTTGATGAGAGAACCGGCCACTATTTTATAGATCATTTAATTTATTGTAGGGACACATGTCGATAGTGCGTAACGGGAACTCAACACTTCTATGTCACACGCTATTCCGAAGATGGTAACGACGTTGTTACCAAAATGTCACACTTGAATATTTTAATAAGGAAATTTTACTAAGTCACATCTTACATGCTCCATTCCCATATGTCTAAAAACAGGAGGAGTCCAACATTAATATGTATTAAATAAAGTTAGTTAGAAGGAGATTTTTACCCCCTCCTTTCTGCTATTTAGTGATCTTATTTAAATCCTTGCAACAGCCCACAAATAATCATCACAGCGAATTCTTCTACCGAATCTCGCTTCAGTGTTTTGTGAACCGACTACCCTACATTTCTACACAGTTATTATTCAAAAATATTATTTTAATTGACGAATATTATTTGAAAATATTAAGACAAAATAGCTGCTTATTTATTTAAAAAAGGAAATTTATTATAATATTATAAGTTATATACAAAATTAAGAATAAAAGGAGGTGAAGAGATGGGCTGGTTTGACAATGAAGAATGCTCGAAGACTCTTCTTTCTTGTCGAGGCAGCTTCATCATTGTCCACCAGCTTTCTATTAGTTACTGTAGGTGAGCTTTGTGGAGGCCGCAGGAGTGGCCTCTACATCTTCAGCTGTCCAGCTTTCTTGAGACGTAGAATGCAAACAGCTTTACTACTTGGATTCATCCTCCTCAACCCTAAATCTATGTCCAGACCCCCATACTCGACCTCAGCATGGAATTTCCTGGTCAACTGGTGTAGCTAAGCCCTACACTCAGGACGCGATTAGAAGAGCTTACCACTAGTACATATTAGTGAGCTGGACAGTTGGGTAGTTGGCGTTTAGGGCACCAGGAACTGGGTTAAAAAATGTCTCTTTTCAAGTTATATTTATCCAAAGAATAGTTGAGGAACTTTACAATATATAAAGCTGATTTGTGCATTATAAGTCATGCCCTCCAATATGAATATATATTGAGTACTATATATATAATAAATAAAACAATAATTAAAAAAAATTACTGTTAGGTAATTGATAAAATTGAATATTTAAAAACAGAGTAAAGCGATCGATAATTTATTTACAAAAAGTAAACATCTTTCCCTTTATCTGTTAGCGTTTTATTGTAAATTTATAAGTATAAAATATTAGGGCTTAAATATTCATATTTATTTAAAAATTAAACACATAAATACAAAGAATGGACGTATTATTAAAATTTTAATGTTAATACTTTTCTTATAGACAAATTTATTGATAAAATCATAAACAAGAATTAGTTGAAATATATTGCAAATCATTTTTAAATTGATAAAATCACAACATATATCTCTTGGTAAGATCTTTTAGCCTGCGTTTTTTTTGCATAAATTAAACAATAGATAATGTGATATATGAATTAAATAAATCGTAACAAAATTTTAAAAATTTGATTAAATAGACTTAATGTTAAAATTTTCCTGATTAAGAAATGTACTGGAACTAATATATGATATTTTTTTTCAGGTACATGGAATACTTCTTGTTCACATCACCCAGGGCAAAATTTAATGAAGCATCTACACTATTTAAATATTAAATTACTTAATCCAAAATATTGCTCCACACAATAGTATACATAACTTTTTTTTCTACTAAAAATTTACTTCTCTTAAATACAGAGTTATTAAAATATATTAACGTCATTGATACTCTAACATTTATTTCCTTCAATTATGAATTCAACAAAACTAATGAAAATTCGAAATACTCATTTTTGTAAAACAAATAAGGGATTGATTCAAACTTGAGACTGAATTTTGTTAATATACAAATAAATCAAACCATTTTAAAACAAAATAGACCCAAAAGATGGATAAAAAAAATTTTAAATGTGAATATTGCAACTATGAAACACCTGTAAAGAACCTTCTTAGAAGGCATATGTACACACACACTGGTGAAAAACCTTTTAAATGTGAATATTGTGACTATGAAACAGCACGGAAAAATAATCTTATCTACCATTTGTACACACATACTGGTGATAAACCTTTTAAATGTGAATATTGTGACTTTGAAGCAGCACAGAAAATAAATCTTACTAACCATTTGTACACACATACTGGTGATAAACCTTTTAAATGTGAATATTGTGACTTTAGAACAGCACGGAAACATGATCTTAATCGCCATTTGTACACACACACTGGTGAAAAACCTTTTAAATGTGAATATTGTGACTATGAAACAGCACGGAAAAAGAATCTTACTAACCATTTGTACACACACACTGGTGAAAAACCTTTTAAATGTGAATATTGTGACTATGAAACAGCACAGAAAAAGAATCTTACTATCCATTTGTACACACATACTGGTGATAAACCTTTTAAATGTGAATATTGTGATTTTAGATCTTCAGCCAAATTAAGTCTAAAAAGACATATTAATACTCACACAGGTGAAAAACCTTTTAAATGTGAATATTGTGACTTTAGAACAGCACGGAAACATGATCTTAATCGCCATTTGTACACACACACTGGTGAAAAACCTTTTAAATGTGAATATTGTGACTATGAAACAGCACAGAAAATAAATCTTACTCACCATTTGTACACACATACTGGTGATAAACCTTTTAAATGTGAATATTGTGACTTTAGAACAGCACGGAAACATGATCTTACCGACCATTTGTACACACACACTGGTGAAAAACCTTTTAAATGTAAATATTGTGACTATGAAACAGCACAGAAAAATAATCTTACTATCCATTTGTACACACATACTGGTGATAAACCTTTTAAATGTGAATATTGTGACTATGAAACAGCATGGAAACATGATCTTAATTGCCATTCGTACACGCATATTGTTGGAAAACCTTTCAGTGTGAAAATTGTGAAAATAGAGCAATTAAAAACGGAGAATTACCCTAAACATTTGTAAGCAAATTTTACTTGATTAAGAAGTTTTAATGGAACATTTTTACTTTTTCAGAATTGAAAAAACATCAAATCTCTCTAAAACTTTCGCACTATTTCCATATTTTGTTTGGTGTTCGCACGCTGTTATAGCCTTAATACTCATTTTTTGTTTTTCTAGAGAGCCTAAAAACCAGCTGATGAAGGCCATCAGCCTTGAAGCATTTATTTTGTTAGCCTTTCTTAAATATTCAACAAAATATATTCACCAGATTTTCTCTTTGAAATAAATTAAAATAAATGAATAATTGATTATCATTTCAACAGATATCGCAAGCCATTAGCAACTTTAATTTAAGCGATAAGGAGATGCCTTTCTCTTTATCCCAGTACAATATAATTTTTAAAATTATATATACATTTGAATAGCAATTTATATAAAAGGTTTCTATGACATTATGTTATCATCGTCATTAAAGAACAAGCGAATATTGTAATATCAACCTGTTTTCCAAACATCACTTATATATTATATATTTTTATTGTTTCACCCTATCATTATTTTATTTCCATTTGCCTCAATATTCTGAATTTATTGAAAAATAATGTTAGCTATTTTTTTTTAACAGACGGCTTGAAAGCCTTTTAAGTGTAAATATTTTGAATACACAACTAAAATTGAAGATAATCTTAAACAACCTATTCAAAATTATAGTAATAATAATCAAGAGCTTGTATTGTAGTTCTAATTTTACATTGGTGCCATCAATTTTGGCCATTTATTTTTGTAAATATGAATGATTTTTTTCTTATATACCCCAAACAAACCCTTTGCATTTGAATATAAAACTATAAATATATTATTGTAATAGAAAAATGGTTTTCATAGATTTTCTCCTAGTTGATCATAGTCACTCTTATCAGTGCCCTAAAATTATAGTTGAGATTTTTCTTAACTGCTTTAACTTTGATAAAAAATGCTGCTGATTTGTTCTCTATGAATGCCTAAAAATAAAATCGAGCAGTCAAACAGAGATCCTTGCCAATTCTACATGCTCTTTGGCCATCGCTGACATTGCGGCAGTGGCGTAATAAATGCTATCAGAAGTGGGTATCTCTGTTCATGAAAACAATTATGGATATCAGTAAAACCAAAAAATGCTGGTGGAGCAATGAGATCTCATTAAAGATCTATTCTTGACGATGAAAGGGTTCAGCGAAATCTGTGGGAAGGCAAACAGCGATATGCAGTGTTGAATGAGAAGGTCGAATGATGGCAGGATGCTCAAGAGGCTATGCTCAGCAAGATGGAGAATGCATTATGGAAGAAAGACATAGATGGTGTGATGGATCTCACTGGAAATGGTGGCATGAAGGAAATGAAGTTTTGAGGAAAAAGAGATAATATTTTCCTACTTGAAAATGGCTGTGGCACAAGTAGGTTGAAGCAAGTCAAGCAGATGGAAGGAGAATGTCCCATAGATGTCCCTAGCAGAAATCCTACTCTGGGATCTCCTCTGAAAATATCCATGATAAAATAAGTGATGATGGTGAGCTACAAAAAGATGGCATTATGGACTGCTGTGACAAGGCTAGACTTTGGGATTATGGAGGAGTTTAAACTGGGTGTGAGGGAGCTGGGTGGTTCAGGGAAATGTGACAAGGGAAAGTCGCACATAAAGTTGAAGCCGGTGACCCAACTTAAAAGGATGATGAATCTGACATGGATGTCTGACAACATAAGTCACCTGGAGGTTCCATCTTATGTTTCAGTGCTGCTGTCTGTATTATAGGCCAAAGATGTAAGCCACAGATTTTTGCCGGCCATCTTTGCTTTTTCACCGACAAGGTGCAAGGCAAACAGCCCTCACCTAGAATGAGACTACTACATAGCCTGATGCCTCCCATAGTTTTTAAGAGCCCATAGTGCATTACAAGGTTGGTATGAAAAGGGCAGTCTAGAGCATTTAGAAGGAGAAAATTTCTAGAGAAAGAAAACGGGAAGCAGACAGACGACTTACTCCAGCAAAAAATCTGCCTTGACAATCTCAGGGAGCCTGACATAGAAAAATATGTGCTGCACAGGCACAAGTAGAGAGCATGATTTGGAAAGATACTTCCTCAGTAAACAAAGATGATATACAACCAGAAACACTGAGGGCACACTTTTAAAGTTACAAATGATGCAAAAAGGTGACTGCGGTTCCAGGATCTGTGCAAGATAGAAATCATGACACAGACAAAATCTTCAAAAGGAGTGATCTATGGTCGCCATTATATGGAGAACTCTCATCCTGTGATAGAAGTTACTTAATAACAAAAGGAGCCAATGTCCTTAGCGCTGACAGAGAGTGGAAATAGCGCCCGAGTTGGATCCATTTATTAGTTTAAATGACTTCCTGTAGACTGGAGAGGAGACTTAAAGAAAAATGCGTGGCAAAATGTGTTGATAGAAAGCTTCGATACCACCATGGCAGGAAGGGTCAATTGGGCCAAATGAATATTTGTGGGGGGGGGACTGACAGAGAAGTCTAGAAAAAAAAAAAGCCCATCTCACTGGCAGGGATGAAGGCTTCGTCCCAGTTGTTTATGGCGATTGTTGAACATTGTCCTTTGTATGTGACTTGCTTTGTTCTCTATGAATGCATGAAATTAAAATAAAGATCAGTCAAGAAGAGATCCTTGCTGATCCCACATACCATTTGACCATCCTATTTAAAAAAACTAAATCTGCTATAGTTGAAATTTCATTAACAGCTTTATTTCTTTAATTCAACACACCAAGTGGCCAGTGCTTTCGGTTTAAGTTGGTGTCATGATCAGTGAAGTTGATTATCAATTCATCACAACATTCAATGTCAGTGTATATTTTTCTAGGATATACAAACTTTAGAATTTATAAATTACTCTTTTATTTTTAGAAAAATATAATTTTTATAAAATGTTTTTGGCAAATTTTGAATATTTTATTTGCAGTTTTTCAATTTTCTATATTTTTTAATACCATTTCTTTGGATCCTATTTTCCCAAAATAAACAAAATTAGTATATATATATTATTTTTTTCTAATAAAGCTTTTTGACATTTAATATTAATATTTTCATTTAAATTGTAAATTTGAAAATTGAATAAAATATGTTATTTACTGAATCAGCTATCTTCTATTTAACAAACATGATTTTGATTTTTTATTCCCTAAAAATATTTTTAAATAAATAAAATTTTCACAGTTTCTAACACATTCATTTTTAGAAAATTTGAACAATCTCGATTAAATTTTAACATACTATAGAGGTGGGTGGGAAAGAAATCGATGCATAGTTTCAAATTTAAAATATGAAATGTTACATAATCAGATTGATGTGCATATTCAGATAAATTTTGATATCAGATATGGCACATTTTGGATTATTTTAATTGTGTGTTATTAACAACCAGCATTGTTACTGTTGTTTATGTTGTTCTTGTGTCTATTTGATCACGCAGAATGCAACTGAACTAAGTTTTTATTTATTAACATCTATTTGTTATAACCTGGTTATATATCTAAGAGTGTTTATAAGTCGAGTCGGCAGTGTTGCCGGATCAATCATAACATGTTTCCTTTAAACAAAAATAAAAAGGATTGCAGTTCTCCTAGTCTCTATAACGCAAAGGTTTTCTCTCTGTTCTACCACTGCGGGTTCGCACACTAGGAGAAGTAGATGATTCTTCACCTTTCTTGGCAACGTTCTCTCTTGGATCATATGCTCTTCTGTTTTCAGAAGTGGGTCTTCCGTGATCTTGTATGTTGTCATCCATGGCTGTCCCTGCTTGAGATCCAGGAATGCTTGGACTTTGACTTGTTGGGGCAGAGTCTTCTACACTGAACTTTCTCGGTCTAAGGTGAGACCTGTTCCTGCGGTATTCAGAACCACTTGGTGTTTTCACCATATATGAGCGTGGAGTTTCATGCTTTGCGGTCACTGTTGCCGGAACCCATTTTCTATGCCTTTCCTGCAACATGATGTTGTCTCCTACTTCCAAAGGTCTCAAAATTCTCTTTGGACTTCCTGCATACTTTTGTTGATGGTCTCTCAATTTTTGATAATTCTTTGTTGTGTCAAACAGTGGTTTCAACTGTTGTCGGGTGTATGTCGAAAGAGTTCTCACAGATCTTCCCATAAGCATTTGGGTCGGAGATGGCAAGTCATACTTAGGTGTGTTGTTGAACTCCATCAAAGCCAGATTGGGATCTCTTCCTGACTTCACAGCTTTAATTATCAGTCCTTTGATGGTTTGAATTGTCCTCTCAACTTGTCCATTAGATCTTGGATATTTGGGACTGGAGGTTTGGTGTTTGAATTCATATTTCTGAGCAAAATTTTTGAATCCAGTAGAGTTAAAAGGGGGTCCATTATCCGAAACTAGAGTTCTTGGAATTCCATGAGTCCTGAAAATGGTTTTCAACTGCAGGATGGTTTCGGTTTCTCTTTTGCTTGATAATTTCCGGATTTCAACAAACTTTGAGTGGTAATCGACAACCAAGATGGAACTGGTTCCACTCACCTCCATGAAATCTACAGCAATTTTTTCCCATGGAAATTCAGGGATTTCATGAGCTATTCTTGACTCCTCAGGATTCTTTCTTGAATATTCCTGACATGTTCTGCACTTTTCCACTTCATTTTCTACTTGTGTTATCATGCCGGGCCAGTAAAATGCTGATCTTGCTTTTTCTTTGGAAGCTGCTATGCCCTGGTGTGATGAATGAACAACCTGCAGGATTTCTTTTCGAAGAGTCGATGGCACCATGATGCAATTTCCTTTGTAAACAATTCCGTCACTCACATGAATTTCATCTTGAAATTGCCAGTAGGGTTTTGCTTCATTACAGACCATAGTTTTATATTTCGGCCATCCATTCTTCGCATACTCTATTAGTTGTATCAAGGTGTGGTCCCCATGAGTTTCCTTTTGTAGTCTCTTTATTTTTTCATCTGTGGTAACCAGCAACATGTGCACTGATTCAGTTTGACCTTCTAAATAGCTTGTGTCCACCTCATCTTTTAATGGATCTCTAGACAGATGGTCAGCTACAAACATGTTTTTTCCCTGGTGTAAACTTCAAAGATATTTGAAATCTCATGAGACGTAAGACCATTCTTTGCAGTCTTGGGGAAAGCTTTTCTAAAGGTTTCTTAACAATACTCAGGAGAGGTTTGTGGTCAGTTTCCACAATAACATCATTTCCCCAAATATAGTACTGGAAGCGTTCACATCCAAAGACTATAGCCAAAAGTTCTTTCTCTATCTGTGCGTATTTTCTTTGAGTTGCATTCAGGCTGAAGGACGCATACTCAATTGCTTGTCCCCCTTGCATGAGCACTGTACCAATACCATATTGGCTTGCATCAGATGAAATGGTGATTGGCTTGGTTGGGTCAAAAAATGTCAATATTGGAGCATTCGAAACCATATTCTTGAGTTTTTCAAAACAATCAATTTCTTCGCCTCCAAATTTCCATTCACTCTTGTTGCTTATCAATTTCCTTAGAGGTGCAGTCTTGTCAGAAAGATTAGGAATGAATTTGCCAAGGTACGTTACCATACCTAAGAATCTTTGGACTTCAGTCTTGTTCTCAGGTCTTTTCAACTTTTGTATTGCCTCTGCTCTTGAAGCTTGAATGGCTATTCCATCTCGACTGATTATATGGCCTAAGAAATTTACTTTGTCGACAGCTATCTGCTGCTTCTTAGCATTGAGCTTGACATTATTTTCTTCCAACCTTCGAAGAACTGTTTCAAGGTTTCGGTTGTGCTCTTCCATTGTGCTTCCATAGATCAAGATGTCATCCATATAGCAAGCAGTTCCCTGGAGACCTGAAAGAATATTGTTTATGCATCGCTGGAATACCTCTGATGCACTGTTCAATCCATAGGGAAGTCGCTTGAACCGGAATCTTCCAAAGGGAGTCGCAATGGTGCACAGGTTGGTGCTTTCTTTGTCTAATGGGACTTGCCAGAAAGCTGATGATGCATCAAATACAGAGAAAACTGTAGCACCTTTCAGTTCAGAAAATATTGTTTCAGCTGTTGGCAGAATATAGCGCTCTCTCTGAACATATTTGTTCAGTTCCCTGGGGTCCATGCAAATTCTGACATCTCCAGAAGGTTTTTGTACCACTACAATAGGGTGTGTCCATTCGCTTGGTTCTTCAACTTTTTCAATAATGTCAAGTTTTTCCATCCGTTCCAATTCTGCTTTAACTTTTTCTCTAATGGAAAAAGGAATTTTTCTGCTTGGAGCAATAACTGGAGTTGCATTTTCTTTTAGTCTAATCTTGTGTTCAATTGGCAGTCTTCCTATGCCTTCAAATATATTTTTGTGCCTGTTCAAAATTTCTTTTGCTGAATTGTTTTGCTCTGTTTGGACAGCATCACATTTCTTAATTAGTGAAAGCTTTTCAATAGCTTCTATTCCTAAAATTGGTTGATAGTATCCATCAGCAATGAAAAATTCTAGACTTTCCGTCTTATTTTTAGTTTTGCAATTTAGTGTGGCAATTCCTTTTATCTTGATTTCATGTCCTGTATATGATGTTAGCTTTCGGTTAGTCTGAAATATTTCCAAACCTTTCATTTGTCTGGTGAATGTGTATGGCAAAACATTTACTTCTGCTCCAGAGTCCAACTTGAAACATATTTCCTTTCCATTCACTATGATGGATTTTTTCCATTCCAAAGTATGGACTACTTTTGCTTCATGTATTGACCATACAGTTTCTTCTGTTTCATCATTCAGACTTCTGATAGCTGAACTTTTACAGAAAACTGCAAAATGATTCATATTTTTGCATTTGGAGCATCTTTTACCCCATGCAGGACAATTTTTTGCTCTGTGGGACTTTCCACACCTTTGGCATTTGAATTCTTTTTGAGATTCTTGATTTTGTTTTGGACTGTGTTTCTTTTCATATTTTCTTATTTGACAAATGTTCTGGTTGTTCTGCATGATCTTGATCTGTTGCTTGCTTATTTCATCTGTTTTGCACATTTCAATGGCTTTTAGAAGAGTTAAATTGGGCTCTCTTAAGAGGCGTTCCTGCAAAGCCTTGTCTTGTATTCCATACACAATGCGATCCCTAATTAAACTATCCTTTTGTGATTCAAATTCACATGATGTGGATAATCCTTTTAGTTCTGTTATAAAACTATCGATGGATTCACCATCCTTCTGGGTCGCTGAAAAAAATTTGAATCTTTCAAAAATGACGTTCTTTTTAGGCTCGCAAAAATCATCAAATTTGTTTATTACAAGATCGAAATTTTCTGCTTCATCTTCTTTTAAATGAAATGTGTTGAAAACTTCCAAGGCTTCTTCGCCAATAAAATTTAATAAAATGGCAACTTTCAGTTTATCAGGCTTTGTGGCTTTTTCTGTTGCTTCAAGATAAAGCATTAATCGCTGTTTGAACCTTCGCCAATTTTCCGCTACATTTCCGTGCAGGGCGAGTTCGCTAGGCCTAACAAAGTCCATGTTTTCTTTTTTTTCGCTAATATTTGTCAATAATATTTTTATTTGAAAAAGTACTCACTTTTCCGCTGCCACCATGTTGTTTATGTTGTTCTTGTGTCTATTTGATCACGCAGAATGCAACTGAACTAAGTTTTTATTTATTAACATCTATTTGTTATAACCTGGTTATATATCTAAGAGTGTTTACAAGTCGAGTCGGCAGTGTTGCCGGATCAATCATAACAGTTACTGAAATGTCAAACACAATTTATTTGGATTTGGTCTTTTTACCTTGTAGTTGATTTATTTATTAGCAATTTTTGTATTTTCATATTTTTTTGTATGGTATCTATTAACTTTTAACTGAATTTCCAATTTCCTTCCAAATAGTTGATCATGTTTCATATATTTGTTTATTCATTTTTTACTTCCTGGGGAATAACCATCTTTGATTATACTGATATGATTATACATATGCACTTACTATCCCACTTTTGTGCGTGGAAGGGGGTTGTTAATTGTTTAGAATATTTAGTCAAGGTGCAGTAGGTGACTTTAGTCCATGTGCAATAAAAATTAAAACCTTTTAATTCCGAAGTTTACGTGAGTCACTACATTAAAATTTGACTGCCGTCTCATTTTGCTTGTTCATAAAAGGAAATTTTACCTTGTTTTTTAGTTACTTAGCTGTCAGGGTTGGCTTGTGAAAGACTGGTAATATTTTCCCCTCATTTTTATTCTTTCAAATTCAAAGAGCTTTTAGGTTGAAATTGTTCAATTAAACAATATTTAATGAATATTACTCAAAAATAAGCAGAAACATTTCTTCAATTATTTGTTAAAAAAAAAAAGGATATGTAAAAATAGAGGGAAATTATAAAATGGTTTACTTGTAATTGTTTTTTTTTTTGCATTGGTAGAGTGGAAAATGATATGTTTTGTGAGTCTCTATCCTCTTCTGTTACATCCTACCATTCATAATCAGAATTGTCTAATAATCATTATTTCCTCCGAAGGAATACATTTTTGTGTATTCTGAATCAATTGAAGTGAATCAAAAGTATCCCAAAAAATTGGATGAGAAACCTATTTATATGCTAGCACAAGGCTTCCCTTCTAAAAATAGAACTGTATCAGTCATTTCTGAGAATTTATAATCTGTTTTGTTTGTGGCCTGTGAGACAGGCATGACCACATCATTTGTAAAAATTTATAATAGCCTTCTATTTTTATCTTTTATAAAAGTTAAATTTTATTTATTTTTAAACATTTTCTGATCATTTTTTAAAATAGTTCTGAAGAATAGAACGTAAATGTGAACATTGCCCCAAATTCCTTGTTTTGAAATCGTGAAATTTTATTATTTTAAATATAATTATCATAATTTTAAGTTCGTTATAGGCCTTGGTTATAGGTTTGTTATAAGGGTAGTTCACTATTTAAAAAATTGCAAAGGTTGTTATAGCAACGGTATTTTCAATGGATAGAATTGGGAAATGCCTGTAGGTTTGTTATATTCTTGGTTCGTATTACCGGGAGTTTACTCTATATATATCTGAAATAATAGTACAAATGTGATATATCACTGGGATAAGGTGCATAAATTATGAAAAAGAAAAAGGCATCTCCTTTTTTGCTCCTGAAAGTTGCTAATGGCCTGCTGCATCTATCGGAATAAATATAAACTATTCTCATTGATTTTTAATTATTCCAGAAATGGAAGCTAACCACGTACACAATTCGGGCCTTTGGCCCTCATCAGTGTGGTGCAAGATGTACCTCAATGAGCAAAAAACTGGTCATTCAGGCATCCTAAAAAATCATGTGAAACGGGTAGCCAGAATTGCGTTAGACCTAGACACAATGTGAAATAATAGTACAAATGTGACATTGTACTGCGATAAGGTGCATAAATTATGAAAAAGAACAAGGCATGTCCTTATCCTGCAACTGAAAATTGCTGGTCAGTAACCGATCAGTTACACGATATTTTTTCTAATGAAAATATACATTTTTAATACATATATATAACATATCAAATCATCAATCAAATAAAAAAAATTATTTCAGAATAAATTAAAATTTTGATCATTTTTGGAAATATAAATATCTAAGCAACAAAATGACACCACCGCACTCAAAGGGCTAAAGATACTTGGTAAAGCACAAAATTTGAATTATAAATTAGAATCAAAGGGTAACATCCAAATTTTGACATTTGTTGGTAGTTTTGATAACAGCATTGTTTGCATCATTTGGAAAATTATCAAAGAAAATTTGACAAAGGAAACAAGAGGAAGTCTTGTGACACCATGCATATTTGTGAGATATTTTAGGCTTCTTCCTTGTTGAAGTTGGGAGGAAGAGGCTGCCTTTGTCATGTCAATCATGTCCTATGGGAGATCTAAGTTTAACCTTGAATAACCTTAACTAGTACACAACTTGGCTTGGATTGAAATTGTTTTTGAAAGAAGTTTTACATTTCTATCAATTTATAATATTTATTAATTGAGAAGCCAAAATTCTTATATCAATCTTTAAACATTGATTAGAACTATAAAATCCATATTTGAATACATTAAATGTTTACTAGCACCAATAATATAAGAAATTATAAGCATTTTTAATTGAAAATTTTGAAATTCTAGTTCAAAATCTGATGTTGATTTGAACAGAAAGGTTATCAAAAAGTTTGCTAAAGGTTCTTACATCGCTTGACGTTTTTAGTGATCTCAACAAATTGTTCATATGACTGCTAATCAGAATTTCTTCTCGCCCAAATCTGTCTTTAAGCAATTTTGTAGCTTCCTCATAATTGTCTGCAGATAAAGTGAAACCTTCGACTGTGTTTAGTGCAGTTCCGCCGAGATGTGACTTCAGATAATTGAATTTATCGAAATGATTCAGTGAGTTATTTGGTGAATAGCTGCATCAAAAGAATTCCAGAACGTCAGCCATTCACTAAGGTTTCCATAAAATTTCAATTTCATCAATTTTGGAAGCTTCACAGTCGTGCAGGAAGGGACATTATGTCTCATTTCGGGTTCATCTATTCGTGAGTTTGAGTTTGAATTCGGTATATTTTCACCACGGGAATCTGATTGGCGATCCTTTTATTTGCCCTAAATCTCCAAGTAATATATTTCTCTCGATATTCCTCTACGCCCTATAATTCTCTCTCTAAACCGTTTCAAGAAGCATTTCTATTTCGTGATCAACTAATTTAAGTTAATTAAATGATTTATTTCAATTGTTCTAATAATTCGTCAAGTTCAATTCTCATTTGCGTGTTAAGTCCACCTTCAATCTTATTGCACGTTTTCTTTAAATATGATCTGTTAATAGCACGCTTCTTCTCTGAAGAACTCTTTCGCCATCATGTAAAAATAGCAGCAAGAAGGGTTAGCTAGTGAGTTCTAAAATGGTAAGCTCAGAATGCTTTTTTTTTTCTTTCAAGAATTTACCATCAACAGTCCTGGCTGGAATGTAAAAAATATTGTGATATTACCGCCAATCTGTGTTGGGACAACGATCTAAGTTCTATAGAGCTTGTCACTCACCTCTTTTCTTGGTTGGCAGGGTTGAAGGTTCAAAGATGAAGTGTCGCTGCTTGTACCACTTTTAAAATATACTACGAAAACATGAGGGAAAATTATATATATTATCATTTAAGAAAATAGTAAAGGATTATTCAAAGTATATATATTTAAATGTATTTACACTAAAATAATAAGGGATCAGGGCTAATCTTTCCTTTCGAAAGTTGTTCTGTTTTTGTTTTCCTCATTCTAGCAGCTGCATCCAGTAGCCCTCTGTCAGCCTCCCTTTGGCTGCCTCTAACTCTTTCTTTTCCAACAAAATGTAGTCTTGAATGGCAATTTATATATAAATTTGGAAAATTTGCCTGGAGGAAATTAATCCATGGAAGCAATGGTCGCCTCTCCCGTCAAAATAAATGTCAGAATCCGACGCCATCTATTGACCGTCGCCGCAACTAGCGGCATCGGGTCAGTGACAAAGCCACAACACCAACTTTGGCAAACTGGTAAGCTTCCACCCAGAGACCATGGTTTCGAGCTGATGGCCCTCGTCATTCTTGGGCAGACTTTATTCCTTGAGATCCACACGGGATCTAATGGAATCCTCACAATCTACCAAAGAGGTGTTTTGCTGGCAATGTGGCTGGGCCAAATCTATTGGCAAAACATAGATGGAAAATTTACCGGGAGGAAATTAATCCATGGAAGCAATGGTCGCCTCTCCCGTCAAAATAAACGTCAGAATCCGATGCCATCTATTGACCGTCGACGCAACTAGTGGCATCTGGTCAGTGACAAAGCCACATCAACAACTTTGGCAAACTGATAAGCGTCCACCTAGAGACCATGGTTTCGGGCTGATGGCCCTCGTCAGTCTAGGGCGGACTTTATTCCTTGAGATCCACACTGGATCTAATGGAATCCTCACAATCTACGTTCATTTTTGACGGGAGAAGCGACCATTGCTTCCATGGATTAATTTCCTCCCGGCAAATTTTCCATATATGTTTTGCCAATAGATTTGGCCCCGCCACATTGCCAGCAAAACACCTCTTTGGTAGATTATGAGGATTCCATTAGATCCCGTGTGGATCTCATGGAATAAAGTCCACCCTAGACTGACGAGGGCCATTAGCCCGAAACCATGGTCTCTAGGTGGACGCTTATCAGTTTGCCAAAGTTGGTGTTGTGGCTTTGTCACTGACCCGATGCCGCTAGTTGCGGCGACGGTCAATATATGGCGTCGGATTCTGACGTTTATTTTGACGGGAGAGGCGACCATTGCTTCCATATATATATATTTATCTATAAAAATTAGAGAAGACAAGTATGAGGATCATATATGAGGCAATTTTTTTTTATCAAAACAAATACAAACTTATTTTTAAGAAATTACAGAAAGGCATTAAAAGAAATATATTAGTAAAAAATATATAAATAAATGTGTTGGTTATAAAAATAAATATTTAACTGTGATTTAGTGGAATAAAAAGCAAAATATTATTGTCGAAGTTATAGAAACTGTTATAATCGTGATGATTTTATATATTTTTACTTTGTTGTATCTTTAAAAAAAAACTATTTCCAAATCTCTACATGTCCAAATAAGCAGACCAGAAAAGCAGACCACAAATTTATTAATCTATGGCACATGTAGAGACCTAAAGCTGTGCCGGCTAGCAATAAATGTTGGAGGAGAAATTAACCAATACCTTTTGGTTACACATATTTTATTTTAGACCAATAAAATAATTTTTCAATGTACATTAGATAGATAAAAACAAAAATACCTAAATAATATTATGCGTATATAAGATTTGAAAAAAGGATTAAAAACTATACAAGGTTAAAAGAGAGGAGTTTAAAAGTATATATAAATATAAACTTTATACAAAAGGCCTATTATGCCAAAATCCCATATTTTCCCCACCTATCTCGACATCCAGTCACCCAAGTCCAGGATTCGAATAAGAGCGGCTAAGCCGGCAGCCAGCGGCCTGAGCCCTTTGCAACTCCCAGTCCTCAGCTTCCCAGGGAGAAAAAAAAACTAAATAACTAATGTAAATATCCCGCTTCCTTGCCCCAGTGTTGCTGGACTCACCCCCCAAGGCTATCATCACCCTTCTTTCTGTGAAAAAAAGTAAAAAAGTATCTTTAATATAAAATAATAAAAATAAATTAAATATAGAAATTATTAAAATAAAATTTACAAAAAAAAAAATAAAGATAAGAAAATATTGAATAAAAAATATAATTAATATTGTAGCATCTGGGCATCTTGTAGTCAGCTTGGGAAAGGTTAAGGGCTCGTGGAGGAGCTGGTGTTCTGGCTGAAGATGGTGACTTCAACACCCACCATGGGCTTGTGGCTTGCCTATAGGCATGCTGGAGTCTGGCTTGGTACTAGTTGGTCAAGTCAAGCACCATAGGTGAGTGTCTTGACCACAGGGAAGAGCTTTCTGAGTCTATCTTGGACTCTGGCTTGTTGTTGTCAAGGCCGAAGGTGGCCTCAGGCTCCATCTCTACACATCAAAATCACTGAGGTTTGCAGCTTAGATGGTCAAAGGTGGGACATGGTTAGGTTAGGTGGGGTTCTGGGTGATTTTGGCATACTATGGTCACGAGGTGTCCTAACAATCCTCCCTGCCAAAAAAATAATTTTACAAAAAAAAAAGTAAAATTAATTACCAACACTGAGTGACAAGGTGAGGAAACTTAATAAAATTCAAAAAAAAAAAAATGCATATAAAAAAAATAATTCCTCCAAAAAATAGTGTGTCCATCTCTATACTCAAATATAAAAAAACTATCACTCAAAACCACCCTGGGTGCTAGGGTGAAGTGATAAAAGTACACTGAAAAAAAAACTCAAAAATTCTAAAATCATAAATCCACAATTTTAAAAATATTATAGTATACATATATGCATGCATGCAATGCAATTTATTTTTTTTCAAAAATTAATAATTATCCAATATATCCATTTTTTCATATTTTAACACCCCCCCCCCCCCCAAAAAAGGTCCTAAAATACACAAAGGTATCAGGGGGGGGCAAAGACAAATTTCAAATCTAATGCGCTTGCTCTGTAAATATTTATTTGGGCAATTCAAATCAATAACCTTGAAGCTTAAAACACTATTATCCCACAAACAACTCTTTCTGGTAAAACTAATTGAATCTTTGATTAAAAATTGAACTGAAACCTTTTACATAGTTAGACTAGTTGTCTACCTAAATTATTCGGTATATTGACCTCGCATGGCCACACAACTGAAAATATCCTTTGTTAAAAAAAAAATCCTGCTTCACAAAAATATTAAACCAAACCTATAGTTTAACCTTGAGGTATATACCCTTTTTTTTTAAAAATGACCTTTGTTGGAATAATCAATTTCAACATTCTACTCTTCTTTTATTTTTTTTGACCAATTGACCGCTATATATATATGATAATTGCTGCCATTGTGTTAGTGGAGCATGTAAAGTAAGATGCTTTAAGTTTATCTAAAATTTGAGTATAACTAATTAAACTTTCTTTCTTTAAAAACATTTCCCGGCCTTCTCCTTCCCTTTTTTTTTCCAACAGGTTATGGGCCCAGAACTGATTGTCTAAGAAAATTAAGAATCAAGAATGTCCAGTCTATATCAAATTGAGAAGTTGAATAAGCAAAACTTTGAGACATAGAGGCTTCAAATGCAAATGATTCTTATTCACTCTGATCTGTGGAATTATGTTAATGAAGCCAATATCAAACCTGAACCCGGTAACCAAGAGTTTACTAATTGGCAAAATAAGGATCAGAAGGCTCTCTCTACAATTGTATTGAGCTTGAATCCATCAGTACTAATACATGTTAAGAATTGTAAGACTGCTAAGGAGGCCTGGAAAAAGATAGAAGAAGTTTATCGACCAAAAGGACCTGCGACGAGAGTTTCCCTGACCAAAAGGCTAATACAGATGAAAATGAGACCTAATGATGATTTGAAAGATTACCTGAGTAAATTTACTTCATTGGTGGACAATCTAGGTGAAATTGGGGCTCAAGTACCCGAAGACTTTTTAGTTATACTCTTGTTGTGTAGTCTTCCAGAATCGTATGAAGGATTCAGGACTGCAATAGAAACCAGAGATGAGCTCCCAAAACTTGAAACTTTAAAGGTGAAGATTATAGAAGAAGATCAAAGACAACGTGAAATGGAGGGAACTTCGTCTGGAGAACAGAATGCCTTTTTTGGAAATCCAGAAAGAAAAACTACTAATTCCACTAAACCATCAAATCGGAAGGATTTTAAATTTAACTGCTATTACTGTGGCAAGAAAGGCCACAAAGCGGCTGACTGCTGGTCAAAAAGGAACTCTAAAAGGAACAATACTCGAATGGCTGCTTCTCTGGGAATTAGAGATGAAAATATTCTTGATGTTGACGAGTGGTGCCTGGATAGCGGCGCAACTGCACACATGTGCTGCTTAAGAAAAGCATTTTCAAACTTAAGAGAAACAGAGCCAATAGCCGTTAAATTAGCGAACGACCAAAGCATAGAAGCTTTAGGTACAGGAACGGTAGAATTGGAAGTTTTCGAACATGGTGAACCCTTTTTATTAAAATTAGAAAATGTGTTGTTTGTCCCAGGACTGAAGGGAAATTTGTTTTCAGTCGGCACCTGTGCAGAAAAATCATTCTTTGTAAAATTTATGAGAGGAAAAGCGGAAATTGTGAATCCATTCAGGAAAATTTGCATAGAAGCTTACAAAAAAAACGGACTTTACATATTGCGTCAAACTAAATATGCAAAAACACAATTTACCAGAATGTGTATAGACAGAAATAGCAGTGAAATTTGGCATAGTAGATTTGGTCATCTTAATTTTGATGACCTTAAGAAATTGCAGAGAGAAAATTTAGTCAATGGATTACCCAAGGGTGAATTTAAAAGTATATCGAGTTGTGAAATTTGTATTAGGGGTAAACAGACTCGATTGCCATTCCCAGAAGTCTCTCTGACAAAGTCAACAGAGCCACTGCAACTTATTCATTCTGACATATGTGGACCGATGAGAACAAAGTCATATGGCGGTGCATTGTACTTCGCAACTTTTATTGACGATTTCTCACGAATGATATTCACTTTTGTTATGAAGCGAAAAAGTGAAGTTTTCAATGGATTTAAAGTCTTTAAAAGATTTGCTGAGAAACAAACTGGCAAGAAAATTAAAGCAATCAGAAGTGACAATGCAGCAGAGTATTTGAGTACAGATTTTAAAAAATATTTATTGGAGGAAGGAATTAGACATCAGCTCTCAGTTGAATATTCTCCGCAACAAAATGGAGTTGATGAAAGAGCGAACAGAACTCTGGTAGAAATGACTAGATGTTTCATAATTCAAGCGAACCTCCCAGATCCACTTTGGGCTGAACTTGTGCATACATCTACATACATCAGAAACAGATGCCCAAGAACAAATGAAAGTCGAACTCCGCATGAAATATTTACAGGAAGAAAACCAACAGTTTCTCATTTAAGAATGATTGGATGTAAATGTTTCGCTGTTGACAACCGTCCGAGAAGAGGAAAATTCGCTCCTCGTAGTGAAGAATACCGACTGGTTGGCTATTCTCCCGAATCAAAGGCGTACAGATTATGGAAGCCTGGGACAGGCATGATGATAAAAAGTCGAGATGTACGTTTCCTCGAATCTGAAAACTCTACCTTAAGGAATGACGTGGTGCAAATTGAAGCTATACCACAGAAAAAGGAAGATGTATTATTGGAGGAGGAAAGTCTTCAGGATGATGAAAAAACTTTGCCCGGAACTGATTCGGAGTTTTTAAGCGAACCATCAGAAACAATGGAAGTCATCTCGCAGAGACGAAGAGGAAGACCAAGAATTTTACGTACTGGAAAACCGGGAAGACCACGAAAGGAATACATTGAAGCTAATTTGTCTAAGGATTTTAGACAGAACACCAGTTTGCCAGATCCAAAGGATTTAGATCAAGCCTTGTCTAGTGAAGATTCGCATCTATGGACAGGGGCAATGAAGGAAGAGTACAGTTACCTTTTGAAGAATGGAACTTGGGAACTTGTCGATCCTTCTAAAAACAAAAATATAATAGGAAATAAATGGGTCTTCCGAAAGAAATTTAGAGCCGACGGCTCTATTGAACGGTATAAGGCTCGACTTGTAGCAAAAGGTTATTCCCAAAAATACGGTATTGATTATGAGGAAACCTTTGCACCAGTTGTACGCCACAGTGCAATCAGAACAGTTTTAGCCTTGGCCGTTGAATATGATTTACTAGTCCATCAAATGGATGTTCAGTCTGCCTTCTTGAATGGTGATGTCAAAGAAGAAATTTACATGACACAACCAGAAAATTTCGAGTCAAAGAAATATCCAAGAAGGGTATGTAAACTAAAGAAGGCTATATATGGTCTGAAACAGGCTGGAATGACTTGGCATGCAAAGCTCGATTCAGTATTAAAAGAAATGGCCCTGAACAGATGAAAACTGATAACTGTGTCTACATTAAAAGAGAAGGAGTTCTTCTGGTAGCAATATATGTTGATGATATGATTATTGCTGCAGAAGAAGAGAACACGCTGATTTGCTTCAAAGAAAGTATGAAGAAGTTGTTTGAGATAAATGATCTTGGAGCATTGAATTATTGTCTTGGGATACGGGTACAGAGAGGAGTGGATGGATCTATATCTCTCGATCAGGAAAGATACATTGAAGAACTTCTAGAGAAATATGAGATGAAAGAATCAAAACCGATCTCTACGCCCATGGACCCTAATTACAAAGTGACAAAAATATCACCTATAGATGGTGAGAATGAGCCAGTAGATAAGGTAGAGTATCAATCTTTGATAGTATCACTGATCTACCTATCTGTCTCAACAAGGCCTGATATTGCCTATACGATCAGTACTTTAGGGCAATTTAGCAACGATCCTAGAAGACAACATTGGAATTTTCAAAGTGTGTTCTCCGCTACTTGAGAAAAAACATCGGGCCTAAAGATTACTTTCAAAAAATTGAAGAAGGAACTTTATGGTTATGTAGACGCGGATTGGGGCGGAAACCTCATGGACAGAAAGTCTCATTCAGGATTTGTGTTTTACTTGGCAGGCGGTCCAATAGCGTGGGAATCCAAAAAACAACAGACTGTTTCCCTTTCAAGCACTGAATTGGAATACATCGCACTTTGTGAAGCTGGTAAGGAGGCTGTTCACATGAGGATGCTTTTAGATGAATTGGGATTTGGTGAAATATTGAAAGGACCTACAGTTTTGAGGACAGACAATCAGGGAGCTCGGCAATTGACAAGGAATCCTGTGTACCATGCGCGAACGAAGCACATTGACATCAAATGGCATTACATCAGAAATATTTATAATGAAGGTCTTGTCGAAGTCGTCCATGCACCAACCCAGGAGAATGTAGCGGATATCTTCACCAAGAGTCTGACAAAGGTCTCTCATGAGAGGTGTATTCATGAATTAGGAATGTAGAAATTGAGGGAGGGTGTTGGAATAATCAATTTCAACATTCTACTCTTCTTTCATTTTTTTTGACCAATTGACCGCTATATATATATGATAATTGCTGCCATTGTGTTAGTGGAGCATGTAAAGTAAGATGCTTTAAGTTTATCTAAAATTTGAGTATAACTAATTAAACTTTCTTTCTTTAAAAACATTTCCCGGCCTTCTCCTTCCCTTTTTTTTTCCAACAACCTTTAACACACAAAAAAAAGAAAATTACTCTACTTTTTATAATAAACTTGAGAAAAAAAATTCTTTCGAACCGGTATTCAGGGTTTAATACCAAATCTATAATCACAAACTGACACTCGGGTACTTGTTAGTTTACATGGGATTATTCCATTTGTCCTCTAGCTGCCCAAAGCTAGAGCTTCTCACACCTTCGGGACTTTCAGGTGGAGGACAAAGACCTTCACATGGTCAATACAACTGCTGCTCCCAGAGCAGTCAGAAGAAAAGGAATTATGGGACTCTCTCCCTTGACATCCAGTGTGTGCTCCCAGAGCACATGACAAATGACATTTCCCACAACCTTGCTAGTGCTCTCCTACAAGAAGAGAAACTTAGCTGGAGAGAGTGCACTCCTACAAGAAGAGAAACTTAGCCGGAGAGCCTATATCTCATCCAGGGTCAAAATCCAGTTTTGAAAATAAATGGACCAGTTTGAGCCTAACATACATAAACAAAGAAAAAAATTGAAATCAAATTTATACCTCCACATGAAGTGAAGAAACTCTGCCTAAGAAGATATAACTGATTGTCAGTGAGTTTACAGATCCATGATGATAGACCAAACTATTAAGGTCCTAGCACATTTTGTATAAAGTTACAAGATCCTATCCTACCAATATTTTAATTTGTCCGTGTCTAACATACTGTTGGCCTGAAGTTTGATATCTCATTCACTATCCTTTGGTACATTGACCTCGCACGGCCACACATAACAGAAAACAGCCTTTGTTAAAAAAAATCCTAATTCACAATAAATATTAAACCAAGGTTTAACCTTGAGGTATATACCCCTTTTTTAAAATGACCTTAAAACACACACGCAAAAAATTACCCTACTTTTTATAATAAACTTGAGAAAAAAATATTCTTTCTAACCGGTATTTAAGGTTTAATACCAAATCTATAATCACAAACTGACACTTAGGTACTTGTTTGTTCACATGGGATTATGCCATTTGTCCTCTAGCTGCCCAAAGCTAGAGCTTCTCACACCTACAGGACTTTCGGACGGAGGACAAAGACCTTCACATGGTCATTACAACTGCTGCTCCCAGAGCAGTAAGAAGAAAAAGAATCATGGGACTCTCTCTCTTGACATTCAATGTGTGCTCCCAGAGCACATGTCAATTGACATTTCCCACAACCTTGTGAGTGCTCTCTTCTCAAGAAGAGAAACTTTGCTGGAGAGCCTATATCTCATCCAGGGTCAAAAATCCAGTTTAGAAAAAAATAGACCAGTTTGAACCTAACATACATAAACAAAGAAAAAATTGAAATCAAATTTATACCTCCACATGAAGTTAAGAAACTCTGCCTAAGCAGACATATCAGATTGCCAGTGAGTTTACAGATCCCTGATGGTCGATCAAACTATTGAGGTCCTAACACATTTTATATAAAGTTACAAGATCCTATCCTACCAATATCTTAATTTGCCCAGGTCTAACATAATGTTGCCTTGAAGTTTGATATCTCATTCACTATCCTTCATTCATACAAAAAAAAAAGTAAAAACATTTGCGGATGCATTCAAACTAAACTTGAAATCAAAAGCACTGCCTGAACATTAAACAAACAAAACAAATATTCAAAATACTAAATTCAGGGAGATAAGCACAATTGCTCTGTACCAAAGAAAATCTAGTTATGATCCACCTCCATAAACTCACAAAAAGAAAATAAACTTGTAAAAATTACCACCAATTTGGTCATTCGGTACCCAAAATAGTACTCTAACATAAAAAAAAAAGTGTGCATGGTGTGTTCAATAAAAAAAAATAAATATCCTATCTTCAAATATTCATCTAATCCTATCTATTTAACCAAAAAAAATATTATCATTTACTGTAAAAGCTATCTAGAGGGCCTGTATCCCGTCCGTCCTGTGTTTACAATAAGCGTCAAAGAGAAAACAAAAAAAGCAAATCCTCAAATTAGACCTTATTATAAATCCTAGAATCCTATAAAAAAGAAAACTACTTCACTGACTATTCAACTACTTCAAGATTGCTTCATAAAGATTGCTCACAGTGATGGATACCAAGAGAGCCTAAATCTCGTCTTTTAGGTGCTTCACTTTCCGAGACACAAAATCTTAGCTCCTATTTGAAAAAATGTATATCTCTCTAATCATAAAAATAGGTCTTAAATCTATACTAAAATAATAGTTTATAAAATTAATTAAAAAAAAAGGATGCACAAATGCTCTTACATTTTGATAAATTTACACAAACAAAAAAAAAAAGGTTAAAAAAATCTAGAAATTACCCTATAAAAATGAAATATAAAAACTTTTGCTCTAAAATTATATTGTTCATACCATGTAAATATCTCCTTCGTACTATGAAAAGCATTATGTAGGTCAGCATATACCTCAAGGGCAGACCATTGACATGCTAACACTTCTATAAGTAAAAGTCATTATTAACCAAAAAGAATGTCAAGAAATGAATTTTTTCATACCCTCATGTGCAATATTCCTGTAATACCTTATTATATACGATAATAATAATTATAATTTTTTTGTTATTTCAAACACTAAAAAAAAAAGCCTTTTTATTCAATAAATTGCCTTAGAAAATTGTTTCAATTAATAAAGATGAAAAAAAAATATATTTAGGCCTAAAAAGAAATAAACTTCTGATTGGTTTCAACTATCAACTGGTTTACAAATAAAGGTAAACTTAGTGAAATGTATTTCATGAATTAAAATATTAAATCTGGATATATATAGCCATATAATAGGAAAACCTCCCTGCCAATTTCTTACATAATGGTAAGTCATTTGAAATTGACATTTGTTATATGTTTATTATGACGCTATGTCATAGTTTCCATATTACAGTAAATTAAAAATTATTAACATCATATTTTCTTCTAAGTAAATATATTTTAAAACATCTATATTTCTCCTAAATGTTAAATATATATATTTTTAAATTAATGTATTAAACAGGTTTATTATTAATGTATCTCCAATAATATTTGAAAATATAAACGTGTATTTTCTGTATAAAAGAAAGAAATGGTAATGAAATTTAATTAAAATAATAACTATTGTGTTGAACAACTTGGTTGGGGGTCACGTGGTCATTTTCAGCCAATAGTGAGCTAGAATGGGGAGAAATTCTGACGTCAGTGTTTACAATGTCCTAGCGCCAAAATTTATATTTGGTCCCTGCACATCTGGTGACTCCAGATGGTGTTTTTCGGCACTAAGTCCTAAATTTACACCAAGCTGCCAATCATGGGTCGAATTTCGTCTAGGCCTAGCGTGGTTCTTTGTTCAAATTATACATTACATTCTTTAAAATGATAAAACACAGCATTAAATATACCAATTGATGTAGCTATAATCTTGTAAATTAAAAAAAATAAGCGCTATTTACCTAAATCCCACATTAGAATATACAAGTATCAGAGTCATCATCAATAATCAACAATCAATAATTCTGTCACCGTTTGCTTTTGTGAATGGAATAAATACCCATAAATGGCCATTTCTTATAAGCATCGGTGGTTCAGTGGTGAGAATGCTGGCCAGGTTGTTCGATTTCCCGGCCGGCCGATGCATTTTTTTTTTTACAATTTTTAAAACTCATATTATTTAGTTAATAAAAAGGCATATATTGGATTTAATAAAATATTTATTTTGCCAATATTTTGGCTGGCTGAACGCCAACCTTTATCGAGGCATTACATCTTTGTATACACAAACTCGGCGCCACTTAGTGTTATAATATCACAGTTGAAATCATTTAAAATATAAAGTAGGTGGGGAAAATTTGTGCATGAAAAAATAATCAAAAATTACAATCAGAATAAATTAAATATCTTTAAAATATTAAAGGAAAAATAATGAGGCCTATCTATATTTTTCCTTTAATATTTTAAAGATATTTAATTTATTCTTATTGTAATTTTTGATTATTTTTTCATGCACAAATTTCCCCCACCTACTTTATATTTTAAATGATTTCAACTGTTGTTATCTTGTCTTAAATTAAAAAAAAAAGACAATACAAGGTCCCGATGGCTTAACCTGAACTAAAAGCTCCTAGCTTTACAGTGATGCTGGAAACTGACTTGAAAAATTATAAATTGATAAATCAATATCTTTGTTGCAGTGATCAGAAGAATTGAGTAACAACGCTGGATGTCGAGGCCTAAAGTAGAAAACAGTGATGAATAATTTAATACTTATTGAAAGAAATATTTTATTTAAAAATCACACAAATTAATATTAATACAAATATTATTCAAAACCAATTATTAAAATTTATGAGAGATAGTTCTTTTTCAGGCCTGTCAAAACCAAACGTTGGCGTCGAGACAGCTTTGTTTACCGGAGATGCGGGGTATTCTTTTTTGCTCGCGCATGCGCGGGGGGCAGCGGGTGCAGTGTTGCCAGCGCTCGGTTGGCCCAAAAGTACCTATGGTCGCGTCACTCTCCCACCTTGACCTTTTGAACTTTGCTATAAGGTCAATATTAATTTAAAAAAACAAAGAAGGAATTATCTCAAATCTAATAGAATGTTTTATGATTAAATTTTCTCTCAAACTTCACTTAAACCTAATCGGTAACTTGACTTTTCTTCCAGAACGCGTGTAAACTTTCCCTACTTTTACTGGAGTAGTTTTCTCTTGCACTAACACGGACTCCACACCGGGTGTTTTCTCCCTGACGATCTCATCCTCCGCTGGCTTAAGCTCCCCGTCGCCTTGCTCTACGTCCTCAGATGGTACTTCAAGTGGGAACAATCGTTGAACTGCACGCTTCATGAATCCAGACTTAGTCTTAACTTCCACAAGTCTTCGCACATTGTCAGTTCCAGGAAACACCTTCCTAATCTTTCCCATAGGCCAGTTTATTTGCTTCATGTTTTCAACCTCCACAAGAACGATATCTCCAACTTTTAACTGTCGTTGTTTCTTGCGATTGTCGTGATGCACCAACAATCCTAGGTACTCGCTTCTGAACCTCTTACGGAATTCCTTCAGGAGTCGTTTGCGTTTCTCATAGCTCTTCCCAAAGTTACACCTGAATTCATTTAGATCAATCTCTCCTTCAGTTCTTGGTTCTCGAAGAAACATCTCTGGGGTTAATGGCACAAGGTCATCATTGTCCTCAGCAATGTAGGTGAGTGGTCGCGCGTTGATAACTCGTTCACAGTTTTCGAGGATCGTCACCATTTCTTCGTAGTTGACAACACGTTTTCCCAGCAATCTTCGAAGCAGCTTTTTGGTGAGTCCAACAATTCTCTCGATCCAACCTCCCCACCACGGTGCTGCCGGAGGATTGAGCTTCCATTTCACTCCAAAATGAACTCGATATAGTTCGTTCCGGAGTCCAACTAGATTCGTCCCATTATCTGAGTAGATGACTGCAGGGCAACCTCGTCTTGCTACGAACCTCTCTACTGCTCCCACCAATGCTTCCGTCGATTAGGAAGTCACCAGTTCGAGGTGGACCGCACAGTATACGCCACAGGTGAAGATGACGAACCAAACCTTCTGTCCATCTTCCAGATATAAAGGTCCTCCGAGGTCAATTCCTGTCACCTCAAAAATCACAACATCTCGTACGCGATGTTGAGGCAATGATGCTTCTGGTACGTCGACTCGCTTGGTTTCAAATCGTCGACAGCGAGGACATTTATGAATTACATGACGAACTAGTTGTCGAGCTTTTGGAATCCAGAACTTCTCTCTTAGTACTGATCGCAGCGTCTGGGCTCCACAGTGGTACATTTTCTCGTGGACTGATTTCACAATTAGCTCTGTGACCGGATGATTCGTTGTGATCAAAATTGGCAATCGGAACAGTTCATCGTCATTTCGATTCACTATCCTCATTTTCACTCTCCATAATCCTTCTTTATCTTTGAACGCGTGTAGCTGCTTCATCTTGGGATCTTCCTCACCGATCGATTCACTCTGTATTATCTTAACTAGGGACTTTTCAGCACTGTCTAGCTCCTCTTGTGAGATGATATCTCCTTTGTATTCAGAGGGCTTGAAACGTAGCATCCACGCGATTACTCTCAGTATTTGTGTTAGAGTCACTTCACGTTTTCCCTCGTATAGATTCAGATACCATGGATTCTACTCGGGCTTTTTGGCTACAAATCCAGCCACCACAGTCTTCCTTCTCTCTTCTTCAATGGCTTCCAGATCATACTGTACTTTTGATACTGGCCAGTCTTCTTTCTTTTCCTGAAGCCATTTTGGTCCCTCCCACCATCCGGATTTTGTGAATTTCGATGGGGATTCACCACGGGATGGGAGATCTGCTGGATTGTGTTCCCCTGTGACATGGTTCCAATCTTCACTCTTCGTAAGTGTTGTGATCTCCTTGACACGGTTGGAAACGAACTGAGCCCAATTCTCTTGTTGTTGTATCCAGTATAGGGCAGGACTGGAGTCTGTCCAACATTGAATCTTCTCCGGACTTTCTTCTAAATTTTCCAGAACATGCACCAACAGTCGTGCTCCAATCAAACAGGCTAATAGCGCCAGTCGTGGAATCGTGATCCTCTTAATAGTTGCCAGTCGATTTCTTGCTTCAACGAATCGCACTACTATGACTGACGCATTCTCTATTCGCATGAAGATCACCGTTGCGTACGCTATAGCTGAAGGGTCACAAAACACGTGCAATGTTGTTCTTCCTTTGATAGGTAAGATCCATCGAGGTATCTTTATCTGATCCAATTCTAAAGCTTGCTTCCTCCATTTTATGAACTCGACTAGTCTGTCTTCGTTCAGCTGTTCATCCCATGATTTATACTCCTTCCAAGCATCTTGAACCATCTTCTTAATCTTGATTGTAGCTGGACAGGTAAATTGAATCGGATCAAAAATGCGATGGCAGGCTGACAAGATACTTCTCTTTGTGATTGATTTTTCTTCATCTATATTTTTCAATGACTGCACATTAATGGCAATAGTGTCAGTCTGAAGGTGCCATTTCATACCCAAAATAGAGGCTGGATCTTGTTCTGTGATTCCAGGTTCATTCCACATCCAGTCTCGTAACTCAAATTTGGCTTGCATCATGATGTCGGAGGATTCCTTGATAAATTTTTTGACATCATGTGTAGATGACAAACTAAGAATGCAGTTGTCAACGTAAAAACTTCGGGCAAGAAGTTCTGCGCACCTATTATCTTGAAACTGCGGCAGGCTCAAATGATACTTAATGGTTGCAGCTAGCAGAAAAGGACTTGAGGTAAGGCCAAAGACTACTCGGCAATGCCTGTAAAATTTTAGTGTCTTCTGGTCCTTTTTCCACCAAAGGAACCGAAGGAATTCACGATCTTCTTCTCGAACCTGAATTTGGAGAAAAGCTTTTCGCATGTCTGCAATGATTCCATACTTTCCAAGTCTAAACCGCAAGAGCAAATCAGGAATGAGCTCAATCAGGTTGTCTCCTTTTTCCAGACATTGATTTAATGATGGGAGCCCCTTTTTCTTGCAACTTGCGTCGAATACTGGACGAATAGGAGTGGTGTGACTATCCTTGAGCACTGGGCGATGAGGAAGATAACTGCACTCCTCCCATTTATCCTCAACTTCCTCGATGAATCTCTCTTTTTCCCACTCCTCAAAAATAGTATCATACTTCTCATACAGCATCTTGCCCTGGACATTCCTTGTTGTAGTCAGCAATCTATTTTCTGTAGTTCAGCGATTGACCGGAACTGGTGGATGTCCAGCTATCCATGGTAGTGACACGATGTACCTTCCGCTTTCGTCTCGTTTCACAGTCTCCTTGAAATGAGTGTTGGAGGCTTCGATTAAATCTTTCCTAGATTTTGTTTCTGCTGCATCCATGATGCCAAGCACATCTAATTTCCATAAATCCTGAACGTCGAAACTGTTAACGTGAAATAAAGTCACGATCAGGCATGAATCTTCTATGTCTTTCCCTATTGCTGGTCCCATTATTGTCCACCCCAACTTGGTTTCTGTTGCCACAACTCCATTTTGCAATATTTGCATTCTGCCTGTCAGAATGCTGCTAAGCAAGTCTGAACCAATCAACATGTGGATTGATATCTCTTCACCTTGGCATATGCCAGTCAAGTTGATCCCTCGAGCTTTTAACTCATTGAGTATAGTATGATCCTGTACTTGACTGATGTGTCCGCAAATTACTTCCTGATCCAAGAATTTGAGATCATCCATGTATTCGTTGTTGAGGCTGGAAACATTTACTTTGTACACATTGTGCTTTTTTTGATGAATTTCTCCGCCTCCAAACAGATTGTGGGTAAGTGTAACTTGCTGCACTCTCTTTAGGCCCAGTGCGTCCACCATTCTCTTTGAAATATAGGACCGCTGGGATCCACAGTCAAGCAACACTCGAACATTATGCTTCCCCTTTGGTCCGCTTATCTTGACTATCAGAGTTTGTAGATAGACTCCTCCCACGGTAGCGTTGTTTAAAGTTGTTGACGTGAATTGATTGGCAGTCTCTTGCTCTGTTGCAGGACTTTCCCTTGAAACCTTTAGTTCCGCTTTTTGGAGATGAGAAGTCTTCTGGGCTTCCAAAGTAAGACACATAATGGGGTAATGCTTCCCTCCGCAGACAGGGCAACGTGGCTTAATCCGGCATTTCTTGAATCCGTGGCCAGGAAGCAGGCACCAAAAACAAACATTCTTCACTTTAGCCTTATCTTTCTTCTCTGGTAGATGCATCCGCTGTCCACTGTAGCATTCTTGACTCGGGTGACCATTCCCACAAAAGATGCAGTTGTTTCGCATCTGAGTGGTGTTGGCGAGGTCAGTAGCCGTCGGCATTTTACTTCCAGTATTCTTCTTAGAAAGAGATTTCCTGTTTGATCGATCATCCTTCGCATCTTGATTGTTGTCGATCTTGAACGCTGCTTTGGCCATATTCACTCGACTCTCGCCCTTCACTTCTGTCTTCAAAAACGTCATGAGTTGTGTCAACTTATCCTGTACTCCTCTTCCGCTCACCGTATATTGACTTTGTTCCCATACTCTAAGGGTGTCCTCTGGTAGCGCTGATTCGACGAGTAGATACAGCATAGCCGCAAACTTGTCACGAGCGACGCCCAATGTTTCTAATGCTCGCAGTTGTGTCTCCAGTCTATCGTAAAGCTTCACTACAGACATCTTACCTTCGGCTCTCACATTCTGAAGCACATTCTGAAGCAGGTCACGTACATAAATCTCAACAAGCATTTCATCCTCTCCAAAACGTGATTTGATATACTCGATGACTTTAGGATAGTTATCGGCACTCGGTGGAAAACTTTCGACTGCTTCTCTTGCCTCGGAGTTCTCGGCGGTGGCTTGAAAGAGATACTGAAACTTAGTTTCTGGAGGCATCTGTGGATCCCGGTCAATCGTGCTGAACTGACTCCAGAATGTAATCCATTCTCTTGGTTCTCCCCCAAACTTCTTGAACTCCAGCTTCGGTAGTCGATAGTTCATTGCTGCTGTGCCGCTGATTGTACTAACGTCATCCTTTTCCGCAAGAGCCTCGTAATCAGTCATAATGTTACTGAAATTATCTTCGTACTCACAAACGGATTCGTACTCGGCAGTGAAAATGTCTTCAGACGCTGATTCTCGTAGGAGAGCTTCTTCCATCCTCATGTTCAATATTGAAACCTTTTCATGGTGGGTCTGGAGTCGGCGGAGGATTTTCTCCACATCTGCTTTCTTGACTTCCTTCTTCTTGATCTCTGTTTCGAGCTCATTGAACGCCTTGGTGAACCTTGCACGCACTGGCGTCCTAAGCTTTTTCAGTTCAGCACTACTAACTGGTTGGTCAGCCATCCTGAGAAGTAATCACTGGTTCACAGTTGTACCTTTGTGTAATCAGTAATTCTTCAATCTGTATCCTGCCGGCTGCGCCAAAATGTTATCTTGTCTTAAATTTGAAAAAAAAAGACAATACAAGGTCCCAATGGCTTAACCTGAACTAAAAGCTCATAGCTTTACAGTGATGCTGGAAACTGACTTGAAAAATTATAAATTGATAAATCAATATCTTTGTTGCAGTGATCAGAAGAATTGAGTAACAACGCTGGATGGCGAGGCCTAAAGTAGAAAACAGTGATGAATAATTTAATACTTATTGAAATAAATATTTTATTTAAAAATCACACAAATTAATATTAATACAAATATTATTCAAAACCAATTATTAAAATTTATGAGAGATAGTTCTTTTTCAGGCCTGTCAAAACCAAACGTTGGCGTCGAGACAGCTTTGTTTACCGGAGATGCGGGGGTATTCTTTTTTGCTCGCGCATGCGCGGGGGGCAGCGGGTGCAGTGTTGCCAGCGCTCGGTTGGCCCAAAAGTACCTATGGTCGCGTCAACTGTGATATTATAACACTATGTGGCGCTGAGTTTGTGCATACAAAGATGTAATGCCTCGATAAAGGTTGGCGTTCAGCCAACCGAAATATTGGCAAAATAAGTCTTTTATTAAATCCAATATATGCCTTTTTATTATCTAATGAATTAAATATGGATTGCTCTATTTTCAAAACGATTTATATTATTATTATTAAAATATACAAGTATCAGAGTCATCAATTCTGTCATTGTTTGCTTTTGTGAATGGAATGCTTTTACCTAATTTACGTAACTAATATGACTGAAATTTTAGCAGTATGTTAAGTAGAATCTGGAAAAACTTATATTGAATATTTCAGGTCTCTATCCCGAATATTCTTAGAGTTATTTGCAAATTTGAGTTGCAAATTTGCTCTTTCGCTCGCAAGCAGCGCCTCAAGCGGTGAAGATGGGAGGTAATACAGCTGACCTAATGTACATGTAAAACGTGTTTTAACAGGACATAGAAAAAATATGGAAGAGAAATTTGTCGCATTTTTAGCCAAGAAAAATTGAAATTGACAGGTTCTGGGCAAAAATAGTTGTTTTTTTAGTCAGAAAATGATTATGACAATATTGCTGTATCATATTTGATTATCAGATACAAAATTATATCAGCAGAGACCACGGGTGAAGCCAGTTCATTTTTAGTATGCAGGAACAAAATTCTAACAGAAAAACATTCATTCGAGCAGAAGACAAAGCTAGATCATCTCTTTATAAAAATATTGCTTCTCAGACACAAATTTTGGAGCGGGACGTTTCACAAGAATGACATCCACGGCGCCAATTTATAATTGTAACGAATAGTATTTGAATAAAAGCATTCAATAGGGCCTGGGTGTTGGGCAACGGTCAAATTGGTCATTCGGCCAGTAATTAATATTATTGATTCTGGACATCTTGGGGTCAGCTTCGGAAAGGTTCAGGGCTCAAGGTGGAGCTGGTGTTCTGCATGAAGATGGTGATTATAACACCCACCATGGGCTTGTGGCTTGCCCATAGGCATGCTGGAGTCTGGCTTGATACTGGGGGAGTCAGGTCAAGCACCATAGGTCGGTGGCTCGACCACCAGGGAGGGGTGTCTGAGTCCATCTCAGACTAGCTTGGTAGGGCCAGGTCATCCACCATAGGTCAGGTGGCTTGACCACAGGAAGGGGATCTCAGTCTCTGGCTCAGTGCCGCCAAGGCTAAATGCGGCTTCAGGGTCCATCTCGACACCTCGCAATCACCAGAGGTTTGTGGCTTAGATGGACAAAGGTGGGATATGGTTAGGTTAGTTGGTTTTCTGGGTTATTTTGGCATATTATGGTCACGAGGTGTCCCAACACATGAGCCTATCTTTCAACTGATCATCCAAATATTTAATTTCACAAATTTCACTTAATTTTGCCACATAGGCAGATACAGATCCAGTGCCTTGAATTCTTATATTGAAGTGATATAATCAGTGATTTTAGCGCAAAAAAATGGTCGAGATTTTAAACAATATTCCATAATCTTTTAAATGTGCCAACAAAATTTATAAAGAAAATGCTTCTGAACCTATAAAAGTTAATAAAACTGTTTTTTATTGTTCAGTTTTTCAATAGGATTTGCTATGAAATAAAAATTCATTTTTTCCAGATATGCAATTCATTTTTCAGGCATAGATAACTCAAAATATCTTTAAAAGAATATAGTAAGTTATAATAGTTAGGAAGGAGTGAACCATACATAACGCTTTATATATATTTAGCAATTTATATTTTGATATCAATATTTTAAAAATTATTTATTTAAAATCTTACATCTTCTCTTAAACGCGAATGAATTGAGATAATGTATACATTAAAAAAATACCACAGATTAAAGTTAGATTATGTTGTGTTTTAACTTTAAAAGCATACAAAAATATAATAAACTTGAATTTGTTTATTCAAGTCTCAAAAAACAAAGCTTTACATATGGAACAAATAATAATGAAGAAGAAGAAAGAAACATTTTAGGAAAAGCAAAAACAAAAGTACTGGTCAAAACGAAACATTTAAAATCACAGATTAATATCTTCAACACTTCCCCTTAATCAGATTTCAAATGTCCCTTATACCCAGTAGGTCATAGTTGGTCATAATGTCAGTAACTTGATCTTTTCCAGAAATATGTTCTACATTGAAAATACCTTCTTGATACTTTTCTCTCACAAAATAGTGTCTTACTTCTATAATTGGTTGTTCTTTTAGTGGAGAAATTTCACTAAAAAGTCTATTTAACCAAATGACTTCCTTTGCTGTATTGCTTGCTGCCACGAGTTCGGCCTCAGTTGTTGACAAATATACTGATCTTTGTTTTTGGCTAAGCCAAGAAATAGCACCACCAGCCAGTTTACACACAACTCCACTGGCAGATCTTCTAGTTTCTGGGTCTCCAGCAAAATCTGCATCACTGAAAGATTCCAAAACTCCTACTTTATGACCCTTTTGGTACATAATTCCATATTCAGTTGTTCCTACTAGATATTTGAAGAATCGTTTTAACTGCTTCCCAGTCATATTTTGTTGGTGCTGCATGTTTTTGAGAAACTTTATTTAGTGCAAAAGTGATATCCGGTCTTGTTAAGCAGCTCAGATGCATCAGACTACCAATCGCTTCACGAAAGGGAACATTTTATAGAATCTCTGCTTCCCCAGGAACATTAGAATTATCAGTTGGTGTTCCCACTTTATTCGCTTGAGACATATTGAATTTCTCAATAATTCTTTTTATATATGCCTTTTGATTTATAAAGATTGACCCATCCGGCTGCCGCTCTATCTCAATACCCAAAAAGTAATTTAATGGTTCACTTGTGATCTTAAATGAAAACATTAGTTCATCAAGAAATTCTTTGATTTCCTGTTCATTTGTACCAGCAATGATTCCATCATCAACATATATGGCAATAATGAGTAGTTGATCATTTGTTTTTCTGAAGAATAAACAGGGGTCAGCTGTACTTTCCTTCAGACATCTTTCTTTCATGAAGTTGACTATTTTCTGATTCCAGCATCTTGGTGACTGTATAAGTCCATAGAGACTTTTCTTCAATTTCCATACAAGATCTGTTCCATTGTTGAATCCTTCAGGTTGTTTGATATAAATTTGATCTTGTAAGTCTCCATAGAGAAAGGCTGTCTTTATGTCAAACTGTACCAATTTTAAGTCTTCATTAGCAGCAATTGCTAAAAGAGTTCTTATGGTGTCATGTCTTGCCACAGGACTAAATGTTTCTTCATAATCTATACCCTTCTTTTGTGCAAACCCTTTTGCCACCATTCTTGCCTTATATCTTGTAATCTCTCCTTTAGAATTCAATTTGGTCTTTAATACCCATTTACAATCAATTGGTTTTTGGCCAGGTGGTAATGTTGTGCATTCGTATACATCATTTTCCGTTAAAGAATTCATTGCTTCATTCATTGCTTCTTTCCAAAACTGTGCATTTGGAGAATCCATTGCTTCTTTGTATGTCTTGGGTTCAAGACCTTCTGCAATATTTATTTCAGCATCAATATACCTTTGAGGTTTTGATATATTTGATCGATCTCTTAGATTGTATACATCTGATGTTTGAACATTGCTTTCAATTTTTTCAATATCTTGAGTATCATTTTGTTCATCAATCTGATTACTTGAAATTTCCTTATTTCTCTTTTCAATATCAAGGCTAAATGTTGGTATAGTTTCCTTGAATATTACATCCCTACTTGTGACAACTTTGTTTGAGTTCGGCATCCAGATTCGATACCCATCCTTGTTACTGCAATAACCAACTAAAATACCTTTTTCGCTTTTGGCATCTAACTTCTCTTTTCATCAGGCACATGAACAAAACATTCAGTTCCAAATATTCGAAGATGATCAACTGCCGTTTTTTTATCAACCCATAGTCCATAAGGTGTCTTTTCCTCAATTTGTGTTGGTCCTGTTCTATTCAAAACATATGTAGCAGTGTTAACTGCCTCTGCCCACAGCTTTAGGCCCATATTTTTGGCATATATCATTGAACGAGCCGCTTCTATTAAAGTCCTGTTTTCTCTTTCGGCTGAACCATTCAGTTGTGGAGTATATGGCATTGTGATCCTATGATTAATACCATATTTGTTTGTAATTTTTGAGGTTTCTTTATTTACAAACTCCTTTTCTCCATCTGTGAGAATTTCTTTCACTATATGTCCAGTAGTCTTTGTTTCCAAGATAAATTGTTCTAGCTTTTCAATGACTTGTGACTTTTCTTTTAGGAAATACACTGATTGGTATTTTGTAAAATCATCTTTGAAACACACAAAGTATCTCATCCCTCCTTTCGAAACCTCCTGCATAGGGCCACATACATCTACATGAATTAAGTTTCCAGGTTGAGTAGAAGCATATTGTTCTCTTGATCCAAAACTCAGTCTATGTTGTTTGCCATAAATGCATGCCTTGCAAGGTTCATTGGTCATGACTGCATCTATTCCTTGTTCTTTAAGCCATTTTGAACATGTCTTTTATTTTGATGTCCAAATCGTTCATGCCATAGTTGTAGCATATTGACATTTTGGGTTTTGGCTAAATTGACTTCTGCAGCATTTTCAGGTTTGATACTTGTTATTAACATACCATACAAGCCTCCTGGTAGTCTTTTCCCTTCTATAATAACTTCTCCAGTTGTGTTGTCTTAAAAAGTTTACAACCTTTTTTATCCATTTTCATTTCAAACCCTTTATCCAATGTGGACTGCAATGACATCACATTACGACTGAAATTGGGAACATACCATACATCAGTTATGTAGTGAGTTTGCCATTTACCTTTTACACAAGTTCCAATTGTTATAGTTCCACTTCCATAAGCTATAAATTTTTCATTACTTCCAACTTTAACAGTCCGTTGTGTAGGAAAATCCTTATAAGAAGTATAAAAACTTGCATTTTTTGTAATCTGGTTAGTAGCTCCTGAGTCACCAATCCAAATGTCTTCATCTTGTTCATTGAATCTTTCACTGATTAAACTTTCACTTAATTTTGAATTAAGTTTTAATTTAGTTTAATCCTTTTCTTTATCCTTTAGTTTCTTCTGTTTTGCATACCTACAATCTTTGGCCAAGTGTCCTTGATGAGCCGATTTCTGACGCTATCGTCCCGAAATCCATGAACCTTTTTCATTCTCAGGGAGTTCACGAAAATAATACATCCTGCTATATAAAAGGTATAATTTACATGTATCCTGCGCGCACTGGGGTTAAAAAAAAAAAGAATGACAGACAACTATATGTTTAGATTAAGACTACAATGTATTTATTTATCTCTTAAGACGAAAAAAAAAAAAACACAAAGATAAGAAATAAAATAAATAAGATATGCAATGAGGATAGGTTGTGAGAAAATTTACATGGATATACCTGTTTAACAAATCATTATTAAAAAAAATACTTAACTTAGTGCTTCAGTTGGAAGGCTGGGGGAAATTCCTTCCACTCAAATCTTGTAGAACTACATTTTTTTACGAGCTTCCCTATCCTATCCGCTCTAAAACTGGCCCTCACTAAAGCTTGACCGTGACTAACTTTTTCTCCCAGGGTGACCGAAAAAAAAAAAAAAAAATTAATAATAAATCTTTATCTGGTCACCCTCTGTGATAAAAAAAGGAAATTTTTAAAAATAAAAAAAAAAAAATTATAATAAAATTTTCATTCGAAATATTATTTTAAATTATTAAAAAAATAAATAGCTGCTTATTTAAAATAAAAAGAAAATTTATTATATAGTACTATAAGTTATTTACAAAAACTAGAAATAAAAAAGGAGGTGAAGAGATGGGCTGGTTTTACAAAGAAGGATGCTCGAAGTCCTCTTCTTTCTTGTCGAGGCAGCTTCTTCATTGTCCACCAGCTTTCCATTGATACTGTGGGTGAACTTTGTGGAGGCCCCAGAAGTGGCCTCTACAGTCCTTCCCCCGCCAAGACCACGGGATTTGGGCTTGCGAGGGAGCAGTACAAATCTCCGGGGTCAAAAGTGGAGGTCGGGGGATGCTCTGGATTAGAGGAAACAATAGCACTGTCGAAAAAATAAATGTCAAAACAAAGGGCGCCATGCATTCTATTTATTCGCCAGTTGAATGCAAGACTGGCTTTTTTAATTCCACTCTGTGACACGTATAGTATTGTGATAAGTATATCCGGAGTCTTAGGGGTGCCTGGAACACAAGGGTTATAAACACATATATACATCTATTTATATGTAAGATTTGACACATTTGTGGGAAGGTGCATACCTACTAGTTTAAAAAATAATGCTTAGTAATTAAAAAATAATAAAAGAGTCAATAATGAATAATAATCTGAATTATAATGAATTCAAACTAAAATAAAATAAAAATAAAATATAAATAAGATCCAATAATGAATTCAAATCTGAACTATAATGAATTCAAACAAAAATTAAATAAATAAGAGAGCCAAAATGAATTCAAACCAAAAAAATAATAATAAAAGAGCCAATAATGAATTCAAAACTAAAAAAATTAAATAAATAAAAGAGCCAAAATGAATTCAAACCTGAACTAAAATGAATTCAAACAAAAAAATAATAAAAAATAAAGGAGCCAAAAATGAATTCAAACAAAAATAAAAGAGCCAATAATGAATTCAAACAAAAATAAAAGAGCCAATAATGAATTCAAACTAAAATTAAATTTGAAAAAATAATAATGAATTCAAACCTGAACTAAAATGAATTCAATCTGGAAAAAAAAGTAAAAGAGCCAATAATGAAAAAAAAAATTAAATAAATAAGGAAACCAATAATGAATTCAAACCTGAACTATAATGAATTCCAACCAAAAAAATAAAAATAAAAGAGCCAATAATGAATTCAAACAAAAATAAATAAGTAAAAGGCCAATAATGAATTCAAACAAAATTAAATAAATAAAAGGCCAATAATGAATTCAAACCTGAACTATAATGAATTCAAACCAAAAAATAATAATATTAAAAGAGCCACTAATGAATTCAAACAAAAAAATAAATAAATAGGAAAACCAATAATGAATTCAAACCTGACTATAATGAATTCCAACCAAAAATAATAATAAATAAAAGAGCCAATAATGAATTCAAACACGGTGACTTCACATCCGACTTGACCTGTCAGTCAAATTTATCTCTATCAGTTCCATGCCTTTTTCGTTGAAACTGTTGGATTTAATTTCCAAGCTTTTTATCATTGATGATATTTTATTGATATTTGACTACTCTGTTTTTGTTGATTGTTCGATAGCACTTATATAATTTGATTGCTGTATTTCCCATTATATATCTTTCTTTATATTATGTTTTAATTGTAATGTTTGTATGATTAAATAAAATCATTAATCTAAAAACTCCTTCATTAACTAAAAACTTCCTTCAATGGTTATGGGCCGAGCACTTTTCCCACTGCGCAAATAAAAAAGGCTTAAGTCGAGCGTCAACATTCTTGAAAATAAATCAAATTTACCGAAAAGGTAAGATATACACATCTTCAGAAAATGGAGAAAAGTGTACAAGTTCCCAAATTTGACGGAAAAAACTTCGCTTCTTGGAAATTTAGCATCGTATCAATTTTAGAAGGCAAATAATTGGACGACCTTTTGGAAGGTGATCCGCCAGAAGATGAAGTTATATTCAAAGAATGGAAGAAGAAAGATGCTCAAGCTAAAGGAATCATCACATGTGCAATGACTGACTCCTTAGTCGCCTTAATATTAAATTGCAAAACAAGCAAAGATATTTGGATAGCGCTGCATGAAAGATATGAAGGAGATAAAAAGAAAAGGATCATTGAGGCCCGAAACGACGTTTCAAGATTGACAATGAAGAAAGAAGAAAATTGGGAAGAATATCTATACAGATCAGAGAAGCTATTAGAACAAGCAAGAAACCTTGGTGCAGAGATAGAAGATCAAGAATTCACCACTTCAGTGATCAGAGGACTACCCCAAAAGTACAACCTTGTTGCACTTCAACTAAATTGCCAAATGAAGGTAAGCATTTCTGATCTTAAAAATTGCTTAAAACTTTACCATGAAAGATTCACTCATGAAGAAAAGGAAGGAAATTCCAAAGCATTCAATACAATACATAAAGAATCTTTCTCAAACAGTAAGCATTTCCACAAAAATAGAAATGGTAATAAGCCTATTTGTTTCATTTGTGCTAAGCCTGGCCACAAGGCTATAGAATGTTGGCATAATCCTAAAAATAAAAGAGGGAGTGAAAATAAACAAACCTCAAAGAATAAACCTGAACATCAAAATAAGGCAAAATTTGTAAATTTGCAACCTGAGGAACATGTGTCCAACATCAAAGAATATGAAACTACTCAACAACCTGAAGAATGGGTGATTGATAGTGGGGCTAGCTGTCACATGACATCAAATAGAGATCTATTAAAGGAAGAAAGGGAGGTTCACAAAACAATAAAACTTGCAGATGACTCTGAAATAATATCCAATGCAGAAGGAGCAATTGAAATTGAAGGACAGAATAAGTTGATTAGGCTTAATGATGTCCTATATGTTGAAAAATTGTCAGGTAACTTAATGTCTGTTAACAAACTGGTAGATGACAATAAAAAAGTACTTTTTGATAAGGATGGAGGACATATAATGGAGGAAGACGGAGAGGAAATTTTGATGGCCCAAAGAATAAATGATTTCTACATAATCAAAACATCAGCACCAGAAGAAATTCCATCACAGGCTTTAAAGGCTACTCTTCATACCTGGAATGATTGGCACAAAAGATTGGGACACCTAAATGAAGAATACATGAAGCAAATGTTGAAGAATAATTCAGCTCACAATTTCAATACCCAATCCCAGAATATGGACACTTGTCAAGTTTGTATTCAGGCCAAACATCCTAGAACACCCTTCAAACCAGTCCTATATCCTCAATCTACTAGACCATTGGACTTAATACATATTGATTTGATTGGACCTATTCAAGAGGAATCAATTGGAGGTGCTAAATATGTATTAACACTTGTTGATGACTTTTCTAGAAAAATATTTGTAGAATTTCTCTCATCCAAATTGGAAACTTTTGACATCATCAGATCTTTCATTGAAGAAATTGAAAAGGAAAAAGAAATCAAAGTCAAACAATTAAGATCAGATAATGGAAAAGAATTCACAAATCATCAAATGACTCAATATTTAAAAGGTAAAGGCATTAAGCACCAACTGACAAATGTTTACACACCCCAACAAAATGGTATCTCAGAAAGGTATAACAGAACACTGATTGAAGGAACAAGAGCTTTGCTGATAGACTCACAACTTCCATTGAAATATTGGGCAGAAACAATGTCAACCTTTGCTTATTTGAAAAATAGAACACCTTGTAAAAAATTGGGATGGATAACTCCTGAAGAGAGATTTTCAAATAGAGGCCAACTGTAGCTCATCTAAAGATATTTGGATGCATAGCTTACTACTATGTACACAAGCACAAAAGAGGAAAATTTCAACCTACAGCCAAGGCTGGAATATTTGTTGGCTATTCAAGCACAAGAATGGCTTGGAGACTAATTGATCCTGAAAATGAAAATGTAATTGAAACAAGAGATGTTAAATTTCTTGAAAATAAATTAGAAAAGGAAATACTAAACAAAAATGATTCAGATGACACTCAAAAATAGTTCCTTTACAATTTTCCAGAAGAGACTATCCCAGAAACTTCTGAAGAAGTAGAAAATCATGATGATCATTCTCATTCTGATCTTGAAAATCAAGATGAACATTCTGAACTTCCTTACAATCTCAGACCAAATTTGAAAGATAAACTTTACTATGAGCTTTCTTCAGATGATGAACCTATTGAAGACAATGAAGGCAAAGATCCCACCTATGATCCAACTGTAGGAGCACTCAAGCTTTCTCATGGAAACTTACTACCATCATCTTATGAAGAAGCAATTAATCATCCTGATTCACCTTTGTGGCAACAAGCAATGGATAAGGAAATTCATTCTCTTCAGAACCATCATGTATGGGACCTTACTGAATTACCTGAAGGTGCTAAAGCAATAAAATCCAAATGGATATTTTCAAAGAAAATGGATCCTCAAACCAATCAGGAGATCTACAAAGCAAGACTTGTTGCTTTGGGCTGCTCTCAGGAATATGGGACAGACTACACAGAAACCTTTTCTCCAGTGATGAAAACAGATTCATTTAGAACTCTTCTAGCCTATGCTACAATGGCAGGATATGAATTTCACCACTTTGATGTTGAAACAGCATTCCTGTATGGAAAACTTTCAGAGACCATCTACATGACCCAACCTCCAGGCTACCAGGATGACAAGAAAAAGACCTCTGTATGTATACTAAATCAGGCATTGTATGGACTTAAACAGAGTGGTAGGGTATGGTATGAAACATTTACAGAATACCTTTTTGAAATAGGTTTAACACAACTTAAATCTGATAAATGTGTTTTTTACTTTTAAAAATGGCAATTCACATTTACTTTTAGGACTGCATGTTGATGATATGATAATCATTAATTCTAATCCTGAAATTTTGCATGATACAATACAAAAAATAAGACTTCACTTCAAAATAAAGGAAAGTTTAACAACTTGTAACATTTTAGGCATTGAAATTATTAAAGAGGCTGTTAGACTGATTTTAAAACAGGAAAATTACATAAATACAATTTTACAAAAATATAACATGCAAGATTGCAAGCATATTTCAACCCCATTAGATCCTAACACTAATTTAGATAATTTTAATAGCTCTAAGGAAGTCAATAAGACTCAATATCAAGAATTAATAGGCACCTTGCTTTATCTCTCAACTAAATCTAGGCCTGATATTGCTTTTGCAGTTACTCTTTTAAGCAGATATAATCAAAACCCTAGAGAAATGCACATGGGTGCAGCTAAGAGAATTCTTAGGTATTTAAAAGGAAGTAAGCAGTATGGATTAATATATACTAAAGGAGATGTCGAATTAAAGGCTTACACAGATGCATCATGGAATTGTGGCAGATCCAATAAAGCAAGATCAACTGCTGGATTAACCTTTTATTTAGATAAAAATCTCATTTCTTGGTCAAGTAAGACTATTCCTAACACATGTCTTTCAACTTGTGATAGCGAAATATGTGGATTACTTCAAACTGTAAAAAAGGCCATTTACATCCAATACTTTTTTGAAGAAATTACATCTAATTTTGTTAAAATACAAATATTTTGTGATAACAAAGCATCAATATTTTTGACTAAGTCTGGTCAAACAACTGATAAATCTAATCATTTAGTTAGATCTATTGCTTTTTTACATGAGAAATTGAAAAATAACATTTTTGACATTCAATATGTAAAAACTGATGACAACATTTCTGACTTTTTAACAAAGGCTTTATCAAAAGAAAAATTAATCCATTTGTTATCTTTATTTAATTATAAGACCAACTCAATGTAAAAATGTGTTATAAAAACCTAAATAATTGCAATCAGTAATTTAAGGAAGAAAAAATATTTTTTTTTTTCACTACCTTCAAACACCTTGGCATAAAAAGATGGCACCGCTATATTGATGACATCTTTTGCGAGTTTGAAGAGGACAAAGGAAACCTGATTTTAAACACTCTGAACAGTTACAACCCCCAGATAAAATTCACTATGGAGACAGAGACAGAGGCCGCCTTGCCTTATTTGGACATACTCATCCTCAGAACCGAACACAAATTCCATTCGACCGTTTATTATAAGAAAGGAATAGAGCCGTCATACCTCAATTTCAACTCATTTGGCCCGATAAGTCACAAGATTTCCATAGTCAAAACATTGACAAAAAGAATTATCACGTATTGCTCCCTTCCAGGCTTCAGAAAGATTGAAAAGAGCAACATCATCCGAAACCTCCAGAGATATGGATTCCCAGCCTCATTTGTGATGAAACACACTTATAAAGGGTTCCTTCCCCGAAACCGGCAGGTATATCGATCTAATTGCTATTTGCAGTATTCCCCTACTAATCAAAGGCTAGCAGATGTTTTGAGGAAATTTGGGATTAGGCCTGTTTTTGTAGGCTCTCGATCCATCGGCCAATTAGTCAGACATCCAATCACGAAATCTCAGGTTAAGACAGAACCGAGTGACCAGCAAAATGCGGTTTATTCATTATCTTGCCAACAATGTACCGCTTCTTACGTGGGGGAAACCGGCCGAACTGTTGGTACCAGAGTTAAAGAGCATATTAGGAACGTAAAGAACCGAGATAGCAGATCTTTTATTCATCAACATGAGGATTCTACTGGCCACCATTTCAACCTACAGGAAGTCAAGTGTTACTTCCGAAATATATTCTCCAAACATAATAGACTTATACTGGAATCCTTGGTTTCAAACGATAAAAAGAGCATTAACAGAAGGATCGATATACCACAGCAGTACCTTCATATATCCCATATCTAAATTAGTTGTATAAATTCATAGTCAGTTTTTTGTCATATTGTAATTTCCAAATCTTAATTTAGTCCTTTTTATGTAATCTTAGCGTATCTCAAATTTCATAGTTTTAAATTTGTTTTAAAATTTTTTATTTTTATTTTATTTTAAAGTTTTCGGCACATTTGCATGTATCGGTGTATACGATATATTTTATTACAATTTGTTTATTTCCGGTAAGATCAGTTCTACGCCTATATATAGTTTAGATTTTGTATTATTTTTCATATATATTTGCGAAATCGGCCTGATGATAGGCTAACGCCTGAAAGCTTGCCAAATTGCAGAATAAAAGAAACTTGTTGCAAAAAAAAAAAAAAAAAAAAAAAAAAAAAATTCTTCCGTAAAAATGTGTGTATATTGTTATTTTTATTTGATATCAATGTGTGTATATAATATTCCTTTGGTATTTAGGCCTAAATGTTAACATTTTTTCCGGTAAACAAAAGAAAGTCAAGTAGCGCCATCACAGGCCGTGACGTCACGTTGTGACGTAGCAGCTTAGCTATTCGCCTTCAAGATATTTAGCTTGAAATTAAAGGGGGGGCTTTGTTGGATTTAATTTCCAAGCTTATTATCATTGATGATATTTTATTGATATTTGACTACTCTGTTTTTTGTTGATTGTTCGATAGCACTTATATAATTTGATTGCTGTATTTCCCATTATATATCTTTCTTTATATTATGTTTTAATTGTAATGTTTGTATGATTAAATAAAATCATTAATCTAAAAACTCCTTCATTAACTAAAAACTTCCTTCAGAAACATGTCCAATTCTTTATGGGTTTGCTACTAACTAATTTAAACTAACATGATCAAGCTCTAAACCTAATAAAAATAAAATAGTATTTTATCAATGTACTACCATAGTACGTCTGGTAGGAAGTCCTTTATAAAGGCTGACTGGGCTGGGTTGGTTCTCCAGGATGAACACATCATCCAACTCATCATGGTTCATAGCCAGTGTATGAGTAAATACGACATTCAGCACAAAGCCCGAAATGTCAAAGACCTCACGTCCAGCACAAAGCCCGTGGCGTGATTAACTGGCCTATTCTGCACTTATTGATACCCTCGCCGAAGAGTCCTCGTGTCAGTCGTCTGAAGACACTACGAAACCTCGCGCGTCCCTATTAATGGTATCAGAACCAACAAATGGGTCAGCGCATAGAACCGATCAAGTCCCCGACTTGCAAAACCCACCCTAACTCAGTCTTTTACCACTAACGTTATCCGTATGGAAGGAAGCATACCTATAGCGGAAACTTCCCCTACTGGGGTTTGAAACCAGATACCACCCAGTTATCAAACCCTACATTGATTTAATTGGATTGTATGTAGCCATCTGGTGCGCCGGTGAAAATCCGCTAAGTCCACCAAAGTCTCACACATATCAAAAGTTACGATGTACTGGGAGGGTTCACCACTGATGAGCCAGGCCCTCCCTTTAATTTTTCCATCGCAGTAAGGACAGTAGAAATTGTTTTATTTTAAAAAGAATATTACGCCTCTAAAATAGTTTTATAATTACATATCAAAAGTTAACAAAAAAAAAAACTCATATTCCCGAAGGAAGCCTAACTAAAGGAGCGACTATTTTCTAATTTGAGAATTGCATTGTCCTGAGAGGCTTATAACCCTAACAAATTTGAAATCAAAATAAAATCGATCCTATTAAAATTCCCTAAAACTATTCTAAATACGTAGTTTGGTCTAACAATATAATAGTTTTTAACCTTTTTACACATTCATTAAGCCAATCCATTCATACACCCTCCCCCCCGTCATTCACGGCTTGCATACAAACTAAAGTTAAAAATTGCTATAAACGCCAAAATAGGACATTCAAGGACATCATGAAATCAAAGAAATATTTAATAAAACTTGGGAACTAAATGCCCTTCAATATAAATTAACCTATGCCTCATACAATCTCTTACTCACTATTTATATTCAATGACTGATATCAGTCTCAACTGTAAGCTAACCTAACCTTAAAATAATTGTAAATATCAAAGTCTCTAAATTGTCTTTTCCTCAACACCTAGTACCACTGCAAAGATAATTTAATAGGACAATTTAGTAATTAGAGCGACAAAGAATAGGACATTCAACTCATGAAGGCGACAGAAAATTGGAGACGCTTCCCCCACTGATAAGATCCTATTGACTGACCATCCCTCCTCAAACACGCTCCAGTCATAGCAACCACTCTACACCACCAGTGCAACAACTTCTTCCTACCTGTTGACTGTAGGTAACACGCAATAGTTCTAGAATATGGAATTAAAGGGCGTCTATATATACCCAACCGATATCTGTACTAATGTGGAAACCTACACTCTGCTACACCACTGCTCTCAACTACCTGGCTTCTGATTGTCTATGTCTACTTAATCTCAATTCAAGGGATTATTGAGCGTCATATGATGGCTCGTATACCCAACCTTGGACGTCACTAAGAACACAAACAGCTCGCCGCCAAACACTACTCCGACCTCGGCAGTACATCTTTCTCTGGAGTTGTTGTGTGGCTCTGGAGTAAACTTGATATCGCCCAGCTATACCTATACATCTATTTAGATGCTTGCGCCACCGATCCTACTGTAAACTATGCACCATACTGAAGTACTAAGTCGTTGTTCATAACTGGAAAGTTACCACCTAATGGCCACTCAAGAGCGTCTGGTTTTCCAGTCGCTTTTTGATCAAATAATATCTTATATTCTATTTAAATCTAATCTTAATAAAAAAATTACCCTAAACTTGAATATTTGTGCCAAATTGGTTACACCTAATTGCCAAATATTAAACAAGACTGATTGTCTACTCTTACAATATGCATACTACACTTAAAAATTTCAAAATTTAATGTTTCATGGAAAAAAATTCTATAAAAGAAAAAAAATTATGCTTAATTTGGTCTCTCCCATTTAATACATATTAAAATTTTACGAAATGACTGTTTCTTAAACAGGTTTCTATCATATTGTTCTTTTCCTTATTCCAGCCGGAACTCTTGTTCATTACACGGTGGTTCGTAAAAAAAAAAAAATACTGTCGATTGCAGGCTAATCTCTCTTACGCCTTCGATGATATTATGGTACATTGACTTGACCTGGTTTGACGCAGCACACTTTCCCATTGAGGTCTCACTAAAATACGGAATTGAATGCTAAAATATATATATCTCGTTATGGTGCTAAACATTTATCTCGTTAAGACATGGCTATCGCAGTGGTTTCTCGTGGAATGACAGAGGTGAACCGAGCCTAGACACATCTGAACAGGTCCGAGTTGGCACAACCATATCTTGCGTAGGTTAACTTGGCATGTCGATTAGCCAATTTTGGAAGATCTGAGCGAATCAGGTGCATCAGCCTGGCAGATGGATATATATAGAATAAATCTCTATATTTTATAAATGATGCATATATTTCAGATGATTTCTTCACATACTACCACAATGACCCCCTCTTCAACTGGTTCATGTCACGTGGTTTTGCGCGCGGTGGGGCCCATTGGGATATTGTTGTGTATCGTTTTCCAGTTCACGTCCATCTTCGTGAGCATCTTAAACCCTATTAAATAATGTACAATCTTGTAGGCAAAATTACATGCTCCGACATCCATAGTTCAAGACTACGCAAGATACCCTCCTTAATCTTCAAGGCCTATTCCCGACCTCCCAGAAATGTAGTCTTTGCTACTGGTTACCAATGTCTAATGTCACATTTCATAAAACTACGAAAGCCGATGTCGAAACGAGTTTTAGGTCTGTTGTGATGCTATAATCCTTTCCTTTGTTACTGGCTTCTGCTGCCAAATACTCTGAAGGTGGTGGAGTAGATAAGGGCTTCTGGAAGGGCTCATCAAACCAGTCAAGTGCAAACATACACGAGGTGCAATACTCTCTATCTCTGTTCATCTAAGGTTATCTCTAACCATAATCTGGTGAACTGCTAAGTTCTTATTTCGAAATAGAGTCATTAATTTCCAAAGGACGCAGGTTATAAAAAATGATTTCGTTCTTTGGCTGGAGTTAAAGAAAAGAAACAACAAATTTCACTATTTTCATTAAAAAGGAAAACCTTTCCCACCAAATTCTGTAATATGGATTATCATACTAAAATCGCTATTAGATTGAATACGATAATAAATAAATAATAAAATATAAATACACCTATAAATGGGAGAGATAAAATTATGTGCAGTCACTATTTGTAATATGCGTGGCACATGCAAAAAATATAATCAAAGGTGACTGGAGAAAAAAAAAGGCTAATAATCTATACAAAGAAGGGTTTTCTGTCAATAAACGCTATACTGTTGTCACGCATTTCCCTCCACGAAGAATTACAAAAGAGAATATACAATTCTACTGAATCACAGATTACTATCTGCACAAGATAGTATGTCTATGCAAAATAAAATTACAAGACCAGTTTAAGGTCAGCTACGCTAAAAAAATAAAAATTATTGTAGAAACACGTCTTATCTAAAACTGTATCATTGAACAAACATATTTCTTGCATAAACTAAAGTAACTTAAACCAAAAAGTAAATTAAAATAAATAATGGAGAAAATAAATTATTATACATAACTGTAATCTAAATGGTAATAAAACATTTATTTTAGACAAGGATTTGCGCTTCGATAAACAAACCATACTGGAATCCAACAAAGTATCTTGTCATAATGACATTAACAAATGTTTTTAAAATATATTTTTGGCATATTATAATATTGGAATATTATATTAAATAAAAAATAAATAGTTAAATAAAGGAAATGGGTGAAATATGTGGTAGGCATAGAGCCAGACTATGGTCTAAAGGCCGTAGCTTCGCGTAAAACGTACCTGTCTATCAATAGATACTATATCTTAAGCCCTTTTCCCTCCACGAGGACTTACAAATAAAGAATATAACATTCTACAGGATCATAAAATACTGTTTTGCGCACTCGCTACTATGCTTGTCAATAAAAGAAAGATTGCAATATCAGTTTAAGATTCCCATGCATTAAATAAAATCACAAGACCAGTTTAAGAGATCATTTACACTGTTAAAATAATAAAAAATAGTATTATCTAGTTGTTTATTGGAACGCGTTTTATCTAAAACTGTATAATTGAATAAACGTCTTGTTTGCATAAACTAAGGTAACTAAAAAAATAAAAAAGAATAAAGTAAATTAAAATAAATAACGGAGAAATAAATTATTATACATAACTGTAGTCTAAATGGTAATAAAACATTCTACATAAGAGAATTGCGTTGCGATAGACTTTTACCATAAAATTGGCCATACTGGCATCCATAAATATATCTTGTCCTAATGACTTGTACAAAAAATGTTTTTAGATTATATTCGACGCTATTAGAATATTATACTAAATTAAAATGAAATAGATGAATAAAATAAATGGAAGAAATATGTGGCAGGCTTAGAGCCCGGCCATGGCCTAAAGGCCAAAGCTTTTTACAAAACGTACCTTTCACACCAAGCGCTCGGTCTAGACTGTCCTTTGTTAAAGGTTTCCTTGTAGGCGGGAAAGCGGTTCTCTCGAAACCCTTAGGGTCTCGCCGACTTGTCAATCAAACTTGCGTGGGGGGGGGGGGGGAAGTCTAGAATTTGACATTGATTGATATCTTTATTTGCTTTCCCATGGTTTCTCAGATTCTTAGCGTTTTCCCGCTAAAATTTTTCCTTGTAAATTTCTATCTACCAGCTAATATATGAAGTTTTTAAGATTGTTAACTAATAAACACAAAATAAAAAATTGAGATCTCAAATACTCTAAACTGGTGTACCTTGCTAAAAAAAAAGAAATACTGGTGTTGACAATATATGATTTAAAAAAATATAGATTACAAAATGATGCAGTGTTTTAAGTTATGGTCCTTTTTTAAAAGTATGGGTAATACTAGATTTAGAATTCTATGTTCTATGTTCAACCCAACTTCTATAACGTTCAAATTTTTTATACTGGACACATGGTGACTTCAACACATATTTGTTTAGAATTGGCAAAATTGGTTCACCTGCATGCACTCGTGGAAACGAACAACAAACCCCTGAACACCTTCTGATAAAATGTCCATTAACTTCTGATCCAAGGGAAGAAAACCAACTTTACCTGACCGATACAAAATAAGCTGCTTGCAATAAAGACCAATACATCAAGTTTAATAGATTCTGCAGGATGTATATTTTGAGGCGAAAGTGTTGACTGTACATATTTTAAGCTACTATCCATATTTGCTATATGTAAAATTTGACATCGAACGTTTAATTTTAATGATTTCCAATGTTCAATTGTATTAATTGTATATAATTTTAAAAATATACACGCAATTATCTAAATTGTGGATATGTTCAAATTTTACTTATGTTTTATTTTAAATTTCACAATTTTACATTTATGCTTATTTGCGCTCTGTTTTTAGTTTAAAAAAAATTGTAGTTTAACATTTCTTTTTTATATATTTTGTTGTTTTTATGCGAAAATCTTTTACACATAGTACAAATAGTTTTAAATATAAAATTGGCGTTACTGTTAATTTTCAGAATGCTCATAATATCTTAATAAAGATTGGCGTTCAGCCAACTAAAATATTGGAAATAATGATATTTTGATCTAAAATATGCTTTTTTTAAAACAATATATGCCTAATTTTATTCAAGAAACAAATAATAAACAAATAATATCTAATAAAACTAAATGTAAATAGACAACTGCGGCCTTCTAGCATATTGTTTGGTTTATTAAAAATAGCTCGTTTATCTAATATTCCCACAAATGTACCAAATCTTACCTCAAAAATAGCGGGATCCGTTTCTCCACGTGGTTGGCCGCTTCGTGGTTTTTACCATTCTTGACTGGATTTTCCGTAGCCTCCAACTAGCAAACATTTATCTATTAGTTTATGCTTTAGACAGGATTTTACAAGTTACATGTTTTAAACAGCAGGGTGTTATTTTACCGTGAACTTTTCGTGGCCTTATTTGGAACTGGTCGGCCCCACGTTGAAGGCGTCATTGATGAGCCGATTTCTGACGCTATCGTCCCGAAATCCATGAGCCTCTTTCATTCTCAGGGAGTTCACGAAAATAATACATCCTGCTATATAAAAGGTATAATTTACATGTATCCTGCGCACACTGGGGTTAAAAAAAAAAAGAATGACAGACAACTATATGTTTGGATTAAGACTACAATGTATTTATTTATCTCTTAAGACAAAAAAAAAAAACCACAAAGATAAGAAATAAAATTGTAACGTTTAATTTTTGCTTTAACTTTTAAAGAAATGTTTTATTTTAAATCTTTATCTAATTTGTTTGTTTGTTTTAAATAAAGAGGCAAATTTACCATGTTGTTCTCTTTTTTAATGATGATAAAAGTTATTGATTACATATTAGAAATCAATGAAAAATTAATTGCAAAATTAATTACATAATTCAGAAACGTGTCATATCCCTCGGCTTGAAGGATTTATTTTCGCAAAATAAATGGTTTCAATTGTGACACATGAACTTTAACCAAGGAGGAATCATCTTTCAATAATTCACACGTAACACTAGATATTATTCTTGTTATTTGAAAAGGACCCTCATACTTTGGGGATGTTTTGACCATACTTGGATCATTACTAGCTATTTTACGAAGGACCAGATCACCAACTTTGAATGACGACTGCGGATGTTTTGCATCGTGTCGTGCTTTCCACTTTTCTCTATGCTTTGCGCTATTTTCTATTGCTTTCTTCCTTGCATTTTCTATGGTGAAATGTGGTGATTCAGAAAATTCTGGTATTGAACAATCACCAAAAAGTAGGAAATTTGGAGAAAACCCAGTGACATCATGGGGTGTGCTATTATAATCTTTCACAATTTTGGCAAGTAATGATGACCATTTTAGTCTTGGATTCTCTTGAAGATTTGTTCTTAATTTGGTGAGTATAGTGTCATTCATCTTTTCACACAGTCCATTACTCTGCGGATGATATGGCGTCGAATAGGTGTGTTGAACTTGATGCTCATTCAAAAACTTGTTAAATTCTTTTGATGTAAAATTCTTTCCGTTGTCGGTTAAAATACATTTGATTTGGGGAACAGTTTTGTTGATTTTGTCTAAACATTGAATTACTGCTTGAGAAGTGTTGGTGACAGTAGGGAAAGCCCAAACAAATCTTGTTAGGTGGTCAATTATTACTTGAATGTATTTGTGCTTGGTTTCATTTGCTGCAGAGCCTAGCACAATAGTATCCATTAATATTAATTCCAGTGGTTTCAGATCAGAGTTTGGTGCAACATATTCTCCAATAAATGGTTTATGACTGCATTTAGTTATTTGACATATTTTACATGAGCGAACATAGTCTTTGATGCATTTGATAGCATTCGGCCACCAATAAAATGGTGTTATCAATCTTACTGTCTTGTTAATTGAGGGGTGAGAATGATTATCGTGGTATTCTTTGAGAATTTCTTCTTGAAATGATTCTGGAACAACTGTTTTTAGAACTTCATTATGTTTCACCATAATAAGATCTCGATGAATATGAGAGTTCTTTACAAAACTGAGATCCGCTTTTTGTTGGTGTAGTCGAAGAGTGGGGATTGATATATGAAATGACACTGGTGATCTTGACAATGCATCAACATGCGTTTGCTTTGATCCTGATCTGTGAACTATTTTCATTGACTTGGTTGATAATTCAATTATCCATCGGAGATATTTTGCCTTTGGTTTCTTTACGTTGAAGAGCCATTCCAAAGCCGAATGATCTGTAATGACTTCAAATGTATTGTTCTCAAGATAAACTTCAAAGTATTCAACTGATTGAACTACAGCAAAGCATTCCAACTCAAATGCAGAATAGTTCTGTTGATGTGGTAGAAGTTTTCTTGAATAATAGGAAATTACATGTACTTGATTATCATTTCCAATTTGAGCTAAAATAGCACCAATTCCCAGTTTAGATGCATCTGTATAAAGCTTACATGGTAATGAAGGATCATATGTAGAAAGAACTGGATCTGTGGATAAATGAGACTTTAGTTCCTGAAATGATTTGTTAACTTCAGTAGTCCATTTCAATAACTTATTTTTTCTTGTGAGGCTTGTTAAAGGATCTGCAATTTCACTAAATTTAGGAATACATTTCCTGTAGTAACCTGCTAAACCCAAAAACTGCCTTACTTGCTTCACTGTTTTAGGTTGAGGGAACTCATTTATTGCCTTTGTTTTTTCAGGGTCAGGTTTAATCTTGTTATGTCCTATGATATGACCTAAATATCTTATTTCTTGTTTTGCAAAGGAGCATTTCTTCAACTTGAGTTTGATATTGTTTTCTTTAAGCTTGTCAAATATTTTCTTCATGAGTTCAATATGATATTTAAAAGTACTGCTGTAAATTAGAATATCATCTTGATAATTACAAACACCGTTCCAAAGAAGATTTCCAATAATATGCTGAATTATTCGCTGAAAAGTACTTGGAGCATTTTTCAAGCCAAATGGCATAACCAAAAATTCATAATGCCCGTCATTTGTAATGAAAGCAGTTTTCTCAACAGAGTCTGGATGCATTTCAACATGCCAATAGCCCCATGCTATGTCAAGTGTTGTGAAGTATTTCGCATTATGTAAGCGATCAAACATATCTTGGATGTATGGAAGAGGCTGCTTGTCATCAATTGTAATTGCATTCAATTTTCGGTAATCAATGCACATCCTTTGTGAACCATCCTTTTTAGAGACCAACACTACGGGGAAGGCCCAAGGTGACTGAGATTCTCTTATTAGTCCCTTTTTACTCAATTCTTCAACTTGTCTTTTTATTTAATCATATTCGGCAAGTGGTCTTCTATATGGTCTACAACTGATGGGTGGATGTTCAATTGTATGGATCTTGTGTTGAACAGCAATCCTTCCGATGTTAGTTTCATGCTGGCTGAACAATGCTTGATTTTCTTTAAGTAATTGATTAAGCTCTTTTTGCTGAACAGATGGAAGATGCGTTTCAGGAGATATATAAAAACATTCATTTCCTTTAACATACACCGCTTTGTCTTTTGTGTCAATTATTAATCCAATTTTTCCTGCTACATCAAGTCCAATAAGCAATGGATAGCTAAAGTTTTTCACTACATGAAGCTTACACTTGACAAGTTTAGAATGGATTTTCAAAAATACTTCTACTGATCCTAAAGTATATGCAAAACTATCTACTTGTTTAATTTTGATTCTATCGTTTACATTCAATCTTAACTTATGTTGTTTTAAAAGCGAACAGCTCATTAATGAAATAGTTGACCCGGTATCAATAAAAGATGAAACTGGAATATTATTAAGTAAAACTTCAACATTAACAAATCTATAAGGAAAATTGGTATTTGCTATGCAAAGTGAATCAGCTATGGTTTGTTTAACATCTGTGGTGATATTAGTTGCTTGGTGTTTAAGCTTGTCTTTATAATTAGGATCATAATCTTTGCAATCACTTATCCAATGTTTAAAATACAATCCTTTTTTCTTACAAATAGGACACCAATATGGGCAATTTTTTGAGATTGTAGGTGTAGTTATATTAAAAACCTTGGTTTTACTTCTCTGTTGTTGCCTTATTTGATTATTGTTTTGTTCAATCTCCACGGCAATCTGCATCCAATGTGATGGATCTTTAGGCTGGGCTGTTACGAGATAATTTTTCCAATCTAATGGCAATACATCCGTTAACATTTTTAGCTTCTCGACATTATTGAGGCTTGTTTGATTTAATAATCTAATTTTATCTCTAAAATAATCTTCCACGGTTTCTTCCTTTTTAAGTCTTCTTTTTGATGCTGCAACTATAGGGCTTTCAACTTTATAACCAAAGCGCTGAATTAATTTGAGTTTAACAGTATCCCATTTTTTAATGGATGCGTTGTTCAATATTTCATCAGCAAACCATTCTAAAGCATCTTTTGATAAATAATAAATTAGGTTATTGATTCTATCAGCTTCATATAGTTTATTAGTTTCCAATTCATATAGTTTAAGCCATGATTCAGGCCGAATTGAACCTTTATCACCGCTAAATTTCTCTAATTTGTTTACATTCGCTGCCATTGTACTTACTTTTTCTTTCGTCGAAGCCTTTTTTGATTTATATTTTAATCCTTTCGTAGCTGCGCCAAATATTTTATGTAACGTTTAATTTTTGCTTTAACTTTTAAAGAAATGTTTTATTTTAAATCTTTATCTAATTTGTTTGTTTGTTTTAAATAAAGAGGCAAATTTACCATGTTGTTGTTCTTTTTATAATGATGATAAAAGTTATTGATTACATATTAGAAATCAATGAAAAATTAATTACAAAATTCAGAAACGTGTCAAAATAAATAAGATATGCAATGAGGATAGGTTGTGAGAAAATTTACATGGATATACCTGTTTAAAAAATCATTATTAAAAAAAATACTTAACTTAGTGCTTCAGTTGGAAGGCTGGGGGAAATTCCTTCCACTCAAATCTTGTAGAACTACATTTTTTTACGAGCTTCCCTATCCTATCCGCTCTAAAACTGGCCCTCACTAAAGCTTGACCGTGACTAACTTTTTCTCCCAGGGTGACCGAAAAAAAATAAAAAAATAATTAATAATAAATCTTTATCTGGTCACCCTCTGTGATAAAAAAAGGAAATTTTTAAAAATAAAATAAAAATTATAATAAAATTTTCATTCAAAATATTATTTTAAATTATTAAAAAAAAAAACCAAAATAGCTGCTTATTTAAAATAAAAAGAAAATATATTATAGTACTATAAGTTATTTACAAAAACTAGAAATAAAAAAGGAGGTGAAGAGATGGGCTGGTTTTACAAAGAAGGATGCTCGAAGTCCTCTTCTTTCTTGTCGAGGCAGCTTCTTCATTGTCCACCAGCTTTCCATTGATACTGTGGGTGAACTTTGTGGAGGCCCCAGAAGTGGCCTCTACATCCTTTTCTATGACAAAAGTAACATTCTCTTTTTTTCTCTTGTTTTCTGAAAATATTTATTACTTTTGGTAACTTTTCCTTTCATATTTTGCTTATTTTCATATGCATTTGCCATTAGTGCTGTCGAACCTGATGTGCTGCATTTATCTCGCTGTTTATTTCTTATTTCGAGTAACCGAAGCCTTTGTGTGAGATTGTCTACAGAACGTTCTTCTTTAGACACTGATTTCCAAACACTTTTAAAATCAAAATAATCATCAGGCAAGGTGTTTATGATTCTGCACATCAGCATGGATTCTGGCAATTTCAAATTTTCTTGTTTAGTAAGTTCATTTTGCATATCATTCCATAAACTTTCTAATTTTGAAATGTGATTTGAAATATCATCTGTAGGACCCTTCTTAAAATTAAAGAATTGATTATAGAGCATGTCTAATCTTTGACCAGAGCTTTGCTCATAGACACTTAACGATTTGTCCCACATATCTTTAGCACTTGAGCAGGGAATGATTAGTTGACTTACATTAGGCATAACACTTGTTGTAAATAACAATTGGGATATTGCATCTTCACTTTCCCATTTTACATATGCCTCTTTTTCTTCATTTGTTTCTTGTTTTATTGGCTTTCTATATGTTCCATCAACAACGCCTATTACTTTGTTTATTGTTAAAAGCAATTTTATATTTTTCTTATATTCTGTGGCCAGTTTATTACTCCTTCCAATTTGGGAATATTCATACCGATTTTAATATTATCCATTCCAGCCATTACTAATATAAATTTTAACGTGCTAAACAAAATAGAATTCTTTTTAGGGTTACCGTTGCTTCGTTTTTGTTATATTTCGCAGTGAATGCGTGGTTGGGTCCATAACCTGTTGTGTTTTAACTTTAAAAGCACACAAAAATATAATAAACTTGAATTTGTTTATTCAAGTCTCAAAAACAAAGCTTTACATATAGAACAAATAATAATGAAGAAGAAGAAAGAAACATTTTAGGAAAAGCAAAAACAAAACAAAAGTACTGGTCAAAAAGAAACATTTAAAATCACAGATTAATATCTTCAACAGATTAAAAAGGCTATTTGCTTTGTTTATATTCTTTCAAATTTAACTTTGCCCCCTTTTCTTCTAACTCGAAAATTTCTCTGGTAAAAAGCAGTTAATTAAATAATCACTTTTAAACTTTTGAGCATTTTTCTTGTTAATGCTTTATTTATACATTAAATCTTAAAAATATAAAGCAAAAAATTGACATTTCCAAAATATATACAGTATAACCCCGCTAATACTAACCCTGGATATAACGAACTTCCCTTATAACGAACCCACGCCGATTCCCAATTCCATTCCATTGAAAATACCATCGTTATAACGAACTTTGCGATTTTTAGAATAAATAACTACCCCTATAACGAACCTATTTTTGGTCCCCAAAATAATAAAATCTATTTGAAATACAAGGTGGGATCAATAAATAAGGTGAATTATAATTTATTTAAAAAAATAAGAACGATATTAAAAATTAGGACTTGATTTATTAAAAATAATCACCTTGGCTTTCTATACATCGTCTCCATCCTTCTGGCAACTTGTAAATACCCTCTTTATAGGCACTCTCAGGAATCGTGTGAAAAAAATCTTGCACCACTGTCTTCATCCGAGTCAAATCGCTTTCCCTTTAACTCCTTCTTTAGTAGTCCAAAAAGGAAATAGTCAGAGGGGGCTAGGTCTGGACTATATGTCAGCCCATCCTGCCTCGGTCGGCCCCTCCTGTCCTGCCTGCGGGTCAATCGACCGCTCCCTCAGCCACCGTTACTGGTGCTGCCCCTCCATCAGGCCTCTCATCAGAGAGGCCTTCAACATCATAGGGCGGCCCCCTGACCTGCAGGCTTGGATCTTCGGCGGGTCCGGCCTTGAGGACGACGCCCTTTTCCATCCTGGCGTCGGCAAAGTTGCGAGTATATCGCTACTTTGTCCAGGTTGGGCTCGGAGAAGCAGTGGAGGACCCGCTCATCGCCTGGTCCGGGACCCTCCAGCGCCGAGGTCTCCTTCCTTTATCCCCCTTGTAAATTTGTATATATTCTTTATGTAGATATTTTTCTTCTCTCTCTCTCTCATGTGAGATCTAATATTGTCTAAGATGACAATAAATAATTTTTAATTGTCAATTGTCACACACACACCACACACACACACACATTTTCATTAAAGAGAAGACCAAAAATCAAAGTAATAAATAATGGTTTATTAGCGAACAAACAATACAAAAAAATCATTTCAGGTGAGAAACTATAGGGATAGGTGAAAATTTTAAATGAATATACTTAAAATAATAAAAAAAGAGAGAAAACAAATCAGGAAAGAAAATTGAAATGCATATGAGATGACATATTAAGGCCCTTGTCCAGAAAAAACATCAACCTGCGCGCCCATAGGGGAAAAGGCAAAGAGCTATTGTAGCTCCTAATGTTGATCTGAAAGTACTTAGCCTCACACTGTTTGACGTCATTAATTCCTGCATTTCATATTTCATACGTATATGTTGCCAGTGTTATGCTCCATTTCATCATTCTGGGTGACAGCATTTGTGGAATAGGCTTTTCTGGATTAAATATTCCCAACAATGGCTTATGGTCTGTGAATATCTTAAAACTGCGTCCGCATATAAATACTTGTAGAATTTTGAAACCCCAAATATTATAGCCAAGGCTTCCTTGTCAATTTGAGCATATCTTCTCTCCGTCTGTGGCATTCTTGATGCAAAAGCAATGGGTCTTTCATTTCCTCCATCTATGTGAGAAAGTACTGCTCCCACTCCAAATGGTGACACATCACAAGCTAATACCAGAGGTTTCTCTACATCATAATGAGTGAGCACTAGATTTGACTGTATCAATTTTTTTGCTTCTTTGAATGCCTTTTCCTCTTCTTCTTTCCATTTCCAATGGATGTTTTTATTTAGTAACTTGTGCAATGGTTCAAGTATGGTGATTCTGTCTTTGATGAATTTATTATAGAAATTTAAAAGTCCCAGGAAACTCTGTAACTCCTTTTTATTTTTGGGTCTTGGGAAGTGTCTTATGGCCTCAAACTTCTCCGTGGGATGTATGCCTTCTGCATCTATTCGGCATCCTAGGAATGTTAGTTAGGATTTTTTGAACTCTCACTTTTCTTTTTTTAGTCTCAATCCAATTATTTGAATACTCCTTAATACAGTAAAACCCCTCTATAGTGAACCCCAATAGGACAGAGCTTTTGGTTCACTATAGCCACGGTTCACTATAGCCACGGTTTTACCTTTTTTTAACTTCTCTAAATTTTTAGACCGTATAATTGAAAAACAGCCATGCATACAGGAAAAGGCAGCCACTTAATAATGGTCACTTTGTTGGTCCATTTTTCACCAAACGAACCCAACAATGATGTTAACATATTACATCATATATTCATATATGTACAGTGACTTGCCGAAGTCTTTGTTGTCCAGATGGAGGACCTGGACAAGCTCTGGGCTTCTTGTATTCCGAGGCCCGCTGCAGTAAGGTGTACAAATTGTATATATGTACTTATATGTAGAATACTCAATCCCTTCCTTTATATACATGGTGAAAGGTTTAATTCAGCAGGATATCTCTTTTTATTACCACATTGAAATTCAAATAAATAGAGTAAATAAATTAAATATATATATACTCTAGATAAATTAGGTATTTCAAAGATAACAACAAAATTTAAGAAGAAATACTAGATTAAAATTTCAGGGTATCGTCTTTATATATTTTATTATTTTTTATTATTAATTTGAAATTAATTTTATTCCAAAGAATATTTTTTTTATTTTTATTTTCCGAATTTATTCTACGAAAAATAAATATATATATATTTTTACTCTGTAAAAGAGATAAAAAAAATTCTCTTTGGTGTTACGCAAACTTTGACTTTAATCATCATAGATGCTGACGTCACTACTATTACGAAACTTCCAACTTCTACCTTCAACCTTTCTGTTATGTTTATCGCTAGCTTGTTTTAACAATTGAAATGGAACCAGTCGTTCCTTAAATAAACATATATTTGTTTTATCAAAAGGGATGTCCTCGTAACTACAACATACGTGAGTACGAAAACAACTAGAAATCCTTAAAAAAGAAACATCGTATTTTGCTAAGCCTATATCAATTTGGTAGCAGAGCGTGGTTTGGGCGCGCGAATTGGGACTAACCGCCAATTGATCCATTTAAATAAAAAAGAAATTAAATAATTGGACTAACCGCCAATTTAGAAAGAAAAAATTGAATAAAAATGGATGCATATAACTTAGCAAAAATCGAACAGTTAACAGAAAACAACTATACAACGTGCTCCATGAAAATGGAAGCAATTCTAGATTCAAAAGATCTCTTCGAGGACGTAATTGTTAATGACGAGCCAGACTTAAAAAAAAAAAATAAACTAGAATATGATATTTGGAAGAAAAAGAATCGGGAAGCATACAGCCTGATAATATTGTCACTTTCGGATGACTTAACAATAATCTTTCGAGGCGATAAAAGGGCCAAAAGAATTTGGTACGACATAAAGAAAAGGTTTGAAGGATCTCTAGAAAATAAAAGGATAGACCTAATGTTGGATCTAGCCAGACTAAAATTGAACCCAAATGAAAATGTTAACATGTATATTGTACGAGCACAGAAACTGGCACAAGAGATCACCCAGCTAGGAAAGACTGTAACAGAAAGAGAACTTGTACGATACATTGTTGAAGGACTCACACTTAACTTTGACACGATCGCAGCAACACTGTCAATAAACAGAGAAATCTCCTTACCAGACTTGAGAAAAACTCTACTGGATTTCGAGAAGAAAAGACAGGACAGAAGCAAAAATCATGAAAATGCTTTCAGATCATCAGGCAACCAATTCAAAGAAAAGTCATGCTTCATTTGCAAAAGAAAAGGACATTTCAAGAAAGACTGTTGGTTCAACCCTAACAACAAAGGAAATCAAAATAATACAACAAATAAAAATAACATGGCCAGTACAAGGAACTACCATAAAGGACCAAAACAAAACAAAGACACGGCCAGATCAGCAATCCAAGAACGAACGGAGGAACCATCCAAAAGAAGAGACACCACTTCAGAATACGCATTACATGTAATCACAAGGGAGGAACGCCCGACGACTCAGAAGGTGTGGATAATTGATTCTGCGTGCACAAGCCACATGACTTCCCATGGTGAATGGATCGAGCACAAGACGGAGGAGAGAAGAAGCATACAAGTGGCGGAAGAAGGGAGACACATCGAATCTGCCTCATCAGGATCAATCCAAGCTACTGTACAAGGTAAGGACAAACTTAACAACGTTGTAACCCTGCATAATGTCCTCCATGTACCACACCTGAAAGGAAATCTAATGTCCATTCCAAGCGTGGTTAGAAGAGGGAACTCTGTTCTTTTGAATTCTGAAGGAGCATACATATACTCTTCTGATGACAAGCTAATAGGAACAGGCAACTTTGATGGTAACATGTACACATTAAGCCTATCACGTTTACCTGAAGCAACTCATGTTCCAAACGAACATTGCTTGATTTCAAAGGACAATTCTAGGACTGCATGGCACAGAAGGTTAGGACATCCTAGTGACAACAAATTAGACCTGATTTTGAAGAACAATATTCTAAAGGCTTGGACTCTATAAATGGTACCCTTGATCAATGCGATGCTTGCTTCTTGGGAAAAATGACAAAAGTACCCTATGTTCACACAGATTGCAATCAGGAAAGCTACCCCTTTGAAGCCATTTATGTCGATCTCTGTGGTCCAATGAGAATAAACTCCTTGGGCGGAAGTAAATATTTCTTGACCATCGTAGATGGATTTTCTAGGAGAATATTTGTAGAATTTCTCAAAGATAAACTCTCAGCAGCAGAAGTTTTGAAGAAGTTTAGTGTAAAGAGAGAAAACGAGCTAAACTCAAAACTAAAACGACTTAGAACAGATAACGGAACAGAATTTATTAATAAAAACCTTGAAACCTTCATAGAATCCAAAGGAATTAAACATGAACTAACTACACCCTACACCCCAAGAAGCAATGGGAGAGTTGAAAGAGCTTATCAAGTATTTGATATCACAGCGAGAGTCATTCTTGAAACCGCAGACATTCACTTCAGAGAGAACAATAATGTCATCTCGGAAGAAAAACAAAGTGATAATAATACGGACACTGACACATATTTCTTCATTCAGGAGGATGAACAACTGAACAATCATGTTCTATCAGATGTTGATATTGAAGAGCCAGCACCAGATACCATGATCAACATATAGACAGAGTCAAGTGGATCAGACAGACCACAAAGAACTCGAACAATACCTAAAAGATTCGATGACTACGTTCTGGCTACTACGAATGAAACCATTCCGAAAGACTATGAAGAAGCCATCGCATGCGAAGACAAGAAACATTGGGAGAACGCAATGCTTGAGGAAATACAGATCATGTACTCGCTTCAAGTATGGGAACTGGTACCTAGACCTGTAAACGCTAAAGTTGTCAAAAGTAAATGGTTGTTCAAAATACCTAAAGACCAAGAAAACAAAACGTTCAAAGCTAGACTTGTTGCAATGGGATACAACCAAATCCCAGGAAGAGATTACAACGAAAGTTTCAGCCCTGTAATTAAAAATGCCACCCTCAGGACTATTTTGTCAATGGCAGCAACAAAAGATTCAGTCATTAAACTATTTGACGTGAAAGCAGCCTATCTAAATGGAAACATTGAAAATACAATATTCATGGAACAACCTGCTGGATTTGTCCAAGACAGAAACAAAGTTTGCAAACTCAACAAAAGTATTTACGGTCTACCTCAATCCGGAAGATCGTGGTATGAGAAATTCAGTCAAGTACTTCATGACTGTGGACTGGAAAAACTTAAATCTGATCCTTGCCTATTTAAATGGAAGAATGAAGACAAATACTTATATGTAGGGATATATGTTGATGACTTTATCACTGTCTCAGATTCTGAAGATACCTCAAACAGATTCATCAATAAATTGAGACATCACCTGGAAATAAAGGATGTAACTTGTAAAGGCATGTTTTTGGGAATCAAGATCATACAAGACAAGGAGGGAATTTCGCTACAGCAAAGCCACAATGTACAACAAATATTGCAGAAATATGGAATGGAAAATTTTAAGGAAGTTCCAACACCAGGTTCCAAAGAAATCAATTTGGACAATCATATTTAAGATGACAATTGCGATCAGCACACTTACCAAGAAGCCCTTGGAATGCTAATGTTTCAAGCTGTTAACACCAGACCCGACATCGCTTACATCACTAGCAAACTTTCACAGTACTCCAGACAACCAAAACAGATGCACTGGACAGCAATCAAAAGAGTGATGAGATACCTACGAGGAACAATTGACCTAGGAGTGAAATTTGAAAGAGGGAAGACTGGAATCCTGAGGTCCTACACCGATGCCAGCTGGTCGACCACCCATGATGGAAAATCCTACGGCGGATATGTATTGAAGTTCGGCGAAGCAACTATAGACTGGAAAAGTAGTTAACAACCACTCGTCGCCCTCTCCACAATGGAAGCGGAAATGATAGCTGCTTGTGAAAGCTGCTGTCAAATCAAATGGATAATAAACCTGTTACGAGAGCTGGAAGAATGGAATTTCATGGAAAAACCAACTGCGATCTATACAGACAGTCAGTCATTGATCAACTTGATCTCCAGCCCTAAACAAAGCAGTCGCTGTAGACATATCAACAGAAAGTACCACTTCTTGAGAGACTGTTATGAATCCAGAGACATCTGCCTTCTGTACAAGCCATCCCAGGACTTGGAGGCGGATATCTTCACAAAGGACCTATCCCGAGACCAGATGAAGAAACACCTGGAGAACCTCAGCATCGTGGGAATAAAGACAAAGTAAGGAGGGAATTGTTACGCAAACTTTGACTTTAATCATCATAGATGCTGACATCACTACTATTACGAAACTTCCAACTTCTACCTTCAACCTTTCTGTTATGTTTATCGCTGGCTTGTTTTAACAATTGTAATGGAACCAGTCGTTCCTTAAATAAATATATATTTGTTTCTATCAAAAGGGATGTCCTCGTAACTACAACATACGTGAGTACGAAAACAACTAGAAATCCTTAAAAAAGAAACATCGTATTTTGCTAAGCCTATATCATTTGGTCATGCGGGAATTTTCAAAAAAATTCAGTTAGAATAGAGAAAGCGAAGATGGCGGGTCGGGTCGAGAGACGGGCCAAGAATCAAGCAGGGAATCGTGGTGAGGAAAGAAAGGATAAATGGTAGGTGAATAATATTATAAAATTGTTCATGTGGGTCAAAAGGCCTGATTATAGAATAGAAGAGGTTTCAAATCGTATTCAATAAGTTTTCCATTTTTTTCTTCTAAAATTTTTTTAGCATGATGTATTGAGTCATTTTTTTATAAAGTTATGATTCCCACTATACGTAGTATATTCCAAACAAAGTTTTGGTTATTTTTATATGCATCAGTGAAATTTGAAGCAGAGATTTAGCTTGCATAGGATTAAACCTTTCACTATCATCCTTTTTCTCTTTGTCTCATAAAATGAAAAAGATTTTGATATAATAAACCCTTACATATATTTTTATCTGACTGTATTCCATCGTGTTTTATACCAGACTAGACACACACTCATGAATGGAAATTCTACTCTCACACAGAAAGGGAAAGGATAACGGAAGAATCTGATAATTATGTAGGCAGTATTAGTTATAATACAATATTACACATGTCTATATATATAACACATGTTAACATATAAGTCAATTCCATTCTCTTTATTTTATTGTGTATGCATATATATATTGCCTGAATTTGTATGTGTGCTGGTTTGTATCTCATCCTACTGAGAATTGAACCAATGTTTGCGTGCATCATATAAATTTTCTAGACTTAGAAATATGTCTATACATGGTCTGAATGAAATTCTTCATCCCTCGTTCTTTTATTTTAGTGTCTATGTGTAATCTAATAGTATATTGTTTTATGTATTTGCTTTTGTGTGTAAATTAACTTTATTGCCTATTATTGCCCTAAAATGTAAAATTTTAAATAATTTTCACTCTCTCTTTAATAAGCCTGCCTGTGATGAGCGATACCAATATCAGAGCTAACAAACCTGATATAATAGTATACGACAAAATAAAAAAGACATAACAATCATAGAAATATGCTTTACTTCCCAAGACAATATCCAGACTACGGAGCTAACAAAGAAAAGAAAATACCAGCTACTGGCGAGGAAAATGGCCCAAACCTAAAAAATGCCTGTAAAGGTAGTGCCGATAGTCTTAACAAGGGATGGAATAGTAAAAAAATATAACAAACAATATAGAAAGGAAATAAACATAAGAAAAATGTACTTTTCATATATTCAATCCTTGGTGCTAAAATACTATGGAAACTAAACAGAAAATAAGAATGAACCTCACCATAAGTTACAAAGAAATAAAGAAATGGAAGCCAAGGATAGATTGTTGGAACGATGTAGGGAGCTGGCGTGTGAAGATGAGGAAGGCGGAACACCGGACATGGAGCACAGGGATACGACGACCATAGAAGAGATCCAGGAGAACGACCTAGAGCAGATGACGACTGGAGACCTGACAGACAAGTAGGAGGCATCAAGGCCAGGGGACCATCTTATCGAGGAACCACCAGGAGAGGCCATAGAAAGACTGCTGGAGAGCTGCAGGACATCAGGGGACCATATCTGCGAGGGCCACAGCACTGACCAGGAATCAAGATAGAAAATGTAAATAGCTTCGTTTACTTTTACGTTTACTATTTATTGAAGTTGTAAATAAAAAATTGTAAATAGACTGATCATTCGCTACACTTTTTAGTGAAAAACTTGTAACTTTTGAAAAATAAAGTTATTATTTTAAAATATTCCATATTTACACTATTAATTTAGTGGTTATGATTCTAACAATATATTAAACGTTTTTGATAATATGTGTGTAAATAAACTTTATTTCTTGTATTGTTATTGCCCTAAAATGTAGAATTTTAAATAACTTTCACTCTCTCTTTAAAACCAGAAATAATTTGTATATATATTCAACAACTATGTACATAAAATAGTTAGATATATACACGCAATATTACACAGAGGATATACGTGTGTTTTGTAATAAATAAATAAATAAAAAATCAAAAGATTGCCATCAACCTCACATTTCTAGTTAGAAATTTCAGTGACTTTTACTACTTCCATTCTAAAGGTAAAAATAAATCATGCATTTTATAATAATCTAAACATATGAACAATAGTAATTATTCAAATTATCTTCATATTCTTCGAGATTTATCTTAGTTAATCAATCCTATATTAGATCTACCCTATTTATTATATATTCTAATTGTATTTCGGTTATTTACACTAATAATTATAAGAACTCTATATATGATAACACATATCGCAAAATGTTTCTTCTTTATTGATATAAATTGACAAGATTTCGAGCAAACCCCTTCAACAAGTCGATGCGATTCACGAAAGTTGTCTCTTTGTATCAATATATAAAAATATTTTGCCATGTGTTATCATAATAATCTATATTATAATTCCTGTAAAATAGCTTAACCGATTTATATATTGTCACCATTGTATTTATAACTTCATATTTTGAGAGTTACTATACATAAACAACCACAAAAGTATTTTCTTCATTGTTAAGTGTTTCCTTAATTAAAGTGAGCCTGATGGTCACACTGGAATATTGAAATATATCATCTTCATAGGATATCCCAAAGGCTTTACTTTTATTAATACAAGGTTGGGTCAATAAGTAACGCACAATCTTCAATAATATTTTTATTTGACACACCATAAAGATTAAACTTTGTATATATGAATACCTAACTATTAGGTATATATCAGCATCATTCAATATATCTACCTTCCCTCTGTACACATTTGAACCAGCGCCTTCATCTTGCTTTCTGAACCACCCTCTAACCTCATGGAGTAACATTTAATCAATTTTCATATGTTAAGCCGCGTAGAGAATTCTTTAATTTACCAAACAGGGAGAAGCGGAGAGGAGCCAGGTCAAGACTGTAAGCTGAGTGAGGCATCAAAGTCCATCCATATCTGGAAATTTGAGCCAATGTCTGTTGCGCGGTGTGAGGACGTTCATTGTCCTGATAAAATTTGCTTTGACAGTTTTTCAGGTCCGGCCTTTTTGTTGAAATGGCTCTTTTTAGCTTTTCTGATGATTTAAAATATATTTCCTGTTGATGGGAGTTTCTTTTCAAGCGTTTCCATGAATATGAGACCATCGTGGTCCCAAAAGACCGTGATCATGATTTTGTCTTTGGAAAGGGAAATACTTGATTTCTTTCTCAACTGGAGACATTTTATGGGTTCATTGCATTGATTGACGCTTTGAATAAGGGTCATAATGATAAACTCAAGTCTCATCACACGTTATAACTCCTTTAAAAGACTCAGAAGCTGGTTCTGGGTAAGATTGGCTGAGGTCTAAACAATTTTTTTTCCGAGTTTACATCATTTCTCGTGTTAGAAGCTCTGGCACTCATTTCGATAGTCAAGATCTGAAAGTAGTTTAAGAACACTTCCTTTAGAGATTAGGAGTTTTTCATCAATTGATATGTCGTTATTGTCCGGTTATTCTCGACAATTTCCTCAACAATAGCCAAATCTTGGTCTGTTGTGACAGTTGAAAGCTCACCTGGCCTCTCTTTGTCATGAAGATCAAAATCACCTTTCAGGGAGCGCTGAACCCATTTCTGTATAGTACTTATATCCAATGTTTCGTTTACAAATAGTGGCTGAAGTTTTAAGCGAATTGTTGTGGCTGAAATTTCACCAAACTTGAAGAGGAACTCGGTCACCGACCGTTGTCGGATTCTTGTGTTCACATTAGGCTCCATATCGGAAAAATAAAAAATAAAAATGATAAATCAATTATGATTGCAGATATGAAAATCAGAGTGTTTATATAGCAGAAAACATGTATTTTATGATAATAAATTATTCATATCTTTTTCTAGGGGTAATTATGCATTACTTATTAACCCAACCTTGTAGCTATGATGTAAATAAGTTTTATGAATAACTTGGAATGAATTGAGTTTTATTGATAAAATTGCAACGAAATTCTACGTAAAAAGAGACAATTAATATGGTTCACACGCCCACTCTTACAAACAAGCTGTTAATAATCGAACAACAGTTGCTTAGAAACGATGAGCGATAAAAACAACATAAAGCTATTGTCTTGATCTTCAGAATGGTTGTCAGAATGAAGCCTTCTTCAGACAAGGCGAAAAATATATTTCCATTCTATCTGAAATTCTATATTTTAATAAATGGAAATATTATTGGAAATGATCGCTTCTCTAAAATTCGCCTGGGAATTCTCGTGGTTGCTCTTCTGTCCCTGGGAGCCAGCGTCCTTCTTCACGATTACAGACTAAGTATGCACTCTCCACTTATTATTTTTTCTGTGTGGATCAACATCTACCTTCATGTTCATCGCAATGATATCAACAACTTTATTATGCTGATTTCAAGAGATGATAACTTTGATCGATGTAAAATGCATTTCTGGCCTTTATTCCTATTTAATATCACTATAATAATATCAACCTTAATATATGATATTATAATTTACTATAAAATATCTCTAATGTATATATATTCATATACTATTTATTCAATTATATATTTCTCCATTGATGTACATTTCACAACTCTTTTGTTTCTTTTATTCACCCTAAATGGAATTTTCTCTGAACTCAACAAAGATTTAGTATCTAAGAAGATAAATTTTGATGAAGGAATATTGCATTTCAAAAAAATTAAGGAAATCTCTGAATTAATAAATGATACTTATTCATGGCCTTTGTTAATCTATGTGGTATTTTTGTTTGAACAATGTTTTGTCACTTTTTACTTTAAAGATTTGTCGGTCGTGATGATTTTGGAATTTACATCCTTTTTTATTTGTATTTTTCTCATCTGTGGTCAGAATGAGCTGTTAAAGGATAAGTCGGAATTTCTCTTTCGAACTATTCTACTGGATGAATCGAGGATGTTTTCATCAAACACTAACATCTTTTTGCTTCAATCTAATGCCCGTTGGCAGAATGTTGTAATATACGCAGGCGGTATTATACAATTGGGATTGTCTGCTATATTTAAATTTATTGGATTCGGGATTTCCTATACCATGTTGGTGAAACAACTCAAAAAGGAAGTTTAGATATTTGGAATTTGTGAATAAAAACATTTAAAAAGCTGCAGTTGTATCTATAAATGCAAAGTATTTTATTATATTTATTAATTGAGATATTCATTATATCATCATATATCAAATATATTAGATCACAACAGTGTTATTTATACATTATTTTGCCCATGTATTTATATGCTTTATAAAAATCACAATTAAAAATTATTTTAATAAGGATATATACAATATATAAAACCAGCATGCAATAATGTAGATGATAAATCATAAACATAAAATTGTATAAGATCATGAAATTTTAAAAATCTTTTTACTTATATCAAGTGATAGATTGATCCAATATATGCCTTTTTAATTATATATCAATAAATGTATATAAAATATTTTAATATATTATTTACATCTATAGAGAGAGTTACAAAACGATAGGTTCCTGAATTCCCAAATAGTTTCTAATTGTTTGTGTCTGAATTTTGGGTGGATGCTTAATGCACTATTGATTTTATTTTTTAATATAATAAAAAAATTGCAAGAAAATATTTGGCTAACATTACAACATGGAATAGCAATGCGTATTGATATTCAAAACTAGTAATAAGTGAGTTTTGGAGTGAAATCTTAAACTGGTTGTTTAACGTTAAAAAGAGACAAATAAACTTTAATATTCAGCGATATAAAATCCAAACGAAAAATTTTATTCGCTCGAAAGCTGGCTAGTTTTTAGATTTTTAATAAAAATGCGCATTGATAGTCCATGTTCGAATATTTTACTAATTTGTATCAAATTATTGATAGTTTTAAAATTTTCTAAGTTTGTGATCTAACAATGAAGCCAAGTAAGGCATTTTAATTTTGAAAAAAAATTCAAATACTCTGTGTAACATTCATAAATATTACTCTGATAGATATGTATAGTACAGTCTTTTTATATTTCAAATTGATATGTTATATGTATATTGCTTAGATTAAAAAATGAAAGAGTTAAACGTTTTTTTTAAAACAAATTCTAGGTATGTTTTATTTTGTATATATATATATATTTATTATTATTTTTTAGGTTACCACACACACACACACATAGAACTACACAAAATTAACTATTTTTAAGTGGTCAAAATTTAATTTATACTTTTAAATATGAATGAAATATTATTATAAAATATTTTAATAAATATATATAGAAAGAGAAAGAGAGGATATTATTTATTTAAAAATATTTTTCATAAATCTCCATGTAAAATATGTTGCAACAATATAATTCATTATAACATGTTTATTATTTTAAGTGTATAGTGTATAATACAAATTGTCGTGGTCAAATATAAAGTGAAAATAATTTGTGAGTACAAAAATAAAAAATATATATTAGTAAAGAATATTTTCAAAGTATATCTTGTATATCAGTTGTTGTGTATTAATTATCATTGATTTTTTATATTCTGTTTTTATCATCATCATCCACGTTGTAATCAAAACATGTTTCGAGAATAAATTGTTTTTGTATTTGTGTGTAAACAAATGTCAGTAATTTAAATATTAAAGACATAACAAATTTTGGCGACGATGATGTCGATTCTTAATTGAATATGTAAGTAATTTTAATTATAAAATATTTAAAGTTTTTAAGTAAAAATATTTTTAAAAAATGGCGAGTTTTGGCAAGCTTGAAAATTTCGATTTATCTAAGCCTGAAGGGTGGATTGCATATCTCGAAAGAATTAATTTTTATTTCGTGGCAAATGGCATTGAAAAAATTGAACAAAAGAAGGCAATATTATTGACTTTAATAGGTCCTGAAACTTTTTCTTTGGCAAGATCATTGGCCGCACCTAAGCCTTTAAATGATATTGATTATAGCGAATTGATCAAGCTATTGACTGGCCATTTCTGCCCTAAACCAAACGTAATTGTACAAAGATACCATTTCAATAAAAGAAATCAAGGCACAGAATCTGTATCCGCCTATGTGGCTGAACTAAGAAAATTAAGCGAAAACTGTGAATTTATTGATTTAGATGATCGCTTAAGAGATAGACTGGTATGTGGCCTGAGAAACGAATTTCTGGTTAAAAGACTATTGTCTGAAAAGGATTTAACCTTTGAAAAGGCTGTGAATTTGGCACTGTGTGATGAATCGGCTAGTGCAGATGCAAGTATTCTACAGGAAAAAATGCCAGAATTAAATGTAATTAGTAAATTAAATAAAATTGAATCGCCTAAGTTTAAGCCAAATAAAGTCAATTCTAATAGTTTTAAAAGAAGTGTAAACGAACTGGTTTGCATTCGTTGCAAGGGCAACCACTTGCCAAAAGTATGTAAATTCCAAAATGCTAAATGTTTTAAGTGTGGCAAAATAGGTCATTTACAAAAGGCTTGTTTAACAAAAGCAAATAACCTTACATATTTACATAATAAAAATAATAGTTTTAGTGATCCATCTTTGAATAGCCTGAAAACAGATGATGAAATTTGTCCATTCTACATTACAGCAAATTTAGATGGAAATGAAATAGCAATGCTAATAGATTCAGGTAGTATGTATTCAATACTGAATAAAGGAACCTATTTAAAGTACTGGAAAATGACGCAACTTAGTAAATCTGATGTTTCTTTAAGAACATGGGCATCAGATAAAGTAAAAATTCTAGGAAAACTCAATGTGATGGCTAAAGTCGCAAATTGCACAAAAAGCATGACAATTTTGGTGGCTGATGGACTGGGTCCTAATATTCTAGGAAGACAATGGTTCGGAGCGTTCCATTTAAAAATAAATTTCTTGAATATAAATGGAAGTAATCCGATATCTCCTGAATTCGAGGAATTGTTCAAGGAAGAAATAGATGCTTACAATGGCCCTTTAATTCACATTGATCTTCCTGAAAATGCTGTGCCAAAATTTGTAAAGGCCAGGGCAGTGCCTTTTGCTCTAAGAGAGTTAGTGGATAAAAAGCTGAAATCCCTGGAAGAGCAAGGAATTATTGAACCAATAAAATTTTCTAAATGGGCATCACCAATTGTTACGGTTCTAAAAAATGATGGAACAATAAGGATTTGTCATGATTACAAGACAACAGTTAACTTATATACCAACCCAGATAAATATCCACTGCCCACAATTCCACAACTTTTGGACAGGCTAAGAGGTGGTAAGGTATTTACTAAATTAGATATGGCCCAAGCCTATCAACAATTAAAGGTGGATGATGAATCTTCTGAAATTCTTACCATTAATACGTCCAGAGGATTGTATAGAGTTAAACGTCTTCCCTTTGGATTGAATTCCGCAGTCGGAACCTTCCAAAGATTTATGGACACTCTTCTAATGGGGATTGATGGAGTAGCAGTTTATTTGGACGATGTCCTTATATCAGGAATAAATTGTGGTGACCTTAAGAAAAAAACAGAAAAAGTTCTTTTGCGTTTCAAGGAAGCAGAACTCCGACTTAAAAGAAATAAATGTAAATTTTATGTTCCAGAAATTGAATTTTTAGGAATGAAAATTGACAATAAAGGAATTCATCCATCAGAAGAAAAGTTGAGAGCAATTAAAGATGCCAGACCACCATCTAATAAAAAAGAATTGATGTCTTTTTTAGGACTTTTAAATTATTATGAGAGGTTTTTAAGAAATGAAGCCACAGTAGTTGAACCTCTTCATAGACTTTTAGACAGTAATAATCCTTGGAAATGGAACAGAGAGCATCAAAGAGCCTTTAAAGAAGCTAAAAGCTTAATCAGTTCTGAGTCTGTTCTAGCTCATTTTGATGATAATCTGCCTATTCTGGTCAGCTGTGATGCTTCTGAGTATGGCATTGGAGCCATATTGTCCCAAGTAGATCATGGAGTTGAAAGACCAGTTGTATTCGCCTCCCGGACCTTGAATAAAACTGAAAGAAGATATGCTGTGATTGATAGAGAAGCATTGGCAGTAATATTTGCTGTATCTAAATTTTATCAGTATCTTCTGGGGAGGAAATTCAAAATTTTGACAGACCATAAACCTCTAATTGGCCTTTTCAACCCTAGTAAACCGATACCTCAAGTTTTATCACCTCGCATGTTAAGATGGTGCCTAACTCTGTCTGCATATTTATACTCTATAGAATATAAACCAGGAAGAACAAATGGGAATGTAGATGCACTCAGTAGACTTCCATTGAATGAATCACCAAGTGAAGTTCCAAACCCACCTGAAGTATTTTTCATTGAGTCAGAAAATGCTGCTGTTAGTTCTTCTGAAGTTGCAAAGTTAACTAATAAGGATCCTATTCTGTCTAGGATAAAATTTTGGGCAATGAATGGGTGGCCTGAGCAGAGGTATGAGGAGAAATTTATAGATTTTTCCAACAGGTCTAGTGAGATTTCAGTTCACAAAGATTGCTTGCTGTGGGGAGCAGAGTGATAATTCCTGAAAAGTTGAGAAGAGACATCTTAAATCTCTTGCATGACACCCATGTTGGTATAGTGGGAACTAAGGCATTAGCTCGAGGATTATGCTGGTGGCCTAATATGGACAAGGACATTGAGAGATTGGTATCTAATATATTGTAGAATCTGTTTGTCTTGTAGTCATGATCCACCAAAGACTAGTGTATACCCCTGGATTTGGCCTTCCAGACCTTGGTCAAGATTACACATCGACCATGCTGGTCCCTTTCAAGGAAAATTATTTTTAGTAGCAGTAGATGCTTTTTCAAAATGGACAGATGCAAAAATCGTGCCATCAACCTCTGCTGAAATTACCATTAAAGTTTTAAGAGAAATGTTTGCTACTCATGGTTTGCCAGATGTAATTGTTTCGGATTACGGAACTTCTTTTACTTCCGATCAATTTCAGACATTCTTAAAAAGAAACAGTATAAGACACATTCTCTGTGCTCCATATCACGCTGCCTCTAATGGCCAGGTAGAGAGAGCCATACAAACTTTGAAAAATCTTCTTAGAAAAAATGACAATGGTGATTGGTCAACCAGGTTGGCTAGATCTCTCATAACAATGAGAATAACTATCAATAACACAACCCAAAAATCTCCAGCTCAGCTTCTAATGAATAGGAATTTAAAATGTCTTCTGAATAAATGTCATCCAGAAATTGTCTCTGAGGAGAGGAATAAACAAGAAGAAAAATTCATGAGAACATGGAGACCCCATAGAGCGGTGGAAGAAGGACAGGAGATTGTGGCTAGGAATTACCATGGTCCTAAATGGCTACCTGGAGTGGTCTGTGAAAAAACAGGTCCTGTCTCAGTTAAAGTGGAAACTGATGATGGAAGAGTTATCAATAGACACTTGGATCAGGTAAGGAGCTGTGGAGAAAATGAATCCTTGCCTTCTACATCGTCGACTCCACAAGTGCCACCTGAGAGCGAAGAAACCCAAGATGCTCCAGCAATAGAGTCTCCTGCAGTGACTCCGCAGCCTGTCTTGAGGAGGTCCTCAAGAATAAGGAAGCCTACTAAGATTTTTGACATCTGATTGGTGTTTGACTTAATGGGGAGGAGTTGTTGTGTATTAATTATCATTGATTTTTTATATTCTGTTTTTATCATCATCATCCACGTTGTAATCAAAACATGTTTCGAGAATAAATTGTTTTTGTATTTGTGTGTAAACAAATGTCAGTAATTTAAATATAAAGACATAACATCAGTTTATTTCAAGATTTTTATTCTATGAATATATTTTTGAAATATATTCTTTGATGCTTAATGAGCATTCATTCCACATTCTCATGTAACCTTCTTGATATCACTTCATAAATGACCATGCAGAGAATATTTTATATAAACTGCATTTTGAATAAATACCTCTAACACTCTGGTCATTTTAGAAGTACAAAACCTAAAATAAAATATTGCTTTTGTGGTTTATGCATTTCAAGATATTTTGTGGATATATTCCTTATTTGTATCATATAAAACAATGTGAAAATAAACTTCTTTTTGAACTAAATTAACGAGAAACATGGAATGAAAGTGCAGGATATTATATGGACCAAAATATAAGTTTACATTTTGTAGACGCTTCACTTTGAATTTTAATCATTTGTTACCCAACACCAGAAGTTAATTTTGCCAAAGTTCATATGTTCTCTTTAACCCATTCTATATCCAACAGATTATATGGATAATAGATTTTTGAAAACGAGTTTAATATTTTAATATTCCTGAGATTCTAAAAACATCACTTTTTTAAAATAAAAATTTTACTTTTTGTGTGCGTCCTCAATAAAAGTATTTTCAAAAGGATTTCTAGCATATTTTGTTATATTTCAACTTCTAAATAAATTTGACTAAATAAAAAAATGCAACTCAATTATTTTAAAATATTATTAATATAAATTTTAAATGCCTTTCTTTATGACATCTGAGAAACAAGTAAAATTATGCTATAAGCAATTTTGACACTGTGGATATCTCTGCTGCTAATATATAAATAATTAAAATATTTTTTCGAATGAACAAATCTGGTTCTTTTACTCGGATAGAAAGATATTTCTGATGGATTAAGTTCAGGAACAAAATCTATCATCATCGTGCATTACCATCTTCGACACAGAAGTCGGTCATCATCAAATGTCTTTTCACCCTGATACGAATAAGAACAATTTAAAAGTTCTAGTATCAAATACAGATTTGAGTACAAAGTTGTCTTTAATAGATGAGTGTTCTATCAAGGCTATGAAGAGGCTAATATGCTTTTTGTTTGAAATCATATATATTACTAGTCAGATTTTACTAAAGAGCTCTATGAGCCCTGGTTTGAAGTTTTATCCTCCTAGAAGAAGAGAAAATAATATATTTTAAGCAAAATTCATTAAAATCCATTATTCAAACACCCACATAATTCTAAAACCAGTAAATGAGATGTACAAATGGAGTACGTATTATAAATACACAAAGGGACTTCTCAACGACATAGGTTTCTTCTAGAAAACCAGATGTTTTCGTGAATTCCCCTCAACGCAAAACAATTTAAAATTGCACATGTGAGACACAAATGATGACCTTTGGATGTATTCGTTGAAGTATTCGCTGAATAACGAATGCATCGTTATCCAGCCCTTGCCCAAAGATCCAGCCCTGCAGTTCGAGTGTCTGCTGGATGATGACCACAGTCGCCTGTACATTTGTAATGACCTCTCATTATTTAGAGAGCTTTGTGATGGGCGTGGTAATACGGCGTTGTAGGTCCGGCAGATGATGGACTGTGCACCTGGTTTTTCGTTAAAAAGACATGGATATTTCCGCGCAATACAATGACGGCCTCGTTCCCGTGTTCCGGAAGATTATCTGTTAATATAAACAATCATAAAATGAAAGGATTTAAAAGTACTAATGTTTCTTTTATACACATACTACAAACTTCTACTGTCCTTACTGCGATGAAAAAAATATATTGGGAGGGCTTGGCTCATCAGTGGTAAACCCTCCCAGTGGTTTCGACAATTTAATCCACCAGACCGCTTCTAAGAGCTCTAATACTGTATTGGACGATTCTGCTTATATACGCAGCACTGAAGAATGGAATTTCAGAAATGGGTTTCAAGAAAACTATGGACATAAGTTTATACATAAGCTTCCATTCTTCAGTGCTGCGTATATAAGCAGAATCGTCCAACCCTCCCAATATATTTTTTCATCGCAGTAAGGACAGTAGAAGTTTGTAGTATGTATAAAAGAAACATTCGTGCTTTTAAATCCTTTCATTTTATGTGTATAGATGGCGCGTTATTGCTTTGTGTCAATTTATGCCTAACTGGCCTTGTCTTTATTGTTTGCGGAAGAGCATTGCTCGATGCAAATATTTGAATGTAAATCTACTGTCCTATAAGCTTATGTCCATAGTTTTCTTGAAACCCATTTCTGAAATTCCATTCTTCAGTGCTGCGTATATAAGCAGAATCGTCCAATACAGTATTAGAGCTCTTAGAAGCGGTCTGGTGGATAAATTTGGCGAAACCGCTGGGAGGGTTCACCACTGATGAGCCTAGCCCTCCCAATATATTTTTTCATCGCAGTAAGGACAGTAGAAGTTTGTAGTATGTATAAAAGAAACATTCGTGCTTTTAAATCCTTTCATTTTTTGTGTATAGATGGCGCGTTATTGCTTTGTGTTAATAAACAATCATATCCTCAATAAATTATCTTATACATCTCGCGGAATTCAAAAGATTGAAGGGATAAAATAAGATGCTTCTTCCTCATCCAAACGTGTCAGCCATTTTGCTATGACGTTTGAGCATCTGGTTTGTCTCCCAAATCAGGTTACCCTCAGACCAGAAAAGATGGTACAGGGCATCAGACTGCAGTCAGAGGTTTCACGGTCGGCAGAGATTAGAATTTGACAGATTCAGCTGAAAAGGAGCTGGACTCGCAGTCCAGTCCCGACTTCACGCTAGTGGGTCTCCCAATTCCTTCCGGACTTCTCGCCAAATTTCCGTCAAACCTTGTGCACACCTCAAATCACCCATGATTTAAGAACCAACTTATTGTTTCCGAAATCCATCGTGTGTCTTTGTCTTCTTTAACAAAGGAGAAGACGCTTGGCCATCGACTACAAAAACCAAGTGGTAGGTCCCGAGTGACTGTATAGCTGGGAGAGATATATTTCTTCTTATTATTAGACTTTCGAGATCATGACATAAATATATTCTTGATTTCTCAAAAAGCCTCTGGGACCAAAAACCTTTTTTGTCGCAGTGGTTACAGCCTACTCCACGCTGACGAGCGCCAACAGCGCGAAACGCGTTCGTGGGTGGCTTTTCTTAATTTATCAAGAAATTGGGTTGGCGAAATATCACGGAGCAAGCTAAATGAACGTTTAGTTTATTTTTGCTCCACTAGATGGCGCTCTGCAATCTAAAAAGCACATGTGCTCGTGGTCAGGAAATTCCTTCTTTGTTTTTAATATATATATATATTCCTTACAGCAACGAACCAACGTCAATTTAAATACATATATATTTTAATAGTATATATTCGATGAATATATAGTCTATAGTTTAGATAAAAAAATAACACAATAAGTTAAAACCAATATACTCGAATTTATTAATAGCTGATATATTTAGGTATGATATCAAAAATACCCCGCACTTAGAGGCTATAACTTTATTTATACCAATACAAAATTGAATTATTTAAATATTTTGAGAATAAGTCCCTCCTGCATCAATGAACCTTTGCCATCTTTTCTTCCAACTTTGGAATCACTTGGGAAATTCGTCTTTATCGCAAAACTTTCAGCGATTTCTCTTTAACGGATTGTATTGTGTCAAAACGTTGTCCTTTAAGTGACATCTTTAAATTTAGATTTTAAAAAATCATTCGGTATTGATTCAGGAAATCAGGGAGGGTTTAGATGCACAGGAGTATAATTTTTTGTCAAATAAGCGAGCACCGAATGAGCTATATCTAGCCAAGCGTTCTCATGATAAAGCCATTAATCTTTATAGGTTTTTCTTTCGCACAGCCTCCCGTTACATTTTTGAAATAGAAAGACAAGATTCTTGGTTAATTTTCGTCCCAATTGGTATGAATTCATGATATACAAGTCCTTTGCTGTCAAAGAAAATGACGAGCAGAACCTTCATTTTTCAATTTTCCACCCTGGCTTTTTTGGCTCTTTGTTCGTCATCTGCCATTCATTGACTTGATTGGCGTTTTGTTTCGGGATTTCAGCCGTAGACCCATGTACCATCCTCTGTTATCACCTTATGTTGCCACATTTGGTCTTATACGGCCAATATAAACAAGTTTACGAATATCTCCTAACTTATCTCTTATGTTACCGGGTTAATATCAGAGGGACACTCTTTTTATATTCATAACATGGATAATGAAATGACATATACAATATAATATGGCTTGTGTTTGTAAAACGACATTGGAAATTATCCCGCATGTGTTTCTTTTGACCCAATAATCAGTTTATTTTAAGGAGAAATAACGATTATTTCTAACCTTAGGGATAAGGTATGAAAGAATGAATTGCGAAGAGTAATGATAAACGGAAAAAATAAAAGTGTCCAGGGATGGGAATCGAACCCACAGTGTTCCGCTTACCGGACAGATGTCATGTCCACTAGACTATCCTTAATGACATTCTTGATACTTCTGACACTTCTCTTATTGTTATTTTCCGATTTTAAAACACCAGAGCTCCAATATATATTTTTTTATTTTTCAGGATCACTAACCCCTTTTGGTCGTCAACACCTTGTTGTCGTCTTCTGTGGAAGTTAGGCCATTTTTGAACGTTTTGGAAAGGGTGGGAATCTATTTTTTACTATCACGCGATTTCTCATTTTCGAAAAAAGTGAATTGATGATCTTCACATACAGGGAGTAAAATCTATTAACTATCACATCCAATAAGGTTTTTTTTTACTGTTTGAATACTTGAGGGCAAACCTGATTAGAACTAATTCCTATCATCTAATGCTGATAGGCCGTTTTAAAAATAGGCATCATTAAATATAATTTATAAGAATATATATTATTAGGCAATATTATTTTACATCTCGATTTTGAAAATATTTCTTCGACTTATACTGTATTCAACTGAGTGGAAGATATATTGACTGCAGTCATTTTTTATATATGGGATTAGTATTGCGTGTCAAAATAATCAAACCTCCCTTTGAACTTCTAATAGTAATATTATTATTCAAAAGGTTCTTGTCATTTCTTTCACAACTTAAATATTTCATATAAAAAATTTTTGGAATCAATATAAAATTTTAACCCCATTTTATGAGAAGCTTTATTATCTGAAGTATTATTAAATAAATGATTTGTATAGGTCATGTTTTATCACCACTGATAATAATAATGTATAACAAAATGTTGTTCGATTAATACGATTTTTATGGGAAAAATTTGAGAAGAAGATATTGGTAAAAGTCTGATCGTTATTCTAGTTTATACAGTTCGATTATATCTTAAGTTAGGTCTAAGTTGAAAAATATTTAGTGTAGGAGAAAGTAATGCTAAAGAAGTTAGAAAGCGTAGATAAAAATAAATATATAAACCCGCTTGGCAGCTACAAGACATCAAGAATTTCATGTTGAAAATGACAGACTTGATCCATCATACATGATATTTCGGTTTAAATCAATTGAGACTTTCATAACACTTCTAAATATCGAAAGAATGAAAAAAAATCGAAAAAAAAATCTGAAATTTAAATTGCAATAAAACGCAGGCTCCGAGGATGAGTTTCCTGTTTTTTATTAAATACTTCTCAAGCTTTGGGGTAGTGCCAACCCTTCTACAGGAGCATAACTAAAATTCGCTTATTTGCTTCTGTAGTAGAGTTGGCTCTACCCAAAAGCTTGAGAGGTTTTTAATAAAAATAGAAAACTCATCCTCGGAGCCTTTGCTTAATTGTAAAATAACTCTTTCTTCTTAAAAGAAGATAAAAATGAGGATCTTGAAAGCTGAAACTATGTCAATAATCATTGTAAAGTTTTCAGCATTTGAAAAATCCAAAAAATCCTAAAAAGGTACATGGTAAAAACCAGCAAAGGTCAAGAATATATGTCGTTAATCAATTCTGTAATTCTATTAACTTTCTTTAAATAGGACATTCCTTTATTTATATTAATTCGTTTATCTTCGACTTTTTTTGTCTATTTGGCTTAAATGATTTTTATATAACTAAGAAGAAACGAGAAAGTGACAAAATGAACATGTACAAAAGATGAAGCGAAATATTCTGTTCAATGAATTAGGATTAAAATAGGATTTCTATATATAGTATAAAACAGCTTAATATATCATATACAAATTATAATGGTTTTAAGGATATATATTCCAAAGAAAGTAAAGAGTATATTTTATCCGAATGATTCGTTTAGCTTTCAAATAATAGATTGAGAATGTTGATAATTTCAAAACTGTTTACATGTAGATAAATGCTTAGCTACAACACAAACAAATAGGAAAAGTAAATATAATCAAATATATAAAGCTCTAAATCTTCTCACCAGAGTTCAATATGCAAAATATCTTGAGTGAAAAAAGAACCAGAAGAAAGAAACAAAAGCGAAGTTTTAAAAAAGATCATTGCTCACAATATTTCCAGTTATTTAAATGTAAACCTCGAGGTAGATAGGAAAAATACTGTTTTATATAACTAGAGATGGATACATCTGAAGTCTTGGAGAACCTAAGACCTTTTATATCTAGAGCCAATAGATAAAGACTTTTGACCAATATCAATTAAGTAAATATTTTATACCTGGTAATTCATAGCAACAAGACAAATTTATTTCAGAAAAACATGCTGTCTATAAATTTGTTTGTCATGTTTTCTCTATTCTTTCATTAGAATTGTATAATGTGTATTATTTCAGAATTAAAAAATAAATACAAAATTTTAAATCATATTTATGTGGTGAGGTCCTGTTGACTCTTGTAGAATCCTGTCGACTAAATATATGATGAGGTATCCAGTCGACTTAAACTGTGGTGTGTTATCCTTTCGACTCTCCCTATACTGTTTTAACCGAGAGGAACAGTCAGGATGTTGAGAGTCGAAAGGATAACACACCACAGTTTAAGTCGACTGGATACCTCATCATATATTTAGTCGACAGGATTCTACAAGAGTCAACAGAACCTCACCATATTTTTAGTCAACAGGACCTCACTATATTTTAAGTCAACAGGATGACCAAAACGAAGGATGACGACAACGAAGAGGTAAGAAGCCTGTTCAGATCGAAGCGAGAGAGAGCAAAGATGGAGGAGCAAATTGACCATTCCAACGATGTGACTGAGCAATCTACCCCAAACAAGAAACGACATTAAAGGAACAAACCGGCCATTCCAACGAAACGACCAAGCAATCACTCCCCCAACAAGAGATAATTACGGAAGAAACGCCGTCCCATAGGACCTCCGCAGACCCGCTAACACAGCTCGCCAACGTCAGGAGCAAGCTGACCACCCCAACGACAGTGCCGAAAATCACGCAAGTCCTGGAAATCGAGGAGCAGAATGACGCAAACCCGGTGACAAGTTCCCCACCTTCGGTCTGACATCGAGACAATGATCAAAGCGACAAGCCGCGATCAACTTTACAGAAGCTACAAGTTTCTACAAGCCCTACATGAAGCGCCTTCAACGTCAGCAGGACGACAAACAAAGATTAAGTCTCCTGACTGAACTATCATCAAAACTGTAAGTTTTTAAAAACTTACATAACTTTCTCCACAAGTTCTATATCGTCGCTATTAACAATATCAAAATTCTCATTATATCATAATTCTAAACTTATTTGTGTTTGTCTTAATATCTTATTTTCATATCAAAATACTAATATCTTAATCAAGTTCTTAAAATTTTGTAAAAATCATTGGCATGTCACCATTTTATGTAAGCGCCCCAATTCAAACTATTCTCGTCACTATCACGATATTGCCCTTTTAAAAAAATCACACACATTTTAACAAACAAATTCATTTTCGAGCCCCACGAGCTCCATAACGTCGCCCCACTAAACACTAAAAGAATTTCGCATTAAACGTGCCATATCCACTAACAGTCGATATGTTTCTTACAACCACCACCCATGACTTTAGTAAATTTGTTATTCATGGTGAAACTGGTTAGATTTTGTGCCAAAAAAAAACGACTTCACGTGACACCTTTCCAAATCACTTCACACTTCGTTTCACAGCGCCACACCACAAAACCTTTTCACTTTTCAGGCCAAAGACGCCTTCATGCCTATGCCACATCTCACCTCAAAGCGTGTCCACGTCGAAAGTTGCACTTTCACCACACATCTAAACCTGACATCACTGAATAACATTTTTACCAAGTCTAAACCAACGTCGAAACACAAATACACGAACACCGAGAAAACTATATCTTTCAAATAGGCAACAAATATGCCAACCTTAACAAAAGAAGAGAGAGAAAGTCAGTTTCAAGTAAATGGCAAATCTAAAAAACACCCCGCATGAGTGACCATCCCAGAAATAGAACCCCAACGATATCCGAGAAAGACAGGAAGTGAATGCCCTTTATGACGTCACTCCCCCAAGTCGCTACTATCTTTCGACAATGTTTGGACAACGCACCGTCCTCCCTCTCTCACAAAGCTATCATCTAGACCGTTATCTTCATGATCGCCATTTTGAACACATTTTTCTCACTAACCATTTAGGTTTTCTCACAAATCAAACCAAAGCCTTAATCACAACACAACATACATTAAACATTTTACATGCTAATTGATATCACCAATTAAAACAAATTTGGTTAAGTCTGATCTAGACTTTATAACGCAAAAGAGAAATCATTCTCTACATATCACCATTATGGACAAACGAAAAAATCATTTCACATATTTCCGCTTCAGAGAGTTGTAAAATCACCAATGTTTACTAAAAGGATATGATCTAGTTACACACCACAATTGTAACTTCTCTTCAAAAGAAATACTTTTTGTTCAATTTTCCACTACCTAACATTTATCCAATCATTAATAACCTTCAATTATATTCTAATTATTGTATAAAATCTTGAATAATAATTTTTATTTTTACCTTTCAATTATATAATCGAATTTTTGATCCAACATGATTTTCAAAAAAAAAAACTAATCAAATTTAATTTTATTTTTCATGACATTATTTTAGTATTGCAAAACATTTAATTGTTTCAAAAATCATTTTCAATTCATTATTATATTTTTTATATATTTCATGTTTGATTTTGTCCACTTAAACTTTTTTAATATCCTATACTTTCATCACTATATTTTTCAGCCTTTGCTCACATCAACGTAGAAAAACGACAGTACTGCTTGACAATTTTTTTTATTTCGTTATTTTAACAAACCTTTTGAACACAGTTCCCCAGATTTAAAATTTTAAACTTCTAGTCTGAACACGCTTCAAGAGTTCATTTCAATCATCCGCAGAGAACAATCACCAACGCATGCACGAAGCGTTCAATTTTTTCAACTTTCAACTTTTTTATCAACTCCAGCGGACCACAATCAACCTTTGATTTCAAGTCAATTCAGATCACCTACTGTCGCTACAAGAATTATACTTATCGCATGGCTAACATCACTCCTTTCAACCATATTAATAAATCACATTTTTTTTCAACAACCTTCAAACCGATAACCCTAAAATTGTGACAACCCACTGTAACCCTTATATTGGATCGCAAGTGAAACATTCCCTAGAAAGACGCTCAGTCTATATCCTCGCTTTGCACCTGGATATGATTATTTGGTTGCATGTGTAATACTTTAACCCCTAACCCTTTCTAACGCCCGCCAATAATATCTTATAATTCTTAATTCTCTTTCACATAATTGTTGGCTTCCGTAGGCGTTTCTTACTGGGAAAAAGAAAGAGAGGATCCAATGAAATAATTTAGTAGTGTTTATTAGAACAAAATCATAATTGTGAACAACAAATATAACAGAGAGTACCGTCGTCTTCCGGGTATTCCTTCTACTGGGGAGCTCGGATTCTATATTCTGTGCGTTTATAATCTGTTTATCTGTGGCTCTCTGGTCGGGATGGCGCCTACATTCGGCCATTCCTGGATTTCAATCGTCCTCGATTGAACCTTGCGTTGCAGGAACGTCGTGGGTTGCGTCGGGGGGTATCTTCTACTTCTGGCTCCTCGTCCGGACTTTCTTCTGTAGCTGTAGTCGTTAATTCTATTTTGTTCTCCTACTGTCCTATCACACGGGTCCTTTCGAAAGATCTGGATCAGGTCTCTCAATTCAGGGTCGGAATGCTGAATCATCAAGATTTGTTCTTCCGGTGTGATTGTGAGGCACACTTCAAGGTTTTTCTCCACGATTTCCTCCATCGTGTCTCTAGGGTCGTCGACTGGAGCTCTACTCATTCCGTCTACGTGGGCCATCTTCTCCCCTGGTTTATGTCGAATTTCGAAATCGTATTCCTGAATCAGATTGTACCATCGCGCTATCTGAGGATTTGTAGTCTTCTTCGCGTTCATGTAGACCAGTGCTTGGCAATCTGTAACCACTGTAAACTTGATTCCTACGAGGAACTGACGTAGTCGATCCAAGGTCCACACTATCGCCATCAGCTCCAATTTGCTTGAGTGGTACATCTTCTCGGCCTCTGTTGTCTTCTTGCTCACACAGTAGACCAAGCGCCATTTGCCGTCTTCGTCCATCTGTAGCACCATTCCTGCTAATCCCTCAGCACTCGCATCGCAATGTACTTCTGTCTTGAGTTCAGGGTTGTAATGAGCTAGTACCGGATATTCGACCAGATCCTTTCGTAGTCCTCCAAATGACCTTCGCTGTTCTTCCTTCCATTCAAATTGTGAACCTTTCTTCGTAAGTCTGCTTAGCGGTTCTGCTTTCCTCGCGAAGTCCTTTACAAATCGTCTGAAGAAGTTCGTCAGTCCCAGAAAGCGTCGTATGTCGTGGACATTCTTGGGTTCTGGAAATTCTTCTATCGCCTTGATCTTTCTTGGGCCTGGCTTAAGTCCGCCTGTACTGATGACATACCCTAAGAACTCAACTTCCCTCCTTCCGAACTCACATTTGGAGGGTTTCAGTGTCAACTTCGCTGATCTTATTCTTTCGAGGACTTCCCTCAACCTTTCGATCATCTCCCGCCAATCCTTTGCCGGGATAATCACGTCGTCGAGATAGCAGAATGCCTTCTTGTTCAGCAGCGGACCTAGGACAGTGTGCATCAGTCTTTGGAATTCAGCTGGTGCGTTGGCGAGTCCAAAAATCATCCTTTCGAATTGACCTGTATCATCTGGGGTAATGAATGCTGTCTTTAATTTTGCCTTATCGGTCAGTGGTATCTGCAGATATCCATGCGCCAGATCCAGAGTGGTGAAGAATTTCGCATTCCTTAGGCCTTCCAGAAGGTCGTCTATCCTTGGTAATGGGAACTTGTCCTTAACTGTTTGAGTGTTGAGTCTCCTATAATCTACCACCAGACGATGATCTCCAGTTTTCTTCCTCACAAGTAGGACAGGACTAGCGTAGGGTGATCTAGTTTCCGTGACTATTCCATTGTCCTTCCACTCTCTGACAATCTCCCTGATTGCTTCGCGTTCACTTGCAGTCGTCTTATACGGTCTCAGACAGACTGGCTTGCTTCCATCAACCTCCTTAATGTCCATCTTGGTGACATCGGTGCACCCTAATTCCTCCATGCCAAGAGCGAAACAGTCTCTATACTCGTTTACTACATCTAGGATTTCTTGTCTCTCTTTCGAAGTCAGAGAATGATTGACGTTGATGTCCTCAGGCAGTATGGGGCGCTTACGTTTCATTTGGTCTTGTCCTTCCCTCTTCTCTTCATTTTTAGTCTGAAACGAATCCTCTGCGACGTCCAGGTTAACAACAATATCATCAAGGTTCAGTAGTTCAACTCGCCCTACACATTGGTTCTTCCTTACTCTCAACTTGCCCTTGCCAGCTGAGATGATGGGTACGGTCGTCTTTCCATCGACCACTTCCAATAGGGAATCGATACAGGCGTCATCTACTCCTGTGAACAATACATATCCGTCCTTCACCTCGTCTGTGATTGCACTTGTAAAGTTAATGGAGTCGCTCTCCAACTGAACAGTTTCGGTTGCTCTCAGTTCGATGCGACGCGACTTGATTTCCTCTTGCAGATTAGCAAACGGAAATTCGGATGAATAGCCAATATGCAAGTTTTTACCAATTCTGGCGAAGGATACGTAGGGCAGATCTGTCCATGTTCTTCCAATTAATAGGTCATAGGGTTGGGCATCATCGTTGACAATGAATACAGTGATTTCCCTTCCGACGATGCCATCAATCTCCAGGTCGACTGTCGTCTTCCCAACGGTCCTGGCAGCTGGTGCAGTCTGGTTACCGATGCCGTACAGACTAGTCGAGTCTGGTTCGATGTCGACGCTGATCCTCCTTGCGACCGATTCTCTCATTAGACAACTGCTGCTCCCGGTGTCTATCATTGCCTTCACGGTTTCCTTGTTGTCGATCTTGACATCCTTCAAATATACATCTGGCGGGACAGTCTCCAGTCCTTCGACTTCCAGGTTGGCTACTTTTAGTCCTTCTTTGGGTCTTGTGCAATTCCTTTCCTTGTGTCCCGTTTGACCGCATCCTCGGCATGTCAACGTAGTCCTGGGTGCTGGGCAGTCTCTGGCAATGTGTCCAAACTGATTGCAGTTGAAGCACTTCGGTTCTCCCTTGTCGTTTCTGATTGTACGGTTGACCATTCTCCTCAAGGTGTTAGGGTACGTTTCACTGATTTCGTTCCTTGCAGCGTCTTGACCCGAAACATTCGTTCCTTGTTTAGTCTCTTTAACTTCGCTTTGGTTGGGGAATCTCGCAGATTTCTGCTGAAACGACGGTGGTATGAGGTGTTTCGCATTCCAATGCGGAGGTCCCATCTCGGTGCGAACATTTTCGTACTCGTCCAGTTTATCCGCCAACTCATCTGGGTTGTTTAACTTGGTCCAATCGTCAATGAGATGATTACGCAGCACATTTGGAACTTTTTTCTTTAGCTGGTTAGTGACGGACAAATCCTTTAGGGCGTCGAAATTTTCCACGTTCATTCCTTCGATCCATTCGTTGAAATATCCTCGCAATTCGAAAGCGAAGTCTCTCCAGGAACCCTTTTGAGATCTCTCGTGCTTCTCGAATTTTTGTCTGAATTGTTCGGGGCTCAACTTGTACCGTTTTAGGAGCAACCTTTTCACGAACCTATAATCGCCGCTTTGTTCTTCTGTTTCCCGAGCGATTAATTGAGTCATTTCGTAAGGTAGCAATCCTAGGAGGCTGAACGCCCATTGGTCTTCATCCAATCCTAGTCGCTTTGCCTGTCTTTCGAAAAGAATTAGGTAAAAACTCAAATCATTGTCCTTCGACTCGTACTTGGGCATCAGTTTACGTATCTCGTAATGTGCGTCATTGCTGGTACTTCGAGACGTATCGTTGTTTCCGCGTGTAGTCTGGATGCGCAGCTTCTCAAGCTCGAATTCCATTACCATTTGTTCTTTTCGTTCCCGTTCTATACGTTCTGCTTGCTCTGTTTGTGCTGTTTGTTCCCGTTCCTCGATCAGAGTCTCCAACAGTTGTTTTGCGAATTCTTCTTCGTAGGATTGGCTATTCAAAATAAGGTGTTTTAAGTCGACGATCCTGCTCTCTGGCGGTACTACCTCGCCGAGTTCATACGCCAACTTGCTCAAATCGCATTTCCTTACTTTCGCTAAGTAAGTCATGTTTTTCAAAAGGAAAAATAAACAAGGCAAAGTTTTTTTTTTTTTTTTCTTTTTACCGCGATACTTTGCGATAATACTTTTTATTTGTTTCTTCAATTTACTTTAAAAATACTTTCTTTAGAATACTTTACTTTACTTTAAAATACTTTCTTTAGAATACTGTACTTTACTTTAAAATACTTCACTTTACTTTAAAATACTTTCTTTAAAATACTTCACTTTACTTTAAAATGCTTTCTTTAAAATACTTTCTTTAAAATACTTCACTTTAAAATACTTCACTTTACTTTAAAATGCTTACTTTAAAATACTTCACTTTACTTTAAAATACTTTCTTTAAAATACTTCACTTTAAAATACTTCACTTTACTTTAAAATGCTTACTTTAAAATACTTCACTTTACTTTAAAATACTTTCTTTAAAATACTTCACTTTAAAATACTTCGCTTTACTTTAAAATACTTCACTTTACTTTAAAATACTTTCTTTAAAATACTTCACTTTACTTTAAAATACTTTCTTTAAAATACTTCACTTTACTTTAAAATACTTTCTTATCGAGATGATTTTGCAATAATATTTTACCGAGGTGACTTGTAATAATACTTTTAGGAATAGGTAATTAAATTTCGTACATACCATGCAACTCCTCTTACGTTGATCGGTCACCGCGTCACGTCCTTCTCGTTTCCAAATTATTCCAGTGAATCTTCAATTTTCTTCAGGACTATCCCACTTCTGAATTTCTGTTGGCTTCCGTAGGCGTTTCTTACTGGGAAAAAGAAAGAGAGGATCCAATGAAATAATTTAGTAGTGTTTATTAGAACAAAATCATAATTGTGAACAACAAATATAACAGAGAGTACCGTCGTCTTCCGGGTATTCCTTCTACTGGGGAGCTCGGATTCTATATTCTGTGCGTTTATAATCTGTTTATCTGTGGCTCTCTGGTCGGGATGGCGCCTACATAATCATATCATTATGTATTTAATTTAAACAACGGTTTAAATTAAAAAAATATATTTTTATATAACCAATATTATAAATTTTTAATTGAACAAGCTTTATTTTCATATATATCCAAATAAATCATCTTGTTATAGGCTTTTTTAACCCTCACAGTTTAAATTAATTAGAAGAAATTCAATTACTTACCTGTGTTAGAAAGGCTTTACCCGTTTAAACCCGGATAAACCCTTTCAATTCCGGGGCCCATCTATGGTAATTTAAAGCAACAACCCTATATTGTATAATACTTATAACAAGGTTTTCATGTCGTATAATAGAAACACATATGTAAATGATTATACGCATGATTGACATGTGTCATTACATCATCATATGTAATGTACTTTGTACAAACTGAGGATAAATAAATAAAACTCTGTAATAGATTAAGAGTTGAGCTAAAACAGAGATCAAGATGTATCAGTCCCAAAACAACAAGGTCTAATGATGGAAACTGCCACGGCGCCAGTGTAAAATTTCGCCATCCGATCTACGCTCTTGTTGCATATGCTGAAATACAATACTTCCTTTTTCGGCAAAGATATATAAGACCTCCGCCCTAGCCGAAAATATAGTCACTTTACCGTCAGCGTGAGCCTTCGTCGGTTGTTTCCAAGGTCCACCTCATCGACCATGTAGAACAGTACGAACTCTTCTATCTCCATCTTTCGCTCCTAGCTCAACTTTTATTTTTCCTAGTGCAACTGTGTCTTCGTTTTTTGTGTGGACGTTCCCAAGCTTTCCACTCTTCCTCGTCCACGACTGTCTGTACTCTGTGAGAACTGTGAAAGGTCTCCCAAGGTGCAGAGAGGTACTGGAAAACTCTCCATGCGCTGACTGTCTCTTCGGTTATTACAGGTTTTCCCCTTTCGGTTACCATACCACAGCGAGAGACCCTCGATTACCACAGTATAGCGAAAGTCGACAGGATACCTCATCACATTTACATATTTTAAAAATATTTTCAATGTTTATTTATGCATTTTTCTAAGGCAACTCAAAGACATTTCAATAAATTAGGTTCTTTGAGTAGAAAACGACTTAGGGTTGAAGTTACAGAGCTCTTATTTTGGGATATTCAAATTCGTTTCTGAGTTCAAGTCCTCATATATAATTTAAAAATTGGTATTTCACTAAACCAATATTGCTTAGAGAATTGCTAAAATTAGATGCTTATGAACGGAGAAAAAAAAACCATAAATGGTTTGAAATTAAACATATTTTGGAAATTTGAATTCGTTTTTATATATAAAATCATTTCTTCAAATAAATATGATAGAGATACTATGTGAGAATGTTCAAATATGGCATTTAACGTATTTCTATCTTTATTGTGGCTATGAATAGATAATAACTTGAGGAAAAGCACGACAGTACTCGAATGATGAAATTGATTTCTGAGCTACCAGATAGAAAAATGAGATAGGTAAAATATGTGATGTGACAAGTTTTCACACAAGTATTTCAACGGTTTTATGAATAAATAACATATTGTCTCGTATATTGCCCCTGGTCCTTGGCAACAGCACCGCTTCTTCCTGTGGATCACCAAACTTGGCTTCGCTGCTTCACCTCTGCGGCCCTACTTTGCATACATCCCAAAGCCTCTGAGAACCACTACTCCCGAGGAACTCCTTTCCCTCTAGCAGTATCTCTCAACCTTACCCTTGGTAGGGAGACACGAGAGACTTACCAGAAAAGCAGCTACTGTGATGGAGGAGAAGAAGAAAGTCACAACAGAAACCAGGAACAAGTCTTATTCTTTATTGCAAAATTTCATCCACACCTCACTTGAGCATGAATATCAGTTAACAAATATTTACAGAAATTTCAAGCCTTATGATCAATATGAAGATGCATTTACAATAACAGGCCTTATAAAAAGGATAACAAGCAATAGACCATCTCCACATACCAGCCTTAGACCGGAAATACGCTAAAGTCTTGTAAAGCGCCATCTATTAACGGAGGTTGTAACTGTTATTTTTAGGCCGATATCGTAACAATATTAATAGAAAATGACCCGTTGAGAGCATAAACAAATAAAAAAAACCTAAATTTCCAAATTCTATGAGATATGTGTTATTATTATAGTGATATCACACAGTATGAGCATCAGGAATAAAATGAAGGTTGGTAAAAATTTATACATTTAAATATTTATAAGTAATATATGGAAATAAATAATCCCTCTAAGTAAAAATTAAAAACATTATCATAAATTTGATTTCATCATATTATTGAATACTAAACAAGTCATATCTATTTGAGGTGAGAGTGGTTTCTCAATAAATGTTTCTTTTTATTGCTAGTATACACGTGGGGTATAGGCCATGATAATCATTGTAAGTAGAAGTTGGTACTGCTTCTACTTTATGTGCAACATGTCTATCTACATGTTTGAAAATTTGCATGTACAATTGTGCCAGAGCCCCGTTTGGTTACTTGCACTCGATTGTGAGGCTGGACTTTTCCAAAATTAAGGAGCAATTGGAGCATTTTTTAAATTATAAAAAAGTGTCAAATACGGGATTCAAACCTCCGGTCGTTGCGGTCGAAAACCAACGGTTTAAATCACTCGTCAACTGAGCTCTATAATAAATATATGTAACTTTGAGTTTTCAATAATGATGTCAAGTAGTTTTACACAACACCTAGACAGAAAGCTTCAATTTCAAACGCCTTCATCATTCATCGTAAATATCTTTATTTACGGGGCTTCTAACCAAATTGAATGATTTTTGAGCCCCGATGGACGCATAAAGCGGAATATATACAACGCACTATTGGAGGGGCCTGGGGATGGGTGGTCAGGCGATCATCGCCAGGTGAGGCCAGGAGAGCCGGGATGTAGAGGATCCGGGGGGCAGGGTGGTGATCTGCGGGAGGCAGAGACGGGTCCAGTAGTATTGAGCCCAGGGGTGACCGTGGAGAGCAGACATACCGCAATGCTCTGTTACAGCCAGAGCGGACAAAGTAAAACTCTCTCTCTACAAAGTAAAGAGAGAGATTGAGATTGAAACTACTTTGTTTCAATGTCCATATAAGATTATATAAGGTTAAATACATACAAAACATAAATATAAATAAATATGATTATATAATGATAAATATATGAATAAATAGATATAAACTAATTGATAAATATACAAGTCGTCATTGTTGGCGCTCGCCGCGGGAAAGACTCCGCCACCGGTGGACTGCGATAGTTCTTTCCCACAAAGTGGGCAGGTCGATGAAGTAAAGAGAGAGAGAGAGGTAGAGTATGGTTTTACGGGCTACTAACTAAAGTGTATGATTTTTCAAGCCCAAAATAATGTAGCAAGCAGACAAGCCTCAATGCACTATATCGAAGTACCAAGGTGCTGCACGCTACCAAGGTTGTTCAAAAAGGTTAGATTCCCCAGACCATGGAAGATAAAAGAAAGGCAGGTGTTGTTTAGATAAGAAGATTAGATAAAGCGGGAATGATTCAGCAACTGATGGGAAAAGATAGATTTTATTTTTGTAAAAATAAATAAAAGGTTTTAGATAGGAAAATTGCTATTCGTAATATATATATATTTTTTTCTAAATGAGATCTTTCACAAGGATTGTGAGGGTAATAGTACTAAGACAACCAACCAGAAAAGTACACCATAGATTGCATAACGCGTTCAAATGGGTCGCTGCGTAAATCGATTTTTCGAGCAGCCCATGCCGTCGAATCGCCAAACCATTTTTTCCCTCTGTCCTTGGATTACAGAGACAGCGTTAGGGGCGATCACATACGCAGGGCAGGTCACGAAACCGATCTTAAACAGCGGCACATTCCAGAGTTGCGTCTACGAGCGGCCGCTAATGAGCGGTGTTAACCATGAGGTGAGGAGTCTGAGTCACTTAGGTGATCGGAATCCTCCACGCGGAAGCGTGGCTTAAGTCTATCAGAGGCCTTTAGGAACTCCGGGTAGGCTCGCCAAGTGCTCCTGTTAAAAATAAAGTCTTTGGGTGACCGCGGAGTGTACCCCAATTCTTCTGCACAGGTGAAAAGAAGGGTGAATCTAAGGGCATCAAGGCTGCTGCACTCAAGCACGATGTGTGACAGAGTTTCTTCCTTGTCAGCGTCGCAGTAAGGGCAGGAAGGATCATCAATGACGCCTATCCTGTGGGCAAGCTGTCCGTCCACGTGTGTCCCGATAGCAGGCCAACCACAATGTGCTCACTAGGGAAGGATGTACGCATACCTTTTGTCTAAAAGACTCATTGGAGTAAGGCCAAAGCGGGTGTGAATAGGAGCTAGAGAGAAGAATCTGCTCTCCCATTCTTCACCCCTCGGCCGTAGATTGTCGATTTTACAAACGACAAAGGAGCGAGTTTGTAACAGCTTGGGTCAGCAGACTCAGCACACAGCTTTGCAAGTGTGTCCGCAATATCATTACCCACGGTTCCACTATGGCCCTTGACCATTGTATGGGGCATCTGTTCCCATTGCGATTCAACCGTGAAATCAGTAGCAGAGCTCTGTTGATAAGGTAATTGCCCGTTTTAGAGTTCAGAAGTGACTTCACGACTGAGAGGTTGTCCAGGAAGAATCCTAAGGTTAGATGATTTGGTAAAATGGTTGCGTTTTCAAGTGCCTTAACCAATCCAAGAGCTTCCGCCTGAAAGACAGAACACTAAGGGACAGGACATGAGATTCACGTATTTCAGATGCACAATCGAGACAAGAGAACCTGTACACGCCCGCACCAACTCCATCTCTGGTTTTGAAACCATCTGTATAGTATGACACGTGGAAGAAAAGAGCAGGAATTATACTGGAAGCGGACTAATATGGGAGGGGGGGGGGGGGGGGGGGGTAAGGGAGAGGATGTGGAAAGGGAGGAGGCTCGAGTGGAATTTCAGCGTCAACCAATTCACACTTTTTAAGGTATAGCTCATTTTTTTTAGCCGAGATTTCCAGATCTAGAGGAAGAACTCTAGAGAGGGAGATAAGAGCAGCGTTGCTGGTTGATCTGAAAGCTCTACACGCTCTCACTTGGAAAGGCCTTTGAGCACTCAGTAGAACATTTAAGGAGCGTTGAGAAAGTAGAGGAAACCATACCACCGAGGCATAGGCAATGGCTGGAACAACCACTTGCAGATACAGAGTTCTCAAGGCACGGTAACCAGAACCAAAGTTGAGATTAGCGGCTGAATTCAAACGCGGCAACATGCCGCGGACCTTGGCGCAGACTTCAACTACGTGCTGGAGTAAAGAAAGACTTTTATCAAATCTAACTCCCAGCACCTTAATTGAGTCGCACCGTGGGATTGGCCGTCCGTGGATAGCCAGATCCCGATGCGGTTCAGGCAGTCTCCCAGGTGGGCTAGGAGACCATAGCCAGGCACTTCCCCACGCTGAGTTCCAGTTTATGCAAACTGCACCACCTAACGATCATATCTATGGTGTGTTGGGCCGCGGGAAGTTGACTAGGTCGACATCCCGAGACCACCACGACCAGATCATCCGCGTAGGCTTGCGGGAAAACATTATTCCTGTAATCCAGCGTGAGGAGTTCGTCAAAGTCAATATTCCAAAGGAAAGGGCCGAGAACTGAACCCTGGGGACATCCTTTGGAAACTTGTCTCGACACAGTACAACCATACATAGACAGTCCCACAACACGGTTACATAGAGATGAATTTATCAGATGATAAATTTTTCTGGGACAAACCTTTTGTGCAACCCTCTCAAGATACAGGAATGAAGCACGTTGTCAAAAGCGCCTTTAACATCAAAAGAAATAAGAAAACAATATTTCCTATTTTTAATCGTCCGGGTTATAGTAGATTTAAGATTTAAGAGTGCGGCTGTAGTTGATCTACAAGGCGCAAATCCGAACTGGTTTGTAGGCACTTCACATATCCTATCGGCCATCCACTACAGCCTAGCAAGAACTAGACACTCAAGGATTTTGCCCAAACCAGGCAGCATCGTGATTGGACGGTGTGATGCGAGAAAGTCCTCCCCGCTTCGCTTGGGAACGAGAACGACGTCCCCCAGCTTCCATGTAGATGTAAATGGCCAGTGGTTAAACACTTGTTGAAAATATGTAGAAAAAACGTCCGAAATTGTTTAAATAGTTTTAGGATACGAATAGGTGGCATGCCATCGCTACCAGGAGAAGAAGATAACTTCACCTTATCCGCTGTCAACAACAACAACTCGATATCTCTAAACAAACGGTCGTTATCAGATAACGATGTGATGCCTTTGCTTAAATCTTTGTGTTCTAACATGGTATCGGGCGGGACACGGCCGAAATAGTATTTTAATACGTGATTTAATGTGTCTCGCGGACCTTCAGTGAAGCCGCAACCAACTGGGAGAGCTGAGAGGGGTTTGCGCTTAAAATTTCCCTTGATGAAACTGTAGCGAGCAGGCGGACCTCTATGCTTCTTTCTCAGCCAATATCCTCGCACGGCGATATCTTGCCTTCAATCTCTTGAGAAAGACCTCCAGCACACTCTTAACGACTCCGCGTGCCTTTATAAAGGCCCGCTGTGCCTTTTGAGTGGCCCTTTTGAGCGGATTCAAATCAAATTTCCACCAAGAGATGGACTTGAGGTATTTATCACTTCTGGGACGGGATGGAATGGTGTTTAGACATGTGTGAAAAATCTCTTCGCCGAGTAAATTAATTACATCGTCGAGGGAGAATGAGTCACGCACGTTTTCTAAAAAAAGATTAATATTTTATATTTTTTTGGCTGAAATGTTCAAAAACTCTATCCCAGTCAGCGCGACCAAAGCTGAAGTATATATAGCTAAATTTATTTAATATTAATCTAGTGTTGTCCTGTGAAGAGGGAGCTTAATTTAAGTTAAAGACGAGGCGTTTGTGGTCAGACAACTCCTGGTACTCAGGATGCCAATCGGTAACGCTATTTACAAGGCCAGCACTACAGCAAGTGACGTCGATGGAAGAAGAGCGGTTGCCCTCCTCCCAAGTCACCGCGCCGTGCGTGTTGAGCACATGCAAATAATTAGCATCTATAAAGTTTTCAACTTGATCTCTCTTAGTGATATCTTGAAGTGTCCCGTCATCTGGCAACCATCAAAAAGCGAAGGGTTGGTCGTACGAAATTCACCAGGTTGTCAAACGTAATGCCCATTTCATTTGTTGACGACCCAGACGACTTGACAGGATTAATTCGCCGCATCGCCAAGTAATAAATTCAAAAAGGCTTATCAGCACCTGAAGTGGCCAATCTTCTCAGAGAGGTGAACGTCCTGGAATAAACCTTGTGAGAAGAGTTTCAAAGTACTATTCAATCATAAAATTACAAACCATAATGTTGTACAACAACCACATACGCCCTATAATCTCGACCGACCTGCCCAACCCAGGAAGACGGAACTATGGAGAACCTACGACAACCTCGATGTACTTCTATTGGAGCTCTTATTCACATCCAAGCCGAGAATGGTCGTCAGCTTA
>CP092874.1:56714528-56920555 GCA_030710605.1 Cordylochernes scorpioides | reverse complement strand
CCGCGACACAATGTGAAATAATAATACAAATTGACATTGTACTGCGATATGGTGCATAAATTATGAAAAAGAACAAGGCATGCCTTATCCTGCAACTGAAAATTGCTGGTCAGTAACCGATCAGTTACACGATATTTTTTTCTAATGAAAATATACATTTTTAATACATATATATAACATATCAAATCATTAATCAAATACAAAATTTATTTCGGATCAAATTAAAATTTTGATCATTTTTGGAAAATAAATATCTAAGCAACAAAATGACACCACCGCACTCAAAGGGTTAAAGATACTTGGTAAAGCACAAAAGGTTGGTAGTTTTGATAACAGCATTGTTTGCATCATTTGGAAAATTATCAAAGAAAATTTGACAAAGGAACCAAGAGGAAGTCTTGTGACACCATGCATATTTGTGAGATATTTTTGGCTTCTTCCTTGTTGAAGTTGGGAGGAAGTGGCTGCCTTTGTCATGTCAATCATGTCCTATGGGAGATCTAAGTTTAACCTTGAATAACCTTAACTAGTACACAACTTGGCTTGGATTGAAATTGTTTTTGAAAGAAGTTTTACATTTCTATCAATTTATAATATTTATTAATTGAGAAGCCAAAATTCTTATATCAATCTTTAAACATTGAATAGAACTTTAAAATCCATATTTGAATACATTAAATGTTTATAATAACGAAAAGATTCAAAAAGGATAAGTTTCTTTATTTGAAAAATAAATTCGAGCTTTCGGGCGTAAGCTGCCCTCCTACAGGAATAATGGATATAATTTTAAGTAGTCATGTATTTACAGTTATAAATATTTTCTTTAAATGGTTTCTCGCTTTGGTCTTGCACAGCGCGAGTGGATCGCATACCCACGTGATTTAGTTTAAATCAAAGAAAAGCCCTGATAAAGAGAGGCGTGTTGCCCTAGAAACACTAGTCGACCAATAATTTATATCCAGTAATGCCCTATATTTATCTATACATTATATATATAAGCTATTTTTGTATATCTAGAATTATTTATGTAGTTTTTATATTTTATTATTTAAGAAAAATTATTGCTATGTAAATTTTTTTAATTGGTTTATATTATTATATGCAAAATTGTTAAGTGGTGTAATGAAGAGAAAACGGATAATTCTATTTTAGTATATGGACCAGCCTATCATGTTTACTAGCACCAATAATATATAGAAATTATAAGCATTTTTAATTGAAAATTTTGAAATTTAGTTCAAAATCTGATGTTGATTTGAACAGAAAGGTTATCAAAAAGTTTGCTAAGGTTCTTACATCGCTTGACGTTTTAGTGATCTCAACAAATTGTTCATATGACTGCTAATCAGAATTTCTCTCGCCCAAATCTGTCTTTAAGCAATTTTGTAGCTTCCTCATAATTGTCTGCAGATAAAGTGAAACCTTCGACTGTGTTTAGTGCAGTTCCGCCGAGATGTGACTTCAGATAGTTAAATTTATCGAAATGATTCAGTGAGTTATTTGGTGAATAGCTGCATCAAAAGAATTCCAGAACGTCAGCCATTCACTAAGGTTTCCATAAAATTTCAATTTCATCAATTTTGGAAGCTTCACAGTCGTGCAGGAAGGGACATTATGTCTCATTTCGGGTTCATCTATTCGTGAGTTTGAGTTTGAATTCGGTATATTTTCACCACGGGAATCTGATTGGCGATCCTTTTATTTGCCCTAAATCTCCAAGTAATATATTTCTCTCGATATTCCTCTACGCCCTATAATTCTCTCTCTAAACCGTTTCAAGAAGCATTTCTATTTTCGTGATCAACTAATTTAAGTTAATTAAATGATTTATTTCAATTGTTCTAATAATTCGTCAAGTTCAATTCTCATTTGCGTGTTAAGTCCACTTCAATCTTATTGCATGTTTTCTTTAAATATGATCTGTTAATAGCACGCTTCTTCTTTGAACGTAATTAATTCTTTCGCCATCATGTAAAAATAGCAGCAAGAAGGGTTAGCTAGCGAGTTCTAAATGGTCAGCTCAGAATGCTTTTTTTTTCTTTCAAGAATTTACCATCAACAGTCCTGGCTGGAATGTAAAAAATATTGTGATATTACCCAATCTGTGTTGTGACAACGATCTAAGTTCTAGAGCTTGTCACTCACCTCTTTTCTTGGTTGGCGGGGTTGAAGGTTCAAAGATGAAGTTCGCTGCTTGTACCACTTTTAAAATATACTACGAAAACATGAGGGAAATTATATATATTATCATTTAAGAAAATAGTAAAGGATTATTCAAAGAATATATATTTAAATGTATTTACACTAAAATAATAGGGATCAGGGCTAATCTTTCATTTGAAAGTTGTTCTGCTTTTTGTTTTCCTCATTCTAGCAGCTGCATCCAGTAGCCCCTCTGTCAGCCTCCCTTTGGCTGCCTCTAACTCTTTCTTTTCCAACAAAATGTAGTCTTGAATGGCAATTTATATATAAATTTGGAAAATTTGCCTGGAGGAAATTAATCCATGGAAGCAATGGTCGCCTCTCCCGTCAAAATAAACGTCAGAATCTGACGCCATCTATTGACCGTCGCTCAACTAGCGGCATCGGGTCAGTGACAAAGCCACAACACCAACTTTGGCAAACTGATAAGCGTCCACCTAGACCATAGTTTCGGGCTAATGGCCCTCGTCAGTCTAGGGCGGACTTTGTTCCATGAGATCCACACGGGATCTAATGGAATCCTCACAATCTACCAAAGAGGTGTTTTGCTGGCAATGGGGCTGGGCCAAATCTATTGGCAAAACATAGATGGAAAATTTGCCGGGAGGAAATTAATCCATGGAAGCAATGGTCGCCTCTCCCGTCAAAATAAACGTCAGAATCCGATTCCATCTATTGACCGTCGCCGCAACTAGCGGCATCTGGTCAGTGACAAAGCCACATCACCAACTTTGGCAAACTGATAAGCGTCCACCTAGAGACCATGGTTTCGGGCTGATGGCCCTCGTCAGTCTAGGGCGGACTTTATTCCATGAGATCCACACGGGATCTAATGGAATCCTCACAATCTACCAAAGAGGTGTTTTGCTGGCAATGTGGCTGGGCCAAATCTATTGGCAAAACATAGATGGAAAATTTGCCGGGAGGAAATTAATCCATGGAAGCAATGGTCGCCTCTCCCGTCAAAATAAATGTCAGAATCCGACGCCATCTATTGACCGTCGCCGCAACTAGCGGCATCGGGTCAGTGACAAAGCCACAACACCAACTTTGGCAAACTGGTAAGCGTCCACCCAGAGACCATGGTTTCGGGCTGATGGCCCTCGTCAGTCTAGCGGACTTTATTCCTTGAGATCCACACGGATCTAATGGAATCCTCACAATCTACCAAAGAGGTGTTTTGCTGGCAATGTGGCTGGGCCAAATCTATTGGCAAAACATAGATGGAAAATTTACCGGAGGAAATTAATCCATGGAAGCAATGGTCGCCTCTCCGTCAAAATAAACGTCAGAATCCGATGCCATCTATTGACCGTCGACGCAACTAGTGGCATCTGGTCAGTGACAAAGCCACATCACCAACTTTGGCAAACTGATAAGCGTCCACCTAGAGACCATGGTTTTGGGCTAATGGCCCTCGTCAGTCTAGGGCAGACTTTATTCCATGAGATCCACACGGGATCTAATGGAATCCTCACAATCTACCAAAGAGGGGTTTTGCTGGCAATGTGGCTGGGCCAAATCTATTGGCAAAACATAGATGGAAAATTTGCCGGGAGGAAATTAATCCATGGAAGCAATGGTCGCCTCTCCCGTCAAAATAAACGTTAGAATCCGATGCCATCTATTGACCGTCGACGCAACTAGTGGCATCTGGTCAGTGACAAAGCCACATCACCAACTTTGGCAAACTGATAAGCGTCCACCTAGAGACCATGGTTTCGGGCTGATGGCCCTCGTCAGTCTAGGGCGGACTTTATTCCTTGAGATCCACACGGGATCTAATGGAATCCCACAATCTACGTTCATTTTTGATGGGAGAAGCGACCATTGCTTCCATGGATTAATTTCCTCCCGGCAAATTTTCCTTATATTGTTTTGCCAATAGATTTGGCCCCGCCACATTTCCAGCAAAACACCTCTTTGGTAGATTATGAGGATTCCATTAGATCCCGTGTGGATCTCATGGAATAAAGTCCACCCTAGACTGACGAGGGCCATTAGCCCGAAACCATGGTCTCTAGGTGGACGCTTATCAGTTTGCCAAAGTTGGTGTTGTGGCTTTGTCACTGACCCGATGCCGCTAGTTGCGGCGACGGTCAATAGATGGCGTCGGATTCTGACGTTTATTTTGACGGGAGAGGCGACCATTGCTTCCATATATATATTTATCTATAAAAATCGAGAAGACAAGTATGAATCATATGAGGCAATTTTTTTTGATCAAAACAAATACAAACTTATTTATAAGAAATTACAGAAAGGCATTAAAAGAAATATGATTAATAAAAAATATAAAATAAATGTGTTGGTTATAAAAATAAATATTTAACTGTGATTTAGTGGAATAAAAAGCAAAATATTATTGTCGAAGTTATAGAAACTGTTAAATCGTGATGATTTTATATATTTTTACTTTGTTGTATCTTTAAAAAAAAACTATTTCCAAATCTCTACATGTCCAAATATTCGGCGCCATTGGCTGCAGAAAAGCAGACCACAAATTTATTAATCTATGGCACATGTAGAGACCTAAAGCTGTGCCGGCTAGCAATAAATGTTGGAGGAGAAATTAACCAATACCTTTTGGTTACACATATTTTATTTTAGACCAATAAAATAATTTTTCAATGTACATTAGATAGATAAAAACAAAAATACCTAAATAATATTATGCGTATATAAGATTTGAAAAAAGGATTAAAAACTATACAAGGTTAAAAGAGAGGTTTAAAAGTATATATAAATATAAACTTTATACAAAAGGCCTATTATGCCAAAATCCCATATTTTCCCCACCTATCTCGACATCCAGTCACCCAAGTCCAGGATTCGAATAAGAGCGGCTAAGGCCGCAGCCAGCGGCCTGAGCCCTTTGCAACTCCCAGTCCTCAGCTTCCCAGGGAGAAAAAAAAAACTAACTAATGTAAATATCCCGCTTCCTTGCCCCAGTGTTGCTGGACTCACCCCCCAAGGCTATCATCACCCTTCTTTCTGTGAAAAAAAGTAAAAAAGTATCTTTAATATAAAAAATAAAAATAAATTAAATATAGAAATTATTAAAATAAAATTTACAAAAAAAAAATAAAGATAAGAAAATATTGAATAAAAAATATATAATTAATATTGTAGCATCTGGGCATCTTGTAGTCAGCTTGGGAAAGGTTAAGGGCTCGTGGAGGAGCTGGTGTTCTGGCTGAAGATGGTGACTTCAACACCCACCATGGGCTTGTGGCTTGCCTATAGGCATGCTGGAGTCTGGCTTGGTACTAGTTGGTCAAGTCAAGCACCATAGGTGAGTGTCTTGACCACAGGGAAGAGGTTTCTGAGTCTATCTTGGACTCTGGCTTGTTGTTGTCAAGGCCGAAGGTGGCCTCAGGCTCCATCTCTACACATCAAAATCACTGAGGTTTGCAGCTTAGATGGGCAAAGGTGGGACATGGTTAGGTTAGGTGGGGTTCTGGGTGATTTTGGCATACTATGGTCACGAGGTGTCCTAACAATCCTCCCTGCCAAAAAATAATTTTACAAAAAAAAAAGTAAAATTAATTACCAACACGAGTGACAAGGTGAGGAAACTTGATAAAATAAAAAAAAAATATATAAAAAAAATAATTCCTCCAAAAAATATGTGTCCATCTCTATACTCAAATATAAAAAAACTATCACTCAAAACCACCCTGGGTGCTAGGGTGAAGTGATAAAAGTACACTGAAAAAAAAACTCAAAAATTCTAAAATCATAAATCCACAATTTTAAAAATATTATAGTATACATATATGCATGCATGCAATGCAATTCATTTTTTTCAAAAATTAATAATTATCCAATATATCCATTTTTCATATTTTAACAGCCCCCCCCCCAAAAAAGGTCCTAAAATACACAAAGGTATCAGGGGGGGCAAAGACAAATTTCAAATCTAATGCGCTTGCTCTGTAAATATTTATTTGGGCAATTCAAATCAATAACCTTGAAGCTTAAAACACTATTATCCCACAAACAACTCTTTCTGGTAAAACTAATTGAATCTTTGATTAAAAATTGAACTGAAACCTTTTACATAGTTAGACTAGTTGTCTACCTAAATTATTCGGTATATTGACCTCGCATGGCCACACATAACTGAAAACATCCTTTGTTAAAAAAAAATCCTGCTTCACAAAAATATTAAACCAAACCTATAGTTTAACCTTGAGGTATATACCCTTTTTTTAAAAATGACCTTTGTTGGAATAATCAATTTCAACATTCTACTCTTCTTTTATTTTTTTGACCAATTGACCGCTATATATATATGATAATTGCTGCCATTGTGTTAGTGGAGCATGTAAAGCAAGATGCTTTAAGTTTATCTAAAATTTGAGTATAACTAATTAAACTTTCTTTCTTTAAAAACATTTCCCGGCCTTCTCCTTCCCTTTTTTTTTCCAACAGGTTATGGGCCCAGAACTGATTGTCTAAGAAAATTAAGAATCAAGAATGTCCAGTCTATATCAAATTGAGAAGTTGAATAAGCAAAACTTTGAGACATGGAGGCTTCAAATGCAAATGATTCTTATTCACTCTGATCTGTGGAATTATGTTAATGAAGCCAATATCAAACCTGAACCCGGTAACCAAGAGTTTACTAATTGGCAAAATAAGGATCAGAAGCTCTCTCTACAATTGTATTGAGCTTGAATCCATCAGAACTAATACATGTTAAGAATTGTAAGACTGCCGAGGAGGCCTGGAAAAAGATAGAAGAAGTTTATCGACCAAAAGGACCTGCGACGAGAGTTTCCCTGACCAAAAGGCTAATACAGATGAAAATGAGACCTAATGATGATTTGAAAGATTACCTGAGTAAATTTACTTCATTGGTGGACAATCTAGGTGAAATTGGGGCTCAAGTACCCGAAGACTTTTTAGTTATACTCTTGTTGTGTAGTCTTCCAGAATCGTATGAAGGATTCAGGACTGCAATAGAAACCAGAGATGAGCTCCCAAAACTTGAAACTTTAAAGGTGAAGATTATAGAAGAAGATCAAAGACAACGTGAAATGGAGGGAACTTCGTCTGGAGAACAGAATGCCTTTTTTGGAAATCCAGAAAGAAAAACTACTAATTCCACTAAACCATCAAATCGGAAGGATTTTAAATTTAACTGCTATTACTGTGGCAAGAAAGGCCACAAAGCGGCTGACTACTGATCAAAAAGGACCTCTAAAAGGAACAATACTCAATGGCTGCTTCTCTGGGAATTAGAGATGAAAATATTCTTGATGTTGACGAGTGGTGCCTGGATAGCGGCGCAACTGCACACATGTGCTGCTTAAGAAAAGCATTTTCAAACTTAAGAGAAACAGAGCCAATAGCCGTTAAATTAGCGAACGACCAAAGCATAGAAGCTTTAGGTACAGGAACGGTAGAATTGGAAGTTTTCGAACATGGTGAACCATTTTTATTAAAATTAGAAAATGTGTTGTTTGTCCCAGGACTGAAGGGAAATTTGTTTTCAGTCGGCACCTGTGCAGAAAAATCATTCTTTGTAAAATTTATGAGAGGAAAAGCGGAAATTGTGAATCCATTGAAGGAAAATTTGCATAGAAGCTTACAAAAGAAACGGACTTTACATATTGCGTCAAACTAAATATGCAAAAACACAATTTACCAGAATGTGTATAGACAGAAATAGCAGTGAAATTTGGCATAGTAGATTTGGTCATCTTAATTTTGATGACCTTAAGAAATTGCAGAGAGAAAATTTAGTCAATGGATTACCCAAGGGTGAATTTAAAAGTATATCGAGTTGTGAAATTTGTATTAGGGGTAAACAGACTCGATTGCCATTCCCAGAAGTCTCTCTGACAAAGTCAACAGAGCCACTGCAACTTATTCATTCTGACATATGTGGACCGATGAGAACAAAGTCATATGGCGGTGCATTGTACTTCGCAACTTTTATTGACGATTTCTCACGAATGATATTCACTTTTGTTATGAAGCGAAAAAGTGAAGTTTTCAATGGATTTAAAGTCTTTAAAAGATTTGCTGAGAAACAAACTGGCAAGAAAATTAAAGCAATCAGAAGTGACAATGCAGCAGAGTATTTGAGTACAGATTTTAAAAAATATTTATTGGAGGAAGGAATTAGACATCAGCTCTCAGTTGAATATTCTCCGCAACAAAATGGAGTTTGAAAGAGCGAACAGAACTCTGGTAGAAATGACTAGATGTTTCATAATTCAAGCGAACCTCCCAGATCCACTTTGGGCTGAACTTGTGCATACATCTACATACATCAGAAACAGATGCCCAAGAACAAATGAAAGTCGAACTCCGCATGAAATATTTACAGGAAGAAAACCAACAGTTTCTCATTTAAGAATGATTGGATGTAAATGTTTCGCTGTTGACAACCGTCCGAGAAGAGGAAAATTCGCTCCTCGTAGTGAAGAATACCGACTGGTTGGCTATTCTCCCGAATCAAAGGCGTACAGATTATGGAAGCCTGGGACAGGCATGATGATAAAAAGTCGAGATGTACGTTTCCTCGAATCTGAAAACTCTACCTTAAGGAATGACGTGGTGCAAATTGAAGCTATACCACAGAAAAAGGAAGATGTATTATTGGAGGAGGAAAGTCTTCAGGATGATGAAAAAACTTTGCCCGGAACTGATTCGGAGTTTTTAAGCGAACCATCAGAAACAATGGAAGTCATCTCGCAGAGAGGAAGAGGAAGACCAAGAATTTTACGTACTGGAAAACCGGGAAGACCACGAAAGGAATACATTGAAGCTAATTTGTCTAAGGATTTTAGACAGAACACCAGTTTGCCAGATCCAAAGGATTTAGATCAAGCCTTGTCTAGTGAAGATTCGCATCTATGGACAGGGGCAATGAAGGAAGAGTACAGTTACCTTTTGAAGAATGGAACTTGGGAACTTGTCGATCCTCCTAAAAACAAAATATAATAGGAAATAAATGGGTCTTCCGAAAGAAATTTAGAGCCGACGGCTCTATTGAACGGTATAAGGCTCGACTTGTAGCAAAAGGTTATTCCCAAAAATACGGTATTGATTATGAGGAAACCTTTGCACCAGTTGTACGCCACAGTACATCAGAACAGTTTTAGCCTTGGCCGTTGAATATGATTTACTAGTCCATCAAATGGATGTTCAGTCTGCCTTCTTGAATGGTGATGTCAAAGAAGAAATTTACATGACACAACCAGAAAATTTCGAGTCAAAGAAATATCCAAGAAGGGTATGTAAACTAAAGAAGGCTATATATGGTCTGAAACAGGCTGGAATGACTTGGCATGCAAAGCTCGATTCAGTATTAAAAGAAATGGGCCTAGAACAGATGAAAACTGATAACTGTGTCTACATTAAAAGAGAAGGAGTTCTTCTGGTTGCAATATATGTTGATGATATGATTATTGCTGCAGAAGAAGAGAACACGCTGATTTGCTTCAAAGAAAGTATGAAGAAGTTGTTTGAGATAAATGATCTTGGAGCATTGAATTATTGTCTTGGGATACGGGTACAGAGAGGAGTGGATGGATCTATATCTCTCGATCAGGAAAGATACATTGAAGAACTTCTAGAGAAATATGAGATGAAAGAATCAAAACCGATCTCTACGCCCATGGACCCTAATTACAAAGTGACAAAAATATCACCTATAGATGGTGAGAATGAGCCAGTAGATAAGGTAGAGTATCAATCTTTGATAGTATCACTGATCTACCTATCTGTCTCAACAAGGCCTGATATTGCCTATACGATCAGTACTTTAGGGCAATTTAGCAACGATCCTAGAAGACAACATTGGAATTTTCAAAGCGTGTTCTCCGCTACTTGAGAAAAACATCGGGCCTAAAGATTACTTTCAAAAAATCGATGAAGGAACTTTATGGTTATGTAGACGCGGATTGGGGCGGAAACCTCATGGACAGAAAGTCTCATTCAGGATTTGTGTTTTACTTGGCAGGCGGTCCAATAGCGTGGGAATCCAAAAAACAACAGACTGTTTCCCTTTCAAGCACTGAATTGGAATACATCGCACTTTGTGAAGCTGGTAAGGAGGCTGTTCACATGAGGATGCTTTTAGATGAATTGGGATTTGGTGAAATATTGAAAGGACCTACAGTTTTGAGGACAGACAATCAGGGAGCTCGGCAATTGACAAGGAATCCTGTGTACCATGCGCGAACGAAGCACATTGACATCAAATGGCATTACATCAGAAATATTTATAATGAAGGTCTTGTCGAGGTCGTCCATACACCAACCCAGGAGAATGTAGCGGATATCTTCACCAAGAGTCTGACAAAGGTCTCTCATGAGAGGTGTATTCATGAATTAGGAATGTAGAAATTGAGGGAGGGTGTTGGAATAATCAATTTCAACATTCTACCTCTTTTATTTTTTTTGACCAATTGACCGCTATATATATATGATAATTGCTGCCATTGTGTTAGTGGAGCATGTAAAGTAAGATGCTTTAAGTTTATCTAAAATTTGAGTATAACTAATTAAACTTTCTTTCTTTAAAAACATTTCCCGGCCTTCTCCTTCCCTTTTTTTTCCAACAACCTTTAACACACAAAAAAAAGAAAATTACTCTACTTTTTATAATAAACTTGAGAAAAAAAATTTCTTTCGAACCGGTATTCAGGGTTTAATACCAAATCTATAATCACAAACTGACACTCGGGTACTTGTTAGTTTACATGGGATTATTCCATTTGTCCTCTAGCTGCCCAAAGCTAGAGCTTCTCACACCTTCGGGACTTTCAGGTGGAGGACAAAGACCTTCACATGGTCAATACAACTGCTGCTCCCAGAGCAGTCAGAAGAAAAGGAATTATGGGACTCTCTCCCTTGACATCCAGTGTGTGCTCCCAGAGCACATGACAAATGACATTTCCCACAACCTTGCTAGTGCTCTCCTACAAGAAGAGAAACTTAGCTGGAGAGAGTGCACTCCTACAAGAAGAGAAACTTAGCCGGAGAGCCTATATCTCATCCAGGGTCAAAAATCCAGTTTTGAAAATAAATGGACCAGTTTGAGCCTAACATACATAAACAAAGAAAAAAATTGAAATCAAATTTATACCTCCACATGAAGTGAAGAAACTCTGCCTAAGAAGATATAACTGATTGTCAGTGAGTTTACAGATCCCTGATGATAGACCAAACTATTAAGGTCCTAGCACATTTTGTATAAAGTTACAAGATCCTATCCTACCAATATTTTAATTTGTCCATGTCTAACATACTGTTGGCCTGAAGTTTGATATCTCATTCACTATCCTTTGGTACATTGACCTCGCACGGCCACACATAACAGAAAACAGCCTTTGTTAAAAAAAATCCTAATTCACAATAAATATTAAACCAAGGTTTAACCTTGAGGTATATACCCCTTTTTTAAAATGACCTTAAAACACACACGCAAAAAAATTACCCTACTTTTTATAATAAACTTGAGAAAAAAAATTCTTTCGAACCGGTATTAAGGTTTAATACCAAATCTATAATCACAAACTGACACTCAGGTACTTGTTTGTTCACATGGGATTATGCCATTTGTCCTCTAGCTGCCCAAAGCTAGAGAATTCTCACACCTTCAGGACTTTCGGACGGAGGACAAAGACCTTCACATGGTCATTACAACTGCTGCTCCCAGAGCAGTCAAAGAAAAAGAATCATGGGACTCTCTCTCTTGACATTCAATGTGTGCTCCCAGAGCACATGACAATTGACATTTCCCACAACCTTGTGAGTGCTCTCTTCTCAAGAAGAGAAACTTTGCTGGAGAGCCTATATCTCATCCAGGGTCAAAAATCCAGTTTAGAAAAAAATAGACCAGTTTGAACCTAACATACATAAACAAAGAAAAAATTGAAATCAAATTTATACCTCCACATGAAGTTAAGAAACTCTGAAGCAGACATATCAGATTGCCAGTGAGTTTACAGATCCCTGATGGTCGATCAAACTATTGAGGTCCTAACACATTTTATATAAAGTTACAAGATCCTATCCTACCAATATCTTAATTTGCCCAGGTCTAACATAATGTTGCTTGAAGTTTGATATCTCATTCACTATCCTTCATTCATACAAAAAAAAAGTAAAAACATTTGCGGATGCATTCAAACTAAACTTGAAATCAAAAGCACTGCCTGAACATTGAACAAACAAAACAACTATTCAAAATACTAAATTCAGGGAGATAAGCACAATTGCTCTGTACCAAAGAAAATCTAGTTATGATCCACCTCCATAAACTCACAAAAGAAAATAAACTTGTAAAAATTACCACCAATTTGGTCATTCGGTACCCAAAATAGTACTCTAACATAAAAAAAAAAAAAGTGTGCATGGTTCAATAAAAAAAATAAATCCTATCTTCAAATATTCATCTAATCCTATCTATTTAACCTAAAAAATATTATCATTTACTGTAAAAGCTATCAAGAGGGCCTGTATCCCGTCCGTCCTGTGTTTACAATAAGCGTCAAAGAGAAAACAAAAAAAGTAAATCCTCAAATTAGACCATATTATAAATCCCAGAATCCTATAAAAAAGAAAACTACTTCACTGACTATTCAACTACTTCAAGATTGCTTCATAAAGATTGCTCACAGTGATGGATACCAAGAGAGCCTAAATCTCGTCTTTTAGGTGCTTCACTTTCCGAGACACAAAATCTTAGCTCCTATTTGAAAAAATGTATATCTCTCTAATCATAAAAATAGGTCTTAAATCTATACTAAAATAATAGTTTATAAAATTAATTAAAAAAAAAGGATGCACAAATGCTCTTACATTTTGATAAATTTACACAAACAAAAAAAAAAGGTTAAAAAAATCTAGAAATTACCCTATAAAAATGAAATATAAAAACTTTTGCTCTAAAATTATATTGTTCATACCATGTAAATATCTCCTTCGTACTATGAAAAGCATTATGTAGGTCAGCATATACCTCAAGGGCAGACCATTGACATGCTAACACTTCTATAAGTAAAAGTCATTATTAACCAAAAAGAATGTCGAAATGAATTTTTTCATACCCTCATGTGCAATATTCCTGTAATACCTTATTATATACGAATAATAATTATAATTTTTTGTTATTTCAAACACTTAAAAAAAAGCCTTTTTATTCAATAAATTGCCTTAGAAAATTGTTTCAATAATAAAGATGAAAAAAAATATATATTTAGGCCTAAAAAGAAATAAACTTCTGATTGGTTTCAACTATCAACTGGTTTACAAATAAAGGTAAACTTAGTGAAATGTATTTCATGAATTAAAATATTAAATCTGGATATATATAGCCATATAATAGGAAAACCTCCCTGCCAATTTCTTACATAATGGTAAGTCATTTGAAATTGACATTTGTTATATGTTTATTATGACATGTCATAGTTTCCATATTACAGTAAATTAAAAATTATTAACATCATATTTTCTTCTAAGTAAATATATTTTAAAACATCTATATTTCTCCTAAATGTTAAATATATATTTTTAAATTAATGTATTAAACAGGTTTATTATTAATGTATCTCCAATAATATTTGAAAATATAAACGTGTATTTTCTGTATAAAAGAAAGAAATGGTAATGAAATTTAATTAAAATAATAACTATTGTGTTGAACAACTTGGTTGGGGGTCACGTGGTCATTTTCAGCCAATAGTGAGCTAGAATGGGGAGAAATTCTGACGTCAGTGTTTACAATGTCCTAGCGCCAAAATTTATATTTGGTCCCTGCACATCTGGTGACTCCAGATGGTGTTTTTCGGCACTAAGTCCTAAATTTACACCAAGCTGCCAATCATGGTCGAATTTCGTCTAGGCCTAGCGTGGTTCTTTGTTCAAATTATACATTACATTCTTTAAAATGATAAAACACAGCATTAAATATACCAATTGATGTAGCTATAATCTTGTAAATTAAAAAAAATAAGCGCTATTTACCTAAATCCCACATTAGAATATACAAGTATCAGAGTCATCATCAATAATCACAATCAATAATTCTGTCACCGTTTGCTTTTGTGAATGGAATAAATACCCATAAATGGCCATTTCTTATAAGCATCGGTGGTTCAGTGGTGAGAATGCTGGCCAGGTTGTTCGATTTCCGGCCGGCCGATGCATTTTTTTTTTTACAATTTTTAAAACTCATATTATTTAGTTAATAAAAAGGCATATATTGGATTTAATAAAATATTTATTTTGCCAATATTTTGGCTGGCTGAACGCCAACCTTTATCGAGGCATTACATCTTTGTATACACAAACTCGGCGCCACTTAGTGTTATAATATCACAGTTGAAATCATTTAAAATATAAAGTAGGTGGGGAAAATTTGTGCATGAAAAAATAATCAAAAATTACAATCAGAATAAATTAAATATCTTTAAAATATTAAAGGAAAAATAATGAGGCCTATCTATATTTTTCCTTTAATATTTTAAAGATATTTAATTTATTCTTATTGTAATTTTTGATTATTTTTTCATGCACAAATTTCCCCCACCTACTTTATATTTTAAATGATTTCAACTGTTGTTATCTTGTCTTAAATTAAAAAAAAAAGACAATACAAGGTCCCGATGGCTTAACCTGAACTAAAAGCTCCTAGCTTTACAGTGATGCTGGAAACTGACTTGAAAAATTATAAATTGATAAATCAATATCTTTGTTGCAGTGATCAGAAAATTGAGTAACAACGCTGGATGTCGAGGCCTAAAGTAGAAAACAGTGATGAATAATTTAATACTTATTGAAAGAAATATTTTATTTAAAAATCACACAAATTAATATTAATACAAATATTATTCAAAACCAATTATTAAAATTTATGAGAGATAGTTCTTTTTCAGGCCTGTCAAAACCAAACGTTGGCGTCGAGACAGCTTTGTTTACCGGAGATGCGGGGTATTCTTTTTGCTCGCGCATGCGCGGGGGGCAGCGGGTGCAGTGTTGCCAGCGCTCGGTTGGCCCAAAAGTACCTATGGTCGCGTCACTCTCCCACCTTGACCTTTTGAACTTGCTATAAGGTCAATATTAATTTAAAAAAACAAAGAAGGAATTATCTCAAATCTAATAGAATGTTTTATGATTAAATTTTCTCTCAAACTTCACTTAAACCTAATCGGTAACTTGACTTTTCTTCCAGAACGCGTGTAAACTTCCCTACTTTTACTGGAGTAGTTTTCTCTTGCACTAACACGGACTCCACACCGGGTGTTTTCTCCCTGACGATCTCATCCTCCGCTGGCTTAAGCTCCCCGTCGCCTTGCTCTACGTCCTCAGATGGTACTTCAAGTGGGAACAATCGTTGAACTGCACGCTTCATGAATCCAGACTTAGTCTTAACTTCCACAAGTCTTCGCACATTGTCAGTTCCAGGAAACACCTTCCTAATCTTTCCCATAGGCCAGTTTATTTGCTTCATGTTTTCAACCTCCACAAGAACGATATCTCCAACTTTTAACTGTCGTTGTTTCTTGCGATTGTCGTGATGCACCAACAATCCTAGGTACTCGCTTCTGAACCTCTTACGGAATTCCTTCAGGAGTCGTTTGCGTTTCTCATAGCTCTTCCCAAAGTTACACCTGAATTCATTTAGATCAATCTCTCCTTCAGTTCTTGGTTCTCGAAGAAACATCTCTGGGGTTAATGGCACAAGGTCATCATTGTCCTCAGCAATGTAGGTGAGTGGTCGCGCGTTGATAACTCGTTCACAGTTTTCGAGGATCGTCACCATTTCTTCGTAGTTGACAACACGTTTTCCCAGCAATCTTCGAAGCAGCTTTTTGGTGAGTCCAACAATTCTCTCGATCCAACCTCCCCACCACGGTGCTGCCGGAGGATTGAGCTTCCATTTCACTCCAAAATGAACTCGATAAGTTCGTTCCGGAGTCCAACTAGATTCGTCCCATTATCTGAGTAGATGACTGCAGGGCAACCTCGTCTTGCTACGAACCTCTCTACTGCTCCCACCAATGCTTCCGTCGATAGGAAGTCACCAGTTCGAGGTGGACCGCACAGTATACGCCACAGGTGAAGATGACGAACCAAACCTTCTGTCCATCTTCCAGATATAAAGGTCCTCCGAGGTCAATTCCTGTCACCTCAAAAATCACAACATCTCGTACGCGATGTTGAGGCAATGATGCTTCTGGTACGTCGACTCGCTTGGTTTCAAATCGTCGACAGCGAGGGACATTTATGAATTACATGACGAACTAGTTGTCGAGCTTTTGTAATCCAGAACTTCTCTCTTAGTACTGATCGCAGCGTCTGGGCTCCACAGTGGTACATTTTCTCGTGGACTGATTTCACAATTAGCTCTGTGACCGGATGATTCGTTGGATCAAAATTGGCAATCGGAACAGTTCATCGTCATTTCGATTCACTATCCTCATTTTCACTCTCCATAATCCTTCTTTATCTTTGAACGCGTGTAGCTGCTTCATCTTGGGATCTTCCTCACCGATCGATTCACTCTGTATTATCTTAACTAGGGACTTTTCAGCACTGTCTAGGCTCCTCTTGTGAGATGATATCTCCTTTGTATTCAGAGGGCTTGAAACGTAGCATCCACGCGATTACTCTCAGTATTTGTGTTAGAGTCACTTCACGTTTTCCCTCGTATAGATTCAGATACCATGGATTCTACTCGGGCTTTTTGGCTACAAATCCAGCCACCACAGTCTTCCTTCTCTCTTCTTCAATGGCTTCCAGATCATACTGTACTTTTGATACTGGCCAGTCTTCTTTCTTTTCCTGAAGCCATTTTGGTCCCTCCCACCATCCGGATTTTGTGAATTTCGAAGGGGATTCACCACGGGATGGGAGATCTGCTGGATTGTGTTCCCCTGTGACATGGTTCCAATCTTCACTCTTCGTAAGTGTTGTGATCTCCTTGACACGGTTGGAAACGAACTGAGCCCAATTCTCTTGTTGTTGTATCCAGTATAGGGCAGGACTGGAGTCTGTCCAACATTGAATCTTCTCCGGACTTTCTTCTAAATTTTCCAGAACATGCACCAACAGTCGTCCTCAATCAAACAGGCTAATAGCGCCAGTCGTGGGAATCGTGATCCTCTTAATAGTTGCCAGTCGATTTCTTGCTTCAACGAATCGCACTACTATGACTGACGCATTCTTTATTCGCATGAAGATCACCGTTGCGTACGCTATAGCTGAAGGGTCACAAAACACGTGCAATGTTGTTCTTCCTTTGATAGGTAAGATCCATCGAGGTATCTTTATCTGATCCAATTCTAAAGCTTGCTTCCTCCATTTTATGAACTCGACCCGTCTGTCTTCGTTCAGCTGTTCATCCCATGATTTATACTCCTTCCAAGCATCTTGAACCATCTTCTTAATCTTGATTGTAGCTGGACAGGTAAATTGAATCGGATCAAAAATGCGATGGCAGGCTGAGAAGATACTTCTCTTTGTGATTGATTTTTCTTCATCTATATTTTTCAATGACTGCACATTAATGGCAATAGTGTCAGTCTGAAGGTGCCATTTCATACCCAAAATAGAGGCTGGATCTTGTTCTGTGATTCCAGGTTCATTCCACATCCAGTCTCGTAACTCAAATTTGGCTTGCATCATGATGTCGGAGGATTCCTTGATAATTTTTTTTGACATCATGTGTAGATGACAAACTAAGAATGCAGTTGTCAACGTAAAAACTTCGGGCAAGAAGTTCTGCGCACCTATTATCTTGAAACTGCGGCAGGCTCAAATGATACTTAATGGTTGCAGCTAGCAGAAAAGGACTTGAGGTAAGGCCAAAGACTACTCGGCAATGCCTGTAAAATTTTAGTGTCTTCTGGTCCTTTTTCCACCAAAGGAACCGAAGGAATTCACGATCTTCTTCTCGAACCTGAATTTGGAGAAAAGCTTTTCGCATGTCTGCAATGATTCCATACTTTCCAAGACTAAACCGCAAGAGCAAATCAGGAATGAGCTCAATCAGGTTGTCTCCTTTTTCCAGACATTGATTTAATGATGGGAGCCCCTTTTTCTTGCAACTTGCGTCGAATACTGGACGAATAGGAGTGGTGTGACTATCCTTGAGCACTGGGCGATGAGGAAGATAACTGCACTCCTCCCATTTATCCTCAACTTCCTCGATGAATCTCTCTTTTTCCCACTCCTCAAAAATAGTATCATACTTCTCATACAGCATCTTGCCCTGGACATTCCTTGTTGTAGTCAGCAATCTATTTTCTGTAGTTCAGCGATTGACCGGAACTGGTGGATGTCCAGCTATCCATGGTAGTGACACGATGTACCTTCCGCTTTCGTCTCGTTTCACAGTCTCCTTGAAATGAGTGTTGGAGGCTTCGATTAAATCTTTCCTAGATTTTGTTTCTGCTGCATCCATGATGCCAAGCACATCTAATTTCCATAAATCCTGAACGTCGAAACTGTTAACGTGAAATGAAGTCACGATCAGGCATGAATCTTCTATGTCTTTCCCTATTGCTGGTCCCATTACTGTCCACCCCAACTTGGTTTCTGTTGCCACAACTCCATTTTTCAATATTTGCATTCTGCCTGTCAGAATGCTGCTAAGCAAGTCTGAACCAATCAACATGTGGATTGATATCTCTTCACCTTGGCATATGTCAGTCAAGTTGATCCCTCGAGCTTTTAACTCATTGAGTATAGTATGATCCTGTACTTGACTGATGTGTCCGCAAATTACCTTCTGATCCAAGAATTTGAGATCATCCATGTATTCGTTGTTGAGGCTGGAAACATTTACTTTGTACACATTGTGCTTTTTTTGACGAATTTCTCCGCCTCCAAACAGATTGTGGGTAAGTGTAACTTGCTGCACTCTCTTTAGGCCCAGTGCGTCCACCATTCTCTTTGAAATATGGGACCGCTGGGATCCACAGTCAAGCAACACTCGAACATTATGCTTCCCCTTTGGTCCGCTTATCTTGACTATCAGAGTTTGTAGATAGACTCCTCCCACGGTAGCGTTGTTTAAAGTTGTTGACGTGAATTGATTGGCGGTCTCTTGCTCTGTTGCAGGACTTTCCCTTGAAACCTTTAGTTCCGCTTTTTGGAGATGAGAAGTCTTCTGGGCTTCCAAAGTAAGACACATAATGGGGTAATGCTTCCCTCCGCAGACAGGGCAACATGGCTTAATCCGGCATTTCTTGAATCCGTGGCCAGGAAGCAGGCACCAAAAACAAACATTCTTCACTTTAGCCTTATCTTTCTTCTCTGGTAGATGCATCCGCTGTCCACTGTAGCATTCTTGACTCGGGTGACCATTCCCACAAAAGATGCAGTTGTTTCGCATCTGAGTGGTGTTGGCGAGGTCAGTAGCCGTCGGCATTTTACTTCCAGTATTCTTCTTAGAAAGAGATTTCCTGTTTGATCGATCATCCTTCGCATCTTGATTGTTGTCGATCTTGAACGCTGCTTTGGCCATATTCACTCGACTCTCGCCCTTCACTTCTGTCTTCAAAAACGTCATGAGTTGTGTCAACTTATCCTGTACTCCTCTTCCGCTCACCGTATATTGACTTTGTTCCCATACTCTAAGGGTGTCCTCTGGTAGCGCTGATTCGACGAGTAGATACAGCATAGCCGCAAACTTGTCACGAGCGACGCCCAATGTTTCTAATGCTCGCAGTTGTGTCTCCAGTCTATCGTAAAGCTTCACTACAGACATCTTACCTTCGGCTCTCACATTCTGAAGCACATTCTGAAGCAGGTCACGTACATAAATCTCAACAAGCATTTCATCCTCTCCAAAACGTGATTTGATATACTCGATGACTTTAGGATAGTTATCGGCACTCGGTGGAAAACTTTCGACTGCTTCTCTTGCCTCGGAGTTCTCGGCGGTGGCTTGAAAGAGATACTGAAACTTAGTTTCTGGAGGCATCTGTGGATCCCGGTCAATCGTGCTGAACTGACTCCAGAATGTAATCCATTCTCTTGGTTCTCCCCCAAACTTCTTGAACTCCAGCTTCGGTAGTCGATAGTTCATTGCTGCTGTGCCGCTGATTGTACTAACGTCATCCTTTTCCGCAAGAGCCTCGTAATCAGTCATAATGTTACTGAAATTATCTTCGTACTCACAAACGGATTCGTACTCGGCAGTGAAAATGTCTTCAGACGCTGATTCTCGTAGGAGAGCTTCTTCCATCCTCATGTTCAATATTGAAACCTTTTCATGGTGGGTCTGGAGTCGGCGGAGGATTTTCTCCACATCTGCTTTCTTGACTTCCTTCTTCTTGATCTCTGTTTCGAGCTCATTGAACGCCTTGGTGAACCTTGCACGCACTGGCGTCCTAAGCTTTTTCAGTTCAGCACTACTAACTGGTTGGTCAGCCATCCTGAGAAGTAATCACTGGTTCACAGTTGTACCTTTGTGTAATCAGTAATTCTTCAATCTGTATCCTGCCGGCTGCGCCAAAATGTTATCTTGTCTTAAATTTGAAAAAAAAAAAGACAATACAAGGTCCCGATGGCTTAACCTGAACTAAAAGCTCATAGCTTTACAGTGATGCTGGAAACTGACTTGAAAAATTATAAATTGATAAATCAATATCTTTGTTGCAGTGATCAGAAGAATTGAGTAACAACGCTGGATGGCGAGGCCTAAAGTAGAAAACAGTGATGAATAATTTAATACTTATTGAAATAAATATTTTATTTAAAAATCACACAAATTAATATTAATACAAATATTATTCAAAACCAATTATTAAAATTTATGAGAGATAGTTCTTTTTCAGGCCTGTCAAAACCAAACGTTGGCGTCGAGACAGCTTTGTTTACCGGAGATGCGGGGGGTATTCTTTTTTGCTCGCGCATGCGCGGGGGGGGCAGCGGGTGCAGTGTTGCCAGCGCTCGGTTGGCCCAAAAGTACCTATGGTCGCGTCAACTGTGATATTATAACACTATGTGGCGCTGAGTTTGTGTATACAAAGATGTAATGCCTCGATAAAGGTTGGCGTTCAGCCAACCGAAATATTGGCAAAATAAGTCTTTTATTAAATCCAATATATGCCTTTTTATTATCTAATGAATTAAATATGGATTGCTCTATTTTCAAACGATTTATATTATTATTATTAAAATATACAAGTATCAGAGTCATCAATTCTGTCATTGTTTGCTTTTGTGAATGGAATGCTTTTACCTAATTTACGTAACTAATATGACTGAAATTTTAGCAGTATGTTAAGTAGAATCTGGAAAAACTTATATTGAATATTTCAGGTCTCTATCCCGAATATTCTTAGAGTTATTTGCAAATTTGAGTTGCAAATTTGCTCTTTCGCTCGCAAGCAGCGCCTCAAGCGGTGAAGATGGGAGGTAATACAGCTGACATAATGTACATGTAAAACGTGTTTTAACAGGACATAGAAAAAATATGGAAGAGAAATTTGTCGCATTTTTAGCCAAGAAAAATTGAAATTGACAGGTTCTGGGCAAAAATAGTTGTTTTTTTAGTCAGAAAATGATTATGACAATATTGCTGTATCATATTTGATTATCAGATACAAAATTATATCAGCAGAGACCACGGGTGAAGCCAGTTCATTTTTAGTATGCAGGAACAAAATTCTAACAGAAAAACATTCATTCGAGCAGAAGACAAAGCTAGATCATCTCTTTATAAAAATATTGCTTCTCAAACACAAATTTTGGAGCGGGACGTTTCACAAGAATGACATCCACGGCGCCAATTTATAATTGTAACGAATAGTATTTGAATAAAAGCATTCAATAGGGCCTGGGTGTTGGGCAACGGTCAAATTGGTCATTCGGCCAGTAATTAATATTATTGATTCTGGACATCTTGGGGTCAGCTTCGGAAAGGTTCAGGGCTCAAGGTGGAGCTGGTGTTCTGCATGAAGATGGTGATTATAACACCCACCATGGGCTTGTGGCTTGCCCATAGGCATGCTGGAGTCTGGCTTGATACTGGGGGAGTCAGGTCAAGCACCATAGGTCGGTGGCTCGACCACCAGGGAGGGGTGTCTGAGTCCATCTCAGACTAGCTTGGTAGGGCCAGGTCATCCACCATAGGTCAGGTGGCTTGACCACAGGAAGGGGATCTCAGTCTCTGGCTCAGTGCCGCCAAGGCTAAATGCGGCTTCAGGGTCCATCTCGACACCTCGCAATCACCAGAGGTTTGTGGCTTAGATGGACAAAGGTGGGATATGGTTAGGTTAGTTGGTTTTCTGGGTTATTTTGGCATATTATGGTCACGAGGTGTCCCAACACATGAGCCTATCTTTCAACTGATCATCCAAATATTTAATTTCACAAATTTCATTTAATTTTGCCACATAGGCAGATACAGATCCAGTGCCTTGAATTCTTATATTGAAGTGATATAATCAGTGATTTTAGCGCAAAAAAAATGGTCGAGATTTTAAACAATATTCCATAATCTTTTAAATGTGCCAACAAAATTTATAAAGAAAATGCTTCTGAACCTATAAAAGTTAATAAAACTGTTTTTTATTGTTCAGTTTTTCAATAGGATTTGCTATGAAATAAAAATTCATTTTTTCCAGATATGCAATTCATTTTTCAGGCATAGATAAATCAAAATATCTTTAAAAGAATATAGTAAGTTATAATAGTTAGGAAGGAGTGAACCATACATAACGCTTTATATATATTTAGCAATTTATATTTTGATATCAATATTTTAAAAATTATTTATTTAAAATCTTACATCTTCTCTTAAACGCGAATGAATTGAGATAATGTATACATTAAAAAATACCACAGATTAAAGTTAGATTATGTTGTGTTTTAACTTTAAAAGCATACAAAAATATAATAAACTTGAATTTGTTTATTCAAGTCTCAAAAAACAAAGCTTTACATATGGAACAAATAATAATGAAGAAGAAGAAAGAAACATTTTAGGAAAAGCAAAAACAAAAGTACTGGTCAAAAAGAAACATTTAAAATCACAGATTAATATCTTCAACACTTCCCCTTAATCAGATTTCAAATGTCCCTTATACCCAGTAGGTCATAGTTGGTCATAATGTCAGTAACTTGATCTTTTCCAGAAATATGTTCTACATTGAAAATACCTTCTTGATACTTTTCTCTCACAAAATAGTGTCTTACTTCTATAATTGGTTGTTCTTTTAGTGGAGAAATTTCACTAAAAAGTCTATTTAACCAAATGACTTCCTTTGCTGTATTGCTTGCTGCCACGAGTTCGGCCTCAGTTGTTGACAAATATACTGATCTTTGTTTTTGGCTAAGCCAAGAAATAGCACCACCAGCCAGTTTACACACAACTCCACTGGCAGATCTTCTAGTTTCTGGGTCTCCAGCAAAATCTGCATCACTGAAAGATTCCAAAACTCCTACTTTATGACCCTTTTGGTACATAATTCCATATTCAGTTGTTCCTACTAGATATTTGAAGAATCGTTTAACTGCTTCCAGTCATATTTTGTTGGTGCTGCATGTTTTTGAGAAACTTTATTTAGTGCAAAAGTGATATCCGGTCTTGTTAAGCAGCTCAGATGCATCAGACTACCAATCGCTTCACGAAAGGGAACATTTTATAGAATCTCTGCTTCCCCAGGAACATTAGAATTATCAGTTGGTGTTCCCACTTTATTCGCTTGAGACATATTGAATTTCTCAATAATTCTTTTCATATATGCCTTTTGATTTATAAAGATTGACCCATCCGGCTGCCGCTCTATCTCAATACCCAAAAAGTAATTTAATGGTTCACTTGTGATCTTAAATGAAAACATTAGTTCATCAAGAAATTCTTTGATTTCCTGTTCATTTGTACCAGCTATGATTCCATCATCAACATATATGGCAATAATGAGTAGTTGATCATTTGTTTTTCTGAAGAATAAACAGGGGTCAGCTGTACTTTCCTTCAGACATCTTTCTTTCATGAAGTTGACTATTTTCTGATTCCAGCATCTTGGTGACTGTATAAGTCCATAGAGACTTTTCTTCAATTTCCATACAAGATCTGTTCCATTGTTGAATCCTTCAGGTTGTTTGATATAAATTTGATCTTGTAAGTCTCCATAGAGAAAGGCTGTCTTTATGTCAAACTGTACCAATTTTAAGTCTTCATTAGCAGCAATTGCTAAAAGAGTTCTTATGGTGTCATGTCTTGCCACAGGACTAAATGTTTCTTCATAATCTATACCCTTCTTTTGTGCAAACCCTTTTGCCACCAGTCTTGCCTTATATCTTGTAATCTCTCCTTTAGAATTCAATTTGGTCTTTAATACCCATTTACAATCAATTGGTTTTTGGCCAGGTGGTAATGTTGTGCATTCGTATACATCATTTTCCGTTAAAGAATTCATTGCTTCATTCATTGCTTCTTTCCAAAACTGTGCATTTGGAGAATCCATTGCTTCTTTGTATGTCTTGGGTTCAAGACCTTCTGCAATATTTATTTCAGCATCAATATACCTTTGAGGTTTTGATATATTTGATCGATCTCTTAGATTGTATACATCTGATGTTTGAACATTGCTTTCAATTTTTTCAATATCTTGAGTATCATTTTGTTCATCAATCTGATTACTTGAAATTTCCTTATTTCTCTTTTCAATATCAAGGCTAAATGTTGGTATAGTTTCCTTGAATATTACATCCCTACTTGTGACAACTTTGTTTGAGTTCGGCATCCAGATTCGATACCCATCCTTGTTACTGCAATAACCAACTAAAATACCTTTTTCGCTTTTGGCATCTAACTTCTCTTTTCATCAGGCACATGAACAAAACATTCAGTTCCAAATATTCGAAGATGATCAACTGCCGTTTTTTTTATCAACCCATAGTCCATAAGGTGTCTTTTCCTCAATTTGTGTTGGTCCTGTTCTATTCAAAACATATGTAGCAGTGTTAACTGCCTCTGCCCACAGCTTTAGGCCCATATTTTTGGCATATATCATTGAACGAGCCGCTTCTATTAAAGTCCTGTTTTCTCTTTCGGCTGAACCATTCAGTTGTGGAGTATATGGCATTGTGATCCTATGATTAATACCATATTTGTTTGTAATTTTTGAGGTTTCTTTATTTACAAACTCCTTTTCTCCATCTGAGAATTTATTTCACTATATGTCCAGTAGTCTTTGTTTCCAAGATAAATTGTTCTAGCTTTTCAATGACTTGTGACTTTTCTTTTAGGAAATACACTGATTGGTATTTTGTAAAATCATCTTTGAAACACACAAAGTATCTCATCCCTCCTTTCGAAACCTCCTGCATAGGGCCACATACATCTACATGAATTAAGTTTCCAGGTTGAATAGAAGCATATTGTTCTCTTGATCCAAAACTCAGTCTATGTTGTTTGCCATAAATGCATGCCTTGCAAGGTTCATTGGTCATGACTGCATCTATTCCTTGTTCTTTAAGCCATTTTGAACATGTCTTTTATTTTGATGTCCAAATCGTTCATGCCATAGTTGTAGCATATTGACATTTTGGGTTTTGGCTAAATTGACTTCTGCAGCATTTTCAGGTTTGATACTTGTTATTAACATACCATACAAGCCTCCTGGTAGTCTTTTCCCTTCTATAATAACTTCTCCAGTTGTGTTGTCTTAAAAAGTTTACAACCTTTTTTATCCATTTTCATTTCAAACCCTTTATCCAATGTGGACTGTAATGACATCACATTACGACTGAAATTGGGAACATACCATACATCAGTTAGGTAGTGAGTTTGCCATTTACCTTTTACACAAGTTCCAATTGTTATAGTTCCACTTCCATAAGCTATAAATTTTTCATTACTTCCAACTTTAACAGTCCGTTGTGTAGGAAAATCCTTATAAGAAGTATAAAAACTTGCATTTTTTGTAATCTGGTTAGTAGCTCCTGAGTCACCAATCCAAATGTCTTCATCTTGTTCATTGAATCTTTCACTGATTAAACTTTCACTTAATTTTGAATTAAGTTTTAATTTAGTTTAATCCTTTTCTTTATCCTTTAGTTTCTTCTGTTTTGCATACCTACAATCTTTGGCCAAGTGTCCTTGATGAGCCGATTTCTGACGCTATCGTCCCGAAATCCATGAACCTCTTTCATTCTCAGGGAGTTCACGAAAATAATACATCCTGCTATATAAAAGGTATAATTTACATGTATCCTGCGCGCACTGGGGTTAAAAAAAAAGAATGACAGACAACTATATGTTTGGATTAAGACTACAATGTATTTATTTATCTCTTAAGACGAAAAAAAAAACACAAAGATAAGAAATAAAATAAATAAGATATGCAATGAGGATAGGTTGTGAGAAAATTTACATGGATATACCTGTTTAACAAATCATTATTAAAAAAAATACTTAACTTAGTGCTTCAGTTGGAAGGCTGGGGGAAATTCCTTCCACTCAAATCTTGTAGAACTACATTTTTTTTACGAGCTTCCCTATCCTATCCGCTCTAAAACTGGCCCTCACTAAAGCTTGACCGTGACTAACTTTTTCTCCCAGGGTGACCGAAAAAAAAAAATAAAAAAAAAATTAATAATAAATCTTTATCTGGTCACCCTCTGTGATAAAAAAAGGAAATTTTTAAAAATAAAAATAAAAAAATATAATAAAATTTTCATTCGAAATATTATTTTAAATTATTAAAAAAATAAATAGCTGCTTATTTAAAATAAAAAGAAAATTTATTATATAGTACTATAAGTTATTTACAAAAACTAGAAATAAAAAAGGAGGTGAAGAAATGGGCTGGTTTTACAAAGAAGGATTCTCGAAGTCCTCTTCTTTCTTGTCGAGGCAGCTTCTTCATTGTCCACCAGCTTTCCATTGATACTGTGGGTGAACTTTGTGGAGGCCCCAGAAGTGGCCTCTACAGTCCTTCCCCGCCAAGGCCACGGGATTTGGGCTTGCGAGGGAGCAGTACAAATCTCCGGGGTCAAAAGTGGAGGTCGGGGGATGCTCTGGATTAGAGGAAACAATAGCACTGTCGAAAAAATAAATGTCAAAACAAAGGGCGCCATGCATTCTATTTATTCGCCAGTTGAATGCAAGACTGGCTTTTTTAATTCCACTCTGTGACACGTATAGTATTGTGATAAGTATATCCGGAGTCTTAGGGTGCCTGGAACACAAGGGTTATAAACACATATATACATCTATTTATATGTAAGATTTGACACATTTGTGGGAAGGTGCATACCTACTAGTTTAAAAAATAATGCTTAGTAACTAAAAAATAATAAAAGAGTCAATAATGAATAATAATCTGAATTATAATGAATTCAAACTAAAATAAAATAAAAATAAAATATAAATAAGATCCAATAATGAATTCAAATCTGAACTATAATGAATTCAAACAAAAATTAAATAAATAAGAGAGCCAAAATGAATTCAAACTTGGACTATAATGAATTCAAACCAAAAAAATAATAATAAAAGAGCCAATAATGAATTCAAAACTAAAAAAATTAAATAAATAAAAGAGCCAAAATGAATTCAAACCTGAACTAAAATGAATTCAAACAAAAAAATAATAAAAAATAAAGGAGCCAAAAATGAATTCAAACAAAAATAAAAGAGCCAATAATGAATTCAAACAAAAATAAAAGAGCCAATAATGAATTCAAACTAAAATTAAATTTAAAAAAATAATAATGAATTCAAACCTGAACTAAAATAATTTCAATCTGGAAAAAAAAGTAAAAGAGCCAATAATGAAAAAAAAATTAAATAAATAAGGAAACCAATAATTAATTCAAACCTGAACTATAATGAATTCCAACCAAAAAAATAAAAATAAAAGAGCCAATAATGAATTCAAACAAAAATAAATAAGTAAAAGGCCAATAATTAATTCAAACAAAATTAAATAAATAAAAGGCCAATAATGAATTCAAACCTGAACTATAATGAATTCAAACCAAAAAATAATAATATTAAAAGAGCCACTAATGAATTCAAACAAAAAAATAAATAAATAGGAAAACCAATAATGAATTCAAACCTGACTATAATGAATTCCAACCAAAAATAATAATAAATAAAAGAGCCAATAATGAATTCAAACACGGTGACTTCACATCCGACTTGACCTGTCAGTCAAATTTATCTCTATCAGTTCCATGCCTTTTTCGTTGAAACTGTTGGATTTAATTTCCAAGCTTATTATCATTGATGATATTTTATTGATATTTGACTACTCTGTTTTTGTTGATTGTTCGATAGCACTTATATAATTTGATTGCTGTATTTCCCATTATATATCTTTCTTTATATTATGTTTTAATTGTAATGTTTGTATGATTAAATAAAATCATTAATCTAAAAACTCCTTCATTAACTAAAAACTTCCTTCAATGGTTATGGGCCGAGCACTTTTCCCACTGCGCAAATAAAAAAGGCTTAAGTCGAGCGTCAACATTCTTGAAAATAAATCAAATTTACCGAAAAGGTAAGATATACACATCTTCAGAAAATGGAGAATAGTGTACAAGTTCCCAAATTTGACGGAAAAAACTTCGCTTCTTGGAAATTTAGGATCGTATCAATTTTAGAAGGCAAATAATTGGACGACCTTTTGGAAGGTGATCCGCCAGAAGATGAAGTTATATTCAAAGAATGGAAGAAGAAAGATGCTCAAGCTAAAGGAATCATCACATGTGCAATGACTGACTCCTTAGTCGCCTTAATATTAAATTGCAAAACAAGCAAAGATATTTGGATAGCGCTGCATGAAAGATATGAAGGAGATAAAAAGAAAAGGATCATTGAGGCCCGAAACGACGTTTCAAGATTGACAATGAAGAAAGAAGAAAATTGGGAAGAATATCTATACAGATCAGAGAAGCTATTAGAACAAGCAAGAAACCTTGGTGCAGAGATAGAAGATCAAGAATTCACCACTTCAGTGATCAGAGGACTACCCCAAAAGTACAACCTTGTTGCACTTCAACTGAATTGCCAAATGAAGGTAAGCATTTCTGATCTTAAAAATTGCTTAAAACTTTACCATGAAAGATTCACTCATGAAGAAAAGGAAGGAAATTCCAAAGCATTCAATACAATACATAAAGAATCTTTCTCAAACAGTAAGCATTTCCACAAAAATAGAAATGGTAATAAGCCTATTTGTTTCATTTGTGCTAAGCCTGGCCACAAGGCTATAGAATGTTGGCATAATCCTAAAAATAAAAGAGGGAGTGAAAATAAACAAACCTCAAAGAATAAACCTGAACATCAAAATAAGGCAAAATTTGTAAATTTGCAACCTGAGGAACATGTGTCCAACATCAAAGAATATGAAACTACTCAACAACCTGAAGAATGGGTGATTGATAGTGGGGCTAGCTGTCACATGACATCAAATAGAGATCTATTAAAGGAAGAAAGGGAGGTTCACAAAACAATAAAACTTGCAGATGACTCTGAAATAATATCCAATGCAGAAGGAGCAATTGAAATTGAAGGACAGAATAAGTTGATTAGGCTTAATGATGTCCTATATGTTGAAAAATTGTCAGGTAACTTAATGTCTGTTAACAAACTGGTAGATGACAATAAAAAAGTACTTTTTGATAAGGATGGAGGACATATAATGGAGGAAGATGGAGAGGAAATTTTGATGGCCCAAAGAATAAATGATTTCTACATAATCAAAACATCAGCACCAGAAGAAATTCCATCACAGGCTTTAAAGGCTACTCTTCATACCTGGAATGATTGGCACAAAAGATTGGGACACCTAAATGAAGAATACATGAAGCAAATGTTGAAGAATAATTCAGCTCACAATTTCAATACCCAATCCCAGAATATGGACACTTGTCAAGTTTGTATTCAGGCCAAACATCCTAGAACACCCTTCAAACCAGTCCTATATCCTCAATCTACTAGACCATTGGACTTAATACATATTGATTTGATTGGACCTATTCAAGAGGAATCAATTGGAGGTGCTAAATATGTATTAACACTTGTTGATGACTTTTCTAGAAAAATATTTGTAGAATTTCTCTCATCCAAATTGGAAACTTTTGACATCATCAGATCTTTCATTGAAGAAATTGAAAAGGAAAAAGAAATCAAAGTCAAACAATTAAGATCAGATAATGGAAAAGAATTCACAAATCATCAAATGACTCAATATTTAAAAGGTAAAGGCATTAAGCACCAACTGACAAATGTTTACACACCCCAACAAAATGGTATCTCAGAAAGGTATAACAGAACACTGATTGAAGGAACAAGAGCTTTGCTGATAGACTCACAACTTCCATTGAGATATTGGGCAGAAACAATGTCAACCTTTGCTTATTTGAAAAATAGAACACCTTGTAAAAAATTGGGATGGATAACTCCTGAAGAGAGATTTTCAAATAGAGGCCAACTGTAGCTCATCTAAAGATATTTGGATGCATAGCTTACTACTATGTACACAAGCACAAAAGAGGAAAATTTCAACCTACAGCCAAGGCTGGAATATTTGTTGGCTATTCAAGCACAAGAATGGCTTGGAGACTAATTGATCCTGAAAATGAAAATGTAATTGAAACAAGAGATGTTAAATTTCTTGAAAATAAATTAGGAAAGGAAATACTAAACAAAATGATTCAGATGACACTCAAAAATAGTTCCTTTACAATTTTCCAGAAGAGACTATCCCAGAAACTTCTGAAGAAGTAGAAAATCATGATGATCATTCTCATTCTGATCTTGAAAATCAAGATGAACATTCTGAACTTCCTTACAATCTCAGACCAAATTTGAAAGATAAACTTTACTATGAGCTTTCTTCAGATGATGAACCTATTGAAGACAATGAAGGCAAAGATCCCACCTATGATCCAACTGTAGGAGCACTCAAGCTTTCCCATGGAAACTTACTACCATCATCTTATGAAGAAGCAATTAATCATCCTGATTCACCTTTGTGGCAACAAGCAATGGATAAGGAAATTCATTCTCTTCAGAACCATCATGTATGGGACCTTACTGAATTACCTGAAGGTGCTAAAGCAATAAAATCCAAATGGATATTTTCAAAGAAAATGGATCCTCAAACCAATCAGGAGATCTACAAAGCAAGACTTGTTGCTTTGGGCTGCTCTCAGGAATATGGGACAGACTACACAGAAACCTTTTCTCCAGTGATGAAAACAGATTCATTTAGAACTCTTCTAGCCTATGCTACAATGGCAGGATATGAATTTCACCACTTTGATGTTGAAACAGCATTCCTGTATGGAAAACTTTCAGAGACCATCTACATGACCCAACCTCCAGGCTACCAGGATGACAAGAAAAAGACCTCTGTATGTATACTAAATCAGGCATTGTATGGACTTAAACAGAGTGGTAGGGTATGGTATGAAACATTTACAGAATACCTTTTTGAAATAGGTTTAACACAACTTAAATCTGATAAATGTGTTTTTACTTTTAGAAATGGCAATTCACATTTACTTTTAGGACTGCATGTTGATGATATGATAATCATTAATTCTAATCCTGAAATTTTGCATGATACAATACAAAAAATAAGACTTCACTTCAAAATAAAGGAAAGTTTAACAACTTGTAACATTTTAGGCATTGAAATTATTAAAGAGGATGTTAGACTGATTTTAAAACAGGAAAATTACATAAATACAATTTTACAAAAATATAACATGCAAGATTGCAAGCATATTTCAACCCCATTAGATCCTAACACTAATTTAGATAATTTTAATAGCTCTAAGGAAGTCAATAAGACTCAATATCAAGAATTAATAGGCACCTTGCTTTATCTCTCAACTAAATCTAGGCCTGATATTGCTTTTGCAGTTACTCTTTTAAGCAGATATAATCAAAACCCTAGAGAAATGCACATGGGTGCAGCTAAGAGAATTCTTAGGTATTTAAAAGGAAGTAAGCAGTATGGATTAATATATACTAAAGGAGATGTCGAATTAAAGGCTTACACAGATGCATCATGGAATTGTGGCAGATCCAATAAAGCAAGATCAACTGCTGGATTAACCTTTTATTTAGATAAAAATCTCATTTCTTGGTCAAGTAAGACTATTCCTAACACATGTCTTTCAACTTGTGATAGCGAAATATGTGGATTACTTCAAACTGTAAAAAAGGCCATTTACATCCAATACTTTTTTGAAGAAATTACATCTAATTTTGTTAAAATACAAATATTTTGTGATAACAAAGCATCAATATTTTTGACTAAGTCTGGTCAAACAACTGATAAATCTAATCATTTAGTTAGATCTATTGCTTTTTTACATGAGAAATTGAAAAATAATATTTTTGACATTCAATATGTAAAAACTGAAGACAACATTTCTGACTTTTTAACAAAGGCTTTATCAAAAGAAAAATTAATCCATTTGTTATCTTTATTTAATTATAAGACCAACTCAATGTAAAAATGTGTTATAAAAACCTAAATAATTGCAATCAGTAATTTAAGGAAGAAAAAAATTTTTTTTTTTTTTTTTCACTACCTTCAAACACCTTGGCATAAAAAGATGGCACCGCTATATTGATTACATCTTTTGCGAGTTTGAAGAGGACAAAGGAAACCTGATTTTAAACACTCTGAACAGTTACAACCCCCAGATAAAATTCACTATGGAGACAGAGACAGAGGCCGCCTTGCCTTATTTGGACATACTCATCCTCAGAACCGAACACAAATTCCATTCGACCGTTTATTATAAGAAAGGAATAGAGCAGTCATACCTCAATTTCAACTCATTTGGCCCGATAAGTCACAAGATTTCCATAGTCAAAACATTGACAAAAAGAATTATCACGCATTGCTCCCTTCCAGGCTTCAGAAAGATTGAAAAGAGCAACATCATCCGAAACCTCCAGAGATATGGATTCCCAGCCTCATTTGTGATGAAACACACTTATAAAGGGTTCCTTCCCCGAAACCGGCAGGTATATCGATCTAATTGCTATTTGCAGTATTCCCCTACTAATCAAAGGCTAGCAGATGTTTTGAGGAAATTTGGGATTAGGCCTGTTTTTGTAGGCTCTCGATCCATCGGCCAATTAGTCAGACATCCAATCACGAAATCTCAGGTTAAGACAGAACCGAGTGACCAGCAAAATGCGGTTTATTCATTATCTTGCCAACAATGTACCGCTTCTTACGTGGGGGAAACCGGCCGAACTGTTGGTACCAGAGTTAAAGAGCATATTAGGAACGTAAAGAACCGAGATAGTAGATCTTTTATTTATCAACATGAGGATTCTACTGGCCACCATTTCAACCTACAGGAAGTCAAGTGTTACTTCCGAAATATATTCTCCAAACATAATAGACTTATACTGGAATCCTTGGTTTCAAACGATAAAAAGAGCATTAACAGAAGGATCGATATACCACAGCAGCACCTTCATATATCCCATATCTAAATTAGTTGTATAAATTCATAGTCGGTTTTTTGTCTTATTGTAATTTCCAAATCTTAATTTAGTCCTTTTTATGTAATCTTAGCGTATCTCAAATTTCATAGTTTTAAATTTGTTTTAAAATTTTTTATTTTTTATTTTATTTTAAAGTTTTCGGCACATTTGCATGTATCGGTGTATACGATATATTTTATTACAATTTGTTTATTTCTGGTAAGATCAGTTCTACGCCTATATATAGTTTAGATTTTGTATTATTTTTCATATATATTTGCGAAATCGGCCTGATGATAGGCTAACGCCTGAAAGCTTGCCAAATTGCAGAATAAAAGAAACTTGTTGCAAAAAAAAAAAAAAATAAATAAAAAATTTCTTCCGTAAAAATGTGTGTATATTGTTATTTTTATTTGATATCAATGTGTGTATATAATATTCCTTTGGTATTTAGGCCTAAATGTTAACATTTTTTCCGGTAAACAAAAGAAAGTCAAGTAGCGCCATCACAGGCCGTGACGTCACGTTGTGACGTAGCAGCTTAGCTATTCGCCTTCAAGATATTTAGCTTGAAATTAAAGGGGGGCTTTGTTGGATTTAATTTCCAAGCTTATTATCATTGATGATATTTTATTAATATTTGACTACTCTGTTTTTTGTTGATTGTTCGATAGCACTTATATAATTTGATTGCTGTATTTCCCATTATATATCTTTCTTTATATTATGTTTTAATTGTAATGTTTGTATGATTAAATAAAATCATTAATCTAAAAACTCCTTCATTAACTAAAAACTTCCTTCAGAAACATGTCCAATTCTTTATGGGTTTGCTACTAACTAATTTAAACTAACATGATCAAGCTCTAAACCTAATAAAAAATAAAATAGTATTTTATCAATGTACTACCATAGTACGTCTGGTAGGAAGTCCTTTATAAAGGCTGACTGGGCTGGGTTGGTTCTCCAGGATGAACACATCATCCAACTCATCATGGTTCATAGCCAGTGTATGAGTAAATACGACATTCAGCACAAAGCCCGAAATGTCAAAGACCTCACGTCCAGCACAAAGCCCGTGGCGTGATTAACTGGCCTATTCTGCACTTATTGATACCCTCGCCGAAGAGTCCTCGTGTCAGTCGTCTGAAGACACTACGAAACCTCGCGCGTCCCTATTAATGGTATCAGACCCACCAAATGGGTCAGCACATAGAACCGATCAAGTCCCCGACTTGCAAAACCCACCCTAACTCAGTCTTTTACCACTAACGTTATCCGTATGGAAGGAAGCATACCTATAGCGGAAACTTCCCCTACTGGGGTTTGAAACCAGATACCACCATGTTATCAAACCCTACATTGATTTAATTGGATTGTATGTAGCCATCTGGTGCGCCGGTGAAAATCCGCTAAGTCCACCAAAGTCTCACACATATCAAAAGTTAACAAAAAAAAAACTCATATTCCCGAAGGAAGCCTAACTAAAGGAGCGACTATTTTCTAATTTGAGAATTGCATTGTCCTGAGAGGCTTATAACCCTAACAAATTTGAAATCAAAATAAAATCGATCCTATTAAAATTCCCTAAAACTATTCTAAATACGTAGTTTGGTCTAACAATATAATAGTTTTTAACCTTTTTACACATTCATTAAGCCAATCCATTCATACACCCTCCCCCCCCCCCCGTCATTCACGGCTTGCATACAAACTAAAGTTAAAAATTGCTATAAACGCCAAAATACCTCAATTATCATTGCTAAACTTACCCTAACAATAACTAACTTCAAGGACATCATGAAATCAAAGAAATATTTAATAAAACTTGGGAACTAAATGCCCTTCAATATAAATTAACCTATGCCTCATACAATCTCTTACTCACTATTTATATTCAATGACTGATATCAGTCTCAACTGTAAGCTAACCTAACCTTAAAATAATTGTAAATATCAAAGTCTCTAAATTGTCTTTTCCTCAACACCTAGTACCACTGCAAAGATAATTTAATAGGACAATTTAGTAATTAGAGCGACAAAGAATAGGACATTCAACTCATGAAGGCGACAGAAAATTGGAGACGCTTCCCCCACTGATAAGATCCTATTGACTGACCATCCCTCCTCAAACACGCTCCAGTCATAGCAACCACTCTACACCACCAGTGCAACAACTTCTTCCTACCTGTTGACTGTAGGTAACACGCAATAGTTCTAGAATATGGAATTAAAGGGCGTCTATATATACCCAACCGATATCTGTACTAATGTGGAAACCTACACTCTGCTACACCACTGCTCTCAACTACCTGGCTTCTGATTGTCTATGTCTACTTAATCTCAATTCAAGGGATTATTGAGCGTCATATGATGGCTCGTATACCCAACCTTGGACGTCACTAAGAACACAAACAGCTCGCCGCCAAACACTACTCCGACCTCGGCAGTACATCTTTCTCTGGAGTTGTTGTGTGGCTCTGGAGTAAACTTGATATCGCCCAGCTATACCTATACATCTATTTAGATGCTTGCGCCACCGATCCTACTGCAAACTATGCACCATACTGAAGTACTAAGTCGTTGTTCATAACTGGAAAGTTACCACCTAATGGCCACTCAAGAGCGTCTGGTTTTCCAGTCGCTTTTTGATCAAATAATATCTTATATTCTATTTAAATCTAATCTTAATAAAAAAATTACCCTAAACTTGAATATTTGTGCCAAATTGGTTACACCTAATTGCCAAATATTAAACAAGACTGATTGTCTACTCTTACAATATGCATACTACACTTAAAAATTTCAAAATTTAAGGTTTCATGGAAAAAAAATTCTATAAAAGAAAAAAAATTATGCTTAATTTGGTCTCTCCTATTTAATACATATTAAAATTTTACGAAATGACTGTTTCTTATACAGGTTTCTATCATATTGTTCTTTTCCTTATTCCAGCCGGAACTCTTGTTCATTACACGGTGGGTCGTAAAAAAAAAAAATACTGTCGATTGCAGGCTAATCTCTCTTACGCCTTCGATGATATTATGGTACATTGACTTGACCTGGTTTGACGCAGCACACTTTCCCATTGAGGTCTCACTAAAATACGGAATTGAATGCTAAAATATATATATCTCGTTATGGTGCTAAACATTTATCTCGTTAAGACATGGCTATCGCAGTGGTTTCTCGTGGAATGACAGAGGTGAACCGAGCCTAGACACATCTGAACAGGTCGAGTTGGCACAACCATATCATGCGTAGGTTAACTTGGCATGTCGATTAGCCAATTTTGGAAGATCTGAGCGAATCAGGTGCATCAGCCTGGCAGATGGATATATATAGAATAAATCTCTATATTTTATAAATGATGCATATATTTCAGATGATTTCTTCACATACTGCCACAATGACCCCCTCTTCAACTGGTTCATGTCACGTGGTTTTGCGCGCGGTGGGGCCCATTGGGATATTGTTGTGTATCGTTTTCCAGTTCACGTCCATCTTCGTGAGCATCTTAAACCCTATTAAATAATGTACAATCTTGTAGGCAAAATTACATGCTCCGACATCCATAGTTCAAGACTACGCAAGATACCCTCCTCAATCTTCAAGGCCTATTCCCGACCTCCCAGAAATGTAGTCTTTGCTACTGGTTACCAATGTCTAATGTCACATTTCATAAAACTACGAAAGCCGATGTCGAAACGAGTTTTAGGTCTGTTGTGATGCTATAATCCTTTCCTTTGTTACTGGCTTCTGCTGCCAAATACTCTGAAGGTGGTGGAGTAGATAAGGGCTTCTGGAAGGGCTCATCAAACCAGTCAAGTGCAAACATACACGAGGTGCAATACTCTCTATCTCTGTTCATCTAAGGTTATCTCTAACCATAATCTGGTGAACTGCTAAGTTCTTATTTCGAAATAGAGTCATTAATTTCCAAAGGACGCAGGTTATAAAAAAATGATTTCGTTCTTTGGCTGGAGTTAAAGAAAAGAAACAACAAATTTCACTATTTTCATTAAAAAGGAAAACCTTTCCCACCAAATTCTGTAATATGGATTATCATACTAAAATCGCTATTAGATTGAATACGATAATAAATAAATAATAAAATATAAATACACCTATAAATGGGAGAGATAAAATTATGTGCAGTCACTATTTGTAATATGCGTGGCACATGCAAAAAATATAATCAAAGGTGACTGGAGAAAAAAAAAAGGCTAATAATCTATACAAAGAAGGTTTTCCTGTCAATAAACGCTATACTGTTGTCACGCATTTCCCTCCACGAAGAATTACAAAAGAGAATATACAATTCTACTGAATCACAGATTACTATCTGCACAAGATAGTATGTCTATGCAAAATAAAATTACAAGACCAGTTTGAGGTCAGCTACGCTAAAAAAATAAAAATTATTGTAGAAACACGTCTTATCTAAAACTGTATCATTGAACAAACATATTTCTTGCATAAACTAAAGTAACTTAAACCAAAAAGTAAATTAAAATAAATAATGGAGAAAATAAATTATTATACATAACTGTAATCTAAATGGTAATAAAACATTTATTTTAGACAAGGATTTGCGCTTCGATAAACAAACCATACTGGAATCCAACAAAGTATCTTGTCATAATGACATTAACAAATGTTTTTAAAATATATTTTGGCATATTATAATATTGGAATATTATACTAAATCAAAAATAAATAGTTAAATAAAGGAAATGGGTGAAATATGTGGTAGGCATAGAGCCAGACTATGGTCTAAAGGCCGTAGCTTCGCGTAAAACGTACCTGTCTATCAATAGTTACTATATCTTAAGCCCTTTTCCCTCCACGAGGACTTACAAATAAGAATATAACAGTCTACAGGATCATAAAATACTGTTTTGCGCACTCGCTACTATGCTTGTCAATAAAAGAAAGATTGCAATATCAGTTTAAGATTCTCATGCATTAAATAAAATCACAAGACCAGTTTAAGAGATCATTTACACTGTTAAAATAATAAAAAAATAGTATTATCTAGTTGTTTATTGGAACGCGTTTTATCTAAAACTGTATAATTGAATAAACGTCTTGTTTGCATAAACTAAGGTAACTAAAAAAATAAAAAAGAATAAAGTAAATTAAAATAAATAACGGAGAAATAAATTATTATACATAACTGTAGTCTAAATGGTAATAAAACATTCTACATAAGAGAATTGCGTTGCGATAGACTTTTACCATAAAATTGGCCATACTGGCATCCATAAATATATCTTGTCCTAATGACTTGTACAAAAAATGTTTTTAGATTATATTCGACGCTATTAAAATATTATACTAAATTAAAATGAAATAGATGAATAAAATAAATGGAAGAAATATGTGGCAGGCTTAGAGCCCGGCCATGGCCTAAAGGCCAAAGCTTTTTACAAAACGTACCTTTCACACCAAGCGCTCGGTCTAGACTGTCCTTTGTTAAAGGTTTCCTTGTAGGCGGGAAAGCGGTTCTCTCGAAACCCTTAGGGTCTCGCCGACTTGTCAATCAAACTTGCGGGGGGGGGGAAGTCTAGAATTTGACATTGATTGATATCTTTATTTGCTTTCCCATGGTTTCTCAGATTCTTAGCGTTTTCCCGCTAAAATTTTTCCTTGTAAATTTCTATCTACCAGCTAATATATGAAGTTTTTAAGATTGTTAACTAATAAACACAAAATAAAAAATTGAGATCTCAAATACTCTAAACTGGTGTACCTTGCTAAAAAAAAAAGAAATACTGGTGTTGACAATATATGATTTAAAAAAAATAGATTACAAAATGATGCAGTGTTTTAAGTTATGGTCCTTTTTTAAAAGTATGGGTAATACTAGATTTAGAATTCTATGTTCTATGTTCAACCCAACTTCTATAACGTTCAAATTTTTTATACTGGACACATGGTGACTTCAACACATATTTGTTTAGAATTGGCAAAATTGGTTCACCTGCATGCACTCGTGGAAACGAACAACAAACCCCTGAACACCTTCTGATAAAATGTCCATTAACTTCTGATCCAAGGGAAGAAAACCAACTTTACCTGACCGATACAAAATAAGCTGCTTGCAATAAAGACCAATACATCAAGTTTAATAGATTCTGCAGGATGTATATTTTGAGGCGAAAGTGTTGACTGTACATATTTTAAGCTACTATCCATATTTGCTATATGTAAAATTTGACATCGAACGTTTAATTTTAATGATTTCCAATGTTCAATTGTATTAATTGTATATAATTTTAAAAATATACACGCAATTATCTAAATTGTGGATATGTTCAAATTTTACTTATGTTTTATTTTAAATTTCACAATTTTACATTTATGCTTATTTGCGCTCTGTGTTTTTAGTTTAAAAAAAATTGTAGTTTAACATTTCTTTTTTATATATTTTGTTGTTTTTATGCGAAAATCTTTTACACATAGTACAAATAGTTTTAAATATAAAATTGGCGTTACTGTTAATTTTCAGAATGCTCATAATATCTTAATAAAGATTGGCGTTCAGCCAACTAAAATATTGGAAATAATGATATTTTGATCTAAAATATGCTTTTTTAAAACAATATATGCCTAATTTTATTCAAGAAACAAATAATAAACAAATAATATCTAATAAAACTAAATGTAAATAGACAACTGCGGCCTTCTAGCATATTGTTTGGCTAAATTAAAAATAGCTCGTTTATCTAATATTCCCACAAATGTACCAAATCTTACCTCAAAAATAGCGGGATCCGTTTCTCCACGTGGTTGGCCGCTTCGTGGTTTTTACCATTCTTGACTGGATTTTCCGTAGCCTCCAACTAGCAAACATTTATCTATTAGTTTATGCTTTAGACAGGATTTTACAAGTTACATGTTTTAAACAGCAGGGTGTTATTTTACCGTGAACTTTTCGTGGCCTTATTTGGAACTGGTCGGCCCCACGTTGAAGGCGTCATTGATGAGCCGATTTCTGACGCTATCGTCCCGAAATCCATGAGCCTCTTTCATTCTCAGGGAGTTCACGAAAATAATACATCCTGCTATATAAAAGGTATAATTTACATGTATCCTGCGCGCACTGGGGTTAAAAAAAAAAGAATGACAGACAACTATATGTTTGGATTAAGACTACAATGTATTTATTTATCTCTTAAGACAAAAAAAAAACCACAAAGATAAGAAATAAAATTGTAACGTTTAATTTTTGCTTTAACTTTTAAAGAAATGTTTTATTTTAAATCTTTATCTAATTTGTTTGTTTGTTTTAAATAAAGAGGCAAATTTACCATGTTGTTGTTCTCTTTTTTAATGATGATAAAAGTTATTGATTACATATTAGAAATCAATGAAAAATTAATTGCAAAATTAATTACATAATTCAGAAACGTGTCATATCCCTCGGCTTGAAGGATTTATTTTCGCAAAATAAATGGTTTCAATTGTGACACATGAACTTTAACCAAGGAGGAATCATCTTTCAATAATTCACACGTAACACTAGATATTATTCTTGTTATTTGAAAAGGACCCTCATACTTTGGGGATGTTTTGACCATACTTGGATCATTACTAGCTATTTTACGAAGGACCAGATCACCAACTTTGAATGACGACTGCGGATGTTTTGCATCGTGTCGTGCTTTCCACTTTTCTCTATGCTTTGCGCTATTTTCTATTGCTTTCTTCCTTGCATTTTCTATGGTGAAATGTGGTGATTCAGAAAATTCTGGTATTGAACAATCACCAAAAAGTAGGAAATTTGGAGAAAACCCAGTGACATCATGGGGTGTGCTATTATAATCTTTCACAATTTTGGCAAGTAATGATGACCATTTTAGTCTTGGATTCTCTTGAAGATTTGTTCTTAATTTGGTGAGTATAGTGTCATTCATCTTTTCACACAGTCCATTACTCTGCGGATGATATGGCGTCGAATAGGTGTGTTGAACTTGATGCTCATTCAAAAACTTGTTAAATTCTTTTGATGTAAAATTCTTTCCGTTGTCGGTTAAAATACATTTGATTTGGGGAACAGTTTTGTTGATTTTGTCTAAACATTGAATTACTGCTTGAGATGTGTTGGTGACAGTAGGGAAAGCCCAAACAAATCTTGTTAGGTGGTCAATTATTACTTGAATGTATTTGTGCTTGGTTTCATTTGCTGCAGAGCCTAGCACAATAGTATCCATTGATATTAATTCCAGTGGTTTCAGATCAGAGTTTGGTGCAACATATTCTCCAATAAATGTTTTATGACTGCATTTAGTTATTTGACATATTTTACATGAGCGAACATAGTCTTTGATGCATTTGATAGCATTCGGCCACCAATAAAATGGTGTTATCAATCTTACTGTCTTGTTAATTGAGGGGGTGAGAATGATTATCGTGGTATTCTTTGAGAATTTCTTCTTGAAATGATTCTGGAACAACTGTTTTTAGAACTCCATTATGTTTCACCATAATAAGATCTCGATGAATATGAGAGTTCTTTACAAAACTGAGATCCGCTTTTTGTTGGTGTAGTCGAAGAGTGGGGATTGATATATGAAATGACACTGGTGATCTTGACAATGCATCAACATGCGTTTGCTTTGATCCTGATCTGTGAACTATTTTCATTGACTTGGTTGATAATTCAATTATCCATCGGAGATATTTTGCCTTTGGTTTCTTTACGTTGAAGAGCCATTCCAAAGCCGAATGATCTGTAATGACTTCAAATGTATTGTTCTCAAGATAAACTTCAAAGTATTCAACTGATTGAACTACAGCAAAGCATTCCAACTCAAATGCAGAATAGTTCTGTTGATGTGGTAGAAGTTTTCTTGAATAATAGGAAATTACATGTACTTGATTATCATTTCCAATTTGAGCTAAAATAGCACCAATTCCCAGTTTAGATGCATCTGTATAAAGCTTACATGGTAATGAAGGATCATATGTAGAAAGAACTGGATCTGTGGATAAATGAGACTTTAGTTCCTGAAATGATTTGTTAACTTCAGTAGTCCATTTGAATAACTTATTTTTTCTTGTGAGGCTTGTTAAAGGATCTGCAATTTCACTAAATTTAGGAATAAATTTCCTGTAGTAACCTGCTAAACCCAAAAACTGCCTTACTTGCTTCACTGTTTTAGGTTGAGGGAACTCATTTATTGCCTTTGTTTTTTCAGGGTCAGGTTTAATCTTGTTATGTCCTATGATATGACCTAAATATATTATTTCTTGTTTTGCAAAGGAGCATTTCTTCAACTTGAGTTTGATATTGTTTTCTTTAAGCTTGTCAAATATTTTCTTCATGAGTTCAATATGATCTTTAAAAATACTGCTGTAAATTAGAATATCATCTTGATAATTACAAACACCGTTCCAAAGAAGATTTCCAATAATATGCTGAATTATTCGCTGAAAAGTACTTGGAGCATTTTTCAAGCCAAATGGCATAACCAAAAATTCATAATGCCCGTCATTTGTAATGAAAGCAGTTTTCTCAACAGAGTCTGGATGCATTTCAACATGCCAATAGCCCCATGCTATGTCAAGTGTTGTGAAGTATTTCGCATTATGTAAGCGATCAAACATATCTTGGATGTATGGAAGAGGCTGCTTGTCATCAATTGTAATTGCATTCAATTTTCGGTAATCAATGCACATCCTTTGTGAACCATCCTTTTTAGAGACCAACACTACGGGGAAGGCCCAAGGTGACTGAGATTCTCTTATTAGTCCCTTTTTACTCAATTCTTCAACTTGTCTTTTTATTTAATCATATTCGGCAAGTGGTCTTCTATATGGTCTACAACTGATGGGTGGATGTTCAATTGTATGGATCTTGTGTTGAACAGCAATCCTTCCGATGTTAGTTTCATGCTGGCTGAACAATGCTTGATTTTCTTTAAGTAATTGATTAAGCTCTTATTGCTGAACAGATGGAAGATGCGTTTCAGGAGATATATAAAAACATTCATTTCCTTTAACATACACCGCTTTGTCTTTTGTGTCAATTATTAATCCAATTTTTCCTGCTACATCAAGTCCAATAAGCAATGGATAGCTAAAGTTTTTCACTACATGAAGCTTACACTTGACAAGTTTAGAATGGATTTTCAAAAATACTTCTACTGATCCTAAAGTATATGCAAAACTATCTACTTGTTTAATTTTGATTCTATCGTTTACATTCAATCTTAACTTATGTTGTTTTAAAAGCGAACAGCTCATTAATGAAATAGTTGACCCGGTATCAATAAAAGATGAAACTGGAATATTATTAAGTAAAACTTCAACATTAACAAATCTATAAGGAAAATTGGTATTTGCTATGCAAAGTGAATCAGCTATGGTTTGTTTAACATCTGTGGTGATATTAGTTGCTTGGTGTTTAAGCTTGTCTTTATAATTAGGATCATAATCTTTGCAATCACTTATCCAATGTTTAAAATACAATCCTTTTTTCTTACAAATAGGACACCAATATGGGCAATTTTTTGAGATTGTAGGTGTAGTTATATTAAAAACCTTGGTTTTACTTCTCTGTTGTTGCCTTATTTGATTATTGTTTTGTTCAATCTCCACGGCAATCTGCATCCAATGTGATGGATCTTTAGGCTGGGCTGTTACGAGATAATTTTTCCAATCTAATGGCAATACATCCGTTAACATTTTTAGCTTCTCGACATTATTGAGGCTTGTTTGATTTAATATTCTAATTTTATCTCTAAAATAATCTTCCACGGTTTCTTCCTTTTTAAGTCTTCTTTTTGATGCTGCAACTATAGGGCTTTCAACTTTATAACCAAAGCGCTGAATTAATTTGAGTTTAACAGTATCCCATTTTTTAATGGATGCGTTGTTCAATATTTCATCAGCAAACCATTCTAAAGCATCTTTTGATAAATAATAAATTAGGTTATTGATTCTATCAGCTTCATCTAGTTTATTAGTTTCCAATTCATATAGTTTAAGCCATGATTCAGGCCGAATTGAACCTTTATCACCGCTAAATTTCTCTAATTTGTTTACATTCGCTGCCATTGTACTTACTTTTTCTTTCGTCGAAGCCTTTTTTGATTTATATTTTAATCCTTTCGTAGCTGCGCCAAATATTTTATGTAACGTTTAATTTTTGCTTTAACTTTTAAAGAAATGTTTTATTTTAAATCTTTATCTAATTTGTTTGTTTGTTTTAAATAAAGAGGCAAATTTACCATGTTGTTGTTCTTTTTTTAATGATGATAAAAGTTATTGATCACATATTAGAAATCAATGAAAAATTAATTACAAAATTAATTACAAAATTCAGAAACGTGTCAAAATAAATAAGATATGCAATGAGGATAGGTTGTGAGAAAATTTACATGGATATACCTGTTTAAAAAATCATTATTAAAAAATATACTTAACTTAGTGCTTCAGTTGGAAGGCTGGGGGAAATTCCTTCCACTCAAATCTTGTATAACTACATTTTTTTTACGAGCTTCCCTATCCTATCCGCTCTAAAACTGGCCCTCACTAAAGCTTGACCGTGACTAACTTTTTCTCCCAGGGTGACCGAAAAAAAAAAAATTAATAATAAATCTTTATCTGGTCACCCTCTGTGATAAAAAAAAAGGAAATTAAAAAAAAAAAAAAAAAAAATTATAATAAAATTTTCATTCAAAATATTATTTTAAATTATTAAAAAAAAACCAAAATAGCTGCTTATTTAAAATAAAAAGAAAATATATTATAGTACTATAAGTTATTTACAAAAACTAGAAATAAAAAAGGAGGTGAAGAGATGGGCTGGTTTTACAAAGAAGGATGCTCGAAGTCCTCTTCTTTCTTGTCGAGGCAGCTTCTTCATTGTCCACCAGCTTTCCATTGATACTGTGGGTGAACTTTGTGGAGGCCCCAGAAGTGGCCTCTACATCCTTTTCTATGACAAAAGTAACATTCTCTTTTTTTCTCTTGTTTTCTGAAAATATTTATTACTTTTGGTAACTTTTCCTTTCATATTTTGCTTATTTTCATATGCATTTGACATTAGTGCTGTCGAACTTGATGTGCTGCATTCATCTCGCTGTTTATTACTTATTTCGAGTAACCGAAGCCTTTGTGTGAGATTGTCTACAGAACGTTATTCTTTAGACACTGATTTCCAAACACTTTTAAAATCAAAATATTCATCAGGCAAGGTGTTTATGATTCTGCACATCAGCATGGATTCTGGCAATTTCAAATTTTCTTGTTTAGTAAGTTCATTTTGCATATCATTCCATAAACTTTCTAATTTTGAAATGTGCTTTGAAATATCATCTGTAGGACCCTTCTTAAAATTAAAGAATTGATTATAGAGCATGTCTAATCTTTGACCAGAGCTTTGCTCATAGACACTTAACGATTTGTCCCACATATCTTTAGCACTTGAGCAGGGAATGATTAGTTGACTTACATTAGGCATAACACTTGTTGTAAATAACAATTGGGATATTGCATCTTCACTTTCCCATTTTACATATGCCTCTTTTTCTTCATTTGTTTCTTGTTTTATTGGCTTTCTATATGTTCCATCAACAACGCCTATTACTTTGTTTATTGTTAAAAGCAATTTTATATTTTTCTTATATTCTGTGGCCAGTTTATTAATCCTTCCAATTTGGGAATATTCATACCGATTTTAATATTATCCATTCCAGCCATTACTAATATAAATTTTAACGTGCTAAACAAAATAGAATTCTTTTTAGGGTTACCGTTGCTTCGTTTTTGTTATATTTCGCAGTGAATGCGTGGTTGGGTCCATAACCTGTTGTGTTTTAACTTTAAAAGCACACAAAAATATAATAAACTTGAATTTGTTTATTCAAGTCTCAAAAACAAAGCTTTACATATAGAACAAATAATAATGAAGAAGAAGAAAGAAACATTTTAGGAAAAGCAAAAACAAAACAAAAGTACTGGTCAAAAAGAAACATTTAAAATCACAGATTAATATCTTCAACAGATTAAAAAGGCTATTTGCTTTGTTTATATTCTTTCAAATTTAACTTTGCCCCCTTTTCTTCTAACTCGAAAATTTCTCTGGTAAAAAGCAGTTAATTAAATAATCACTTTTAAACTTTTGAGCATTTTTCTTGTTAATGCTTTATTTATACATTAAATCTTAAAAATATAAAGCAAAAAATTGACATTTCCAAAATATATACAGTAAAACCCCGCTAATACTAACCCTGGATATAACGAACTTCCCTTATAACGAACCCACGCCGATTCCCAATTCCATTCCATTGAAAATACCATCGTTATAACGAACTTTGCGATTTTTAGAATAAAGAACTACCCCTATAACGAACCTATTTTTGGTCCCCAAAATAATAAAATCTATTTAAAATACAAGGTGGGATCAATAAATAAGGTGAATTATAATTTATTTAAAAAAATAAGAACGATATTAAAAATTAGGACTTGATTTATTAAAAATAATCACCTTGGCTTTCTATACATCGTCTCCATCCTTCTGGCAACTTGTAAATACCCTCTTTATAGGCACTCTCAGGAATCGTGTGAAAAAAATCTTGCACCACTGTCTTCATCCGAGTCAAATCGCTTTCCCTTTAACTCCTTCTTTAGTAGTCCAAAAAGGAAATAGTCAGAGGGGGCTAGGTCTGGACTATATGTCAGCCCATCCTGCCTCGGTCGGCCCCTCCTGTCCTGCCTGCGGGTCAATCGACCGCTCCCTCAGCCACCGTTACTGGTGCTGCCCCTCCATCAGGCCTCTCATCAGAGAGGCCTTCAACATCATAGGGCGGCCCCCTGACCTGCAGGCTTGGATCTTCGGCGGGTCCGGCCTTGAGGACGACGCCCTTTTCCATCCTGGCGTCGGCAAAGTTGCGAGTATATCGCTACTTTGTCCAGGTTGGGCTCGGAGAAGCAGTGGAGGACCCGCTCATCGCCTGGTCCGGGACCCTCCAGCGCCGAGGTCTCCTTCCTTTATCCCCCTTGTAAATTTGTATATATTCTTTATGTAGATATTTTTCTTCTCTCTCTCTCTCTCTCATGTGAGATCTAATATTGTCTAAGATGACAATAAATAATTTTTAATTGTCAATTGTCACACACACACCACACACACACACACATTATCATTAAAGAGAAGACCAAAAATCAAAGTAATAAATAATGGTTTATTAGCGAACAAACAATACAAAAAAATCATTTCAGGTGAGAAACTATAGGGATAGGTGAAAAGTTTAAATGAATATACTTAAAATAATAAAAAAAGAGAGAAAACAAATCAGGAAAGAAAATTGAAATGCATATGAGATGACATATTAAGGCCCTTGTCCAGAAAAAACATCAACCTGCGCGCCCATAGGGGAAAAGGCAAAGAGCTATTGTAGCTCCTAATGTTGATCTGAAAGTACTTAGCCTCACACTGTTTGACGTCATTAATTCCTGCATTTCATATTTCATACGTATATGTTGCCAGTGTTAGGCTCCATTTCATCATTCTGGGTGACAGCATTTGTGGAATAGGCTTTTCTGGATTAAATATTCCCAACAATGGCTTATGGTCTGTGAATATCTTAAAACTGCGTCCGCATATAAATACTTGTAGAATTTTGAAACCCCAAATATTATAGCCAAGGCTTCCTTGTCAATTTGAGCATATCTTCTCTCCGTCTGTGACATTCTTGATGCAAAAGCAATGGGTCTTTCATTTCCTCCATCTATGTGAGAAAGTAATGCTCCCACTCCAAATGGTGACACATCACAAGCTAATACCAGAGGTTTCTCTACATCATAATGAGTGAGCACTAGATTTGACTGTATCAATTTTTTTGCTTCTTTGAATGCCTTTTCCTCTTCTTCTTTCCATTTCCAATGGATGTTTTTATTTAGTAACTTGTGCAATGGTTCAAGTATGGTGATTCTGTCTTTGATGAATTTATTATAGAAATTTAAAAGTCCCAGGAAACTCTGTAACTACTTTTTATTTTTGGGTCTTGGGAAGTGTCTTATGGCCTCAAACTTCTCCGTGGGATGTATGCCTTCTGCATCTATTCGGCATCCTAGGAATGTTAGTTAGGATTTTTTGAACTCTCACTTTTCTTTTTTTAGTCTCAATCCAATTATTTGAATACTCCTTAATACAGTAAAACCCCTCTATAGTGAACCCCAATAGGACAGAGCTTTTGGTTCACTATAGCCACGGTTCACTATAGCCACGGTTTTACCTTTTTTTTAACTTCTCTAAATTTTTAGACCGTATAATTGAAAAACAGCCATGCATACAGGAAAAGGCAGCCACTTAATAATGGTCACTTTGTTGGGCCATTTTTCACCAAACGAACCCAACAATGATGTTAACATATTACATCATATATTCATATATGTACAGTGACTTGCCGAAGTCTTTGTTGTCCAGATGGAGGACCTGGACAAGCTCTGGGCTTCTTGTATTCCGAGGCCCGCTGCAGTAAGGTGTACAAATTGTATATATGTACTTATATGTAGAATACTCAATCCCTTCCTTTATATACATGGTGAAAGGTTTAATTCAGCAGGATATTTCTTTTTATTACCACATTGAAATTCAAATAAATAGAGTAAATAAATTAAATATATATATACTCTAGATAAATTAGGTATTTCAAAGATAACAACAAAATTTAAGAAGAAATACTAGATTAAAATTTCAGGGTATCGTCTTTATATATTTTATTATTTTTTATTATTAATTTGAAATTAATTTTATTCCAAAGAATATTTTTTTTATTTTTATTTTCCGAATTTATTCTACGAAAAATAAATATATATATATTTTTACTCTGTAAAAGAGATAAAAAAAATTCTCTTTGGTGTTACGCAAACTTTGACTTTAATCATCATAGATGCTGACGTCACTACTATTACGAAACTTCCAACTTCTACCTTCAACCTTTCTGTTATGTTTATCGCTAGCTTGTTTTAACAATTGTAATGGAACCAGTCGTTCCTTAAATAAACATATATTTGTTTTTATCAAAAGGGATGTCCTCGTAACTACAACATACGTGAGTACGAAAACAACTAGAAATCTTTAAAAAAGAAACATCGTATTTTGCTAAGCCTATATCAATTTGGTAGGAGAGCGTGGTTTGGGCGCGCGAATTGGATTAACCGCCAATTGATCCATTTAAATAAAAAAGAAATTAAATAATTGGACTAACCGCCAATTTAGAAAGAAAAAATTGAATAAAAATGGATGCATATAACTTAGCAAAAATCAAACAGTTTACAGAAAACAACTATACAACGTGCTCCATGAAAATGGAAGCAATTCTAGATTCAAAAGATCTCTTCGAGGACGTAATTGTTAATGACGAGCCAGACTTAAAAAAAAAAATAAACTAGAATATGATATTTGGAAGAAAAAGAATCGGGAAGCATACAGCCTGATAATATTGTCACTTTCGGATGACTTAACAATAATCTTTCGAGGCGATAAAAGGGCCAAAAGAATTTGGTACGACATAAAGAAAAGGTTTGAAGGATCTCTAGAAAATAAAAGGATAGACCTAATGTTGGATCTAGCCAGACTAAAATTGAACCCAAATGAAAATGTTAACATGTATATTGTACGAGCACAGAAACTGGCACAAGAGATCACCCAGCTAGGAAAGACTGTAACAGAAAGAGAACTTGTACGATACATTGTTGAAGGACTCACACCTAACTTTGACACGATCGCAGCAACACTGTCAATAAACAGAGAAATCTCCTTACCAGACTTGAGAAAAACTCTACTGGATTTCGAGAAGAAAAGACAGGACAGAAGCAAAAATCATGAAAATGCTTTCAGATCATCAGGCAACCAATTCAAAGAAAAGTCATGCTTCATTTGCAAAAGAAAAGGACATTTCAAGAAAGACTGTTGGTTCAACCCTAACAACAAAGGAAATCAAAATAATACAACAAATAAAAATAACATGGCCAGTACAAGGAACTACCATAAAGGACCAAAACAAAACAAAGACACGGCCAGATCAGCAATCCAAGAACGAACGGAGGAACCATCCCAAAGAAGAGACACCACTTCAGAATACGCATTACATGTAATCACAAGGGAGGAACGCCCGACGACTCAGAAGGTGTGGATAATTGATTCTGCGTGCACAAGCCACATGACTTCCCATGGTGAATGGATCGAGCACAAGACGGAGGAGAGAAGAAGCATACAAGTGGCGGAAGAAGGGAGACACATCGAATCTGCCTCATCAGGATCAATCCAAGCTACTGTACAAGGTAAGGACAAACTTAACAACGTTGTAACCCTGCATAATGTCCTCCATGTACCACACCTGAAAGGAAATCTAATGTCCATTCCAAGCGTAGTAAGAAGAGGGAACTCTGTTCTTTTGAATTCTGAAGGAGCATACATATACTCTTCTGATGACAAGCTAATAGGAACAGGCAACTTTGATGGTAACATGTACACATTAAGCCTATCACGTTTACCTGAAGCAACTCATGTTCCAAACGAACATTGCTTGATTTCAAAGGACAATTCTAGGACTGCATGGCACAGAAGGTTAGGACATCCTAGTGACAACAAATTAGACCTGATTTTGAAGAACAATCTTCTAAAGGCTTGGACTCTATAAATGGTACCCTTGATCAATGCGATGCTTGCTTCTTGGGAAAAATGACAAAAGTACCCTATGTTCACACAGATTGCAATCAGGAAAGCTACCCCTTTGAAGCCATTTATGTCGATCTCTGTGGTCCAATGAGAATAAACTCCTTGGGCGGAAGTAAATATTTCTTGACCATCGTAGATGGATTTTCTAGGAGAATATTTGTAGAATTTCTCAAAGATAAACTCTCAGCAGCAGAAGTTTTAAAGAAGTTTAGTGTAAAGAGAGAAAACGAGCTAAACTCAAAACTAAAACGACTTAGAACAGATAACGGAACAGAATTTATTAATAAAAACCTTGAAACCTTCATAGAATCCAAAGGAATTAAACATGAACTAACTACACCCTACACCCCAAGAAGCAATGGGAGAGTTGAAAGAGCTTATCAAGTATTTGATATCACAGCGAGAGTCATTCTTGAAACCGCAGACATTCACTTCAGAGAGAACAATAATGTCATATCGGAAGAAAAACAAAGTGATAATAATACGGACACTGACACATATTTCTTCATTCAGGAGGATGAACAACTGAACAATCATGTTCTATCAGATGTTGATATTGAAGAGCCAGCACCAGATACCATGATCAACAGACAGACAGAGTCAAGTGGATCAGACAGACCACAAAAATCTCGAACAATACCTAAAAGATTCGATGACTACGTTCTGGCTACTACGAATGAAACCATTCCGAAAGACTATGAAGAAACCATCGCATGCGAAGACAAGAAACATTGGGAGAATGCAATGCTTGAGGAAATACAGAACATGTACTCGCATCAAGTATGGGAACTGGTACCTAGACCTGTAAACGCTAAAGTTGTCAAAAGTAAATGGTTGTTCAAAATACCTAAAGACCAAGAAAACAAAACGTTCAAAGCTAGACTTGTTGCAATGGGATACAACCAAATCCCAGGAAGAGATTACAACGAAAGTTTCAGCCCTGTAATTAAAAATGCCACCCTCAGGACTATTTTGTCAATGGCAGCAACAAAAGATTCAGTCATTAAACTATTTGACGTGAAAGCAGCCTATCTAAATGGAAACATTGAAAATACAATATTCATGGAACAACCTGCTGGATTTGTCCAAGACAGAAACAAAGTTTGCAAACTCAACAAAAGTATTTACGGTCTACCTCAATCCGGAAGATCGTGGTATGAGAAATTCAGTCAAGTACTTCATGACTGTGGACTGGAAAAACTTAAATCTGATCCTTGCCTATTTAAATGGAAGAATGAAGACAAATACTTATATGTAGGGATATATGTTGATGACTTTATCACTGTCTCAGATTCTGAAGATACCTCAAACAGATTCATCAATAAATTGAGACATCACCTGGAAATAAAGGATGTAACTTGTAAAGGCATGTTTTTGGGAATCAAGATCATACAAGACAAGGAGGGAATTTCGCTACAGCAAAGCCACAATGTACAACAAATATTGCAGAAATATGGAATGGAAAATTTTAAGGAAGTTCCAACACCAGGTTCCAAAGAAATCAATTTGGACAATCATATTTAAGATGACAATTGCGATCAGCACACTTACCAAGAAGCCCTTGGAATGCTAATGTTTCAAGCTGTTAAAAGAGTGATGAGATACCTACGAGGAACAATTGACCTAGGAGTGAAATTTGAAAGAGGGAAGACTGGAATCCTGAGGTCCTACACCGATGCCAGCTGGTCGACCACCCATGATGGAAAATCCTACGGCGGATATGTATTGAAGCTCGGCGAAGCAACTATAGACTGGAAAAGTAGTAAACAACCACTCGTCGCCCTCTCCACAATGGAAGCGGAAATGATAGCTGCTTGTGAAAGCTGCTGTCAAATCAAATGGATAATAAACCTGTTACGAGAGCTGGAAGAATGGAATTTCATGGAAAAACCAACTGCGATCTATACAGACAGTCAGTCATTGATCAACTGGATCTCCAGCCCTAAACAAAGCAGTCGCTGTAGACATATCAACAGAAAGTACCACTTCTTGAGAGACTGTTATGAATCCAGAGACATCTGCCTTCTGTACAAGCCATCCCAGGACTTGGAGGCGGATATCTTCACAAAGGACCTATCCCGAGACCAGATGAAGAAACACCTGGAGAACCTCAGCATCGTGGGAATAAAGACAAAGTAAGGAGGGAATTGTTACGCAAACTTTGACTTTAATCATCATAGATGCTGACATCACTATTATTACGAAACTTCCAACTTCTACCTTCAACCTTTCTGTTATGTTTATCGCTGGCTTGTTTTAACAATTGTAATGGAACCAGTCGTTCCTTAAATAAATATATATTTGTTTCTATCAAAATGGATGTCCTCGTAACTACAACATACGTGAGTACGAAAACAACTAGAAATCCTTAAAAAAGAAACATCGTATTTTGCTAAGCCTATATCATTTGGTCATGCGGGAATTTTCAAAAAAATTCAGTTAGAATAGAGAAAGCGAAGATGGCGGGTCGGGTCGAGAGACGGGCCAAGAATCAAGCAGGGAATCGTGGTGAGGAAAGAAAGGATAAATGGTAAGTGAATAATATTATAAAATTGTTCATGTGGGTCAAAAGGCCTGATTATAGAATAGAAGAGGTTTCAAATCGTATTCAATAAGTTTTCCATTTTTTTCTTCTAAAATTTTTTTAGCATGATGTATTGAGTCATTTTTTTATAAAGTTATGATTCCCACTATACGTAGTATATTCCAAACAAAGTTTTGGTTATTTTTATATGCATCAGTGAAATTTGAAGCAGAGATTTAGCTTGCATAGGATTAAACCTTTCACTATCATCCTTTTTCTCTTTGTCTCATAAAATGAAAAAGATTTTGATATAATAAACCCTTACATATATTTTTATCTGACTATATTCCATCGTGTTTTATACCAGACTAGACACACACTCATGAATGGAAATTCTACTCTCACACAGAAAGGGAAAGGATAACGGAAGAATCTGATAATTATGTAGGCAGTATTAGTTATAATACAATATTACACATGTCTATATATATAACACATGTTAACATATAAGTCAATTCCATTCTCTTTATTTTATTGTGTATGCATATATATATTGCCTGAATTTGTATGTGTGCTGGTTTGTATCTCATCCTACTGAGAATTGAACCAATGTTTGCGTGCATCATATAAATTTTCTAGACTTAGAAATATGTCTATACATGGTCTGAATGAAATTCTTCATCCCTCGTTCTTTTATTTTAGTGTCTATGTGTAATATAATAGTATATTGTTTTATGTATTTGCTTTTGTGTGTAAATTAACTTTATTGCCTATTATTGCCCTAAAATGTAAAATTTTAAATAATTTTCACTCTCTCTTTAATAAGCCTGCCTGTGATGAGCGATACCAATATCAGAGCTAACAAACCTGATATAATAGTATACGACAAAATAAAAAAGACATAACAATCATAGAAATATGCTTTACTTCCCAAGACAATATCCAGACTACGGAGCTAACAAAGAAAAGAAAATACCAGCTACTGGCGAGGAAAATGGCCCAAACCTAAAAAATGCCTGTAAAGGTAGTGCCGATAGTCTTAACATGGGATGGAATAGTAACAAAATATAACAAACAATATAGAAAGGAAATAAACATAAGAAAAATGTACTTTTCATATATTCAATCCTTGGTGCTAAAATACTATGGAAACTCAACAGAAAATAAGAATGAACCTCACCATAAGTTACAAAGAAATAAAGAAATGGAAGCCAAGGATAGATTGTTGGAACGATGTAGGGAGCTGGCGTGTGAAGATGAGGAAGGCGGAACACCGGACATGGAGCACAGGGATACGACGACCATAGAAGAGATCCAGGAGAACGACCTAGAGCAGATGACGACTGGAGACCTGACAGACAAATAGGAGGCATCAAGGCCAGGGGACCATCTTATCGAGGAACCACCAGGAGAGGCCATAGAAAGACTGCTGGAGAGCTGCAGGACATCAGGGGACCATATCTGCGAGGGCCACAGCACTGACCAGGAATCAAGATAGAAAATGTAAATAGCTTCGTTTACTTTTACGTTTACTATTTATTGAAGTTGTAAATAAAAAATTGTAAATAGACTGATCATTCGCTACACTTTTTAGTGAAAAACTTGTAACTTTTGAAAAATAAAGTTATTATTTTAAAATATTACATATTTACACTATTAATTTAGTGGTTATGATTCTAATAATATATTAAACGTTTTTGATAATATGTGTGTAAATAAACTTTATTTCTTGTATTGTTATTGCCCTAAAATGTAGAATTTTAAATAACTTTCACTCTCTCTTTAAAACCAGAAATAATTTGTATATATATTCAACAACTATGTACATAAAATAGTTAGATATATACACGCAATATTACACAGAGGATATACGTGTGTTTTGTAATAAATAAATAAATAAAAAATCAAAAGATTGCCATCAACCTCACATTTCTAGTTAGAAATTTCAGTGACTTTTACTACTTCCATTCTAAAGGTAAAAATAAATCATGCATTTTATAATAATCTAAACATATGAACAATAGTAATTATTCAAATTATCTTCATATTCTTCGAGATTTATCTTAGTTAATCAATCCTATATTAGATCTACCCTATTTATTATATATTCTAATTGTATTTCGGTTATTTACACTAATAATTATAAGAACTCTATATATGATAACACATATCGCAAAATGTTTCTTCTTTATTGATATTAATTGACAAGATTTCGAGCAAACCTCTTCAACAAGTCGATGCGATTCACGAAAGTTGTCTCTTTTTATCAATATATAAAAATATTTTGCCATGTGTTATCATAATAATCTATATTATAATTCCTGTAAAATAGCTTAACCGATTTATATATTGTCACCATTATATTTATAACTTCATATTTTGAGAGTTACTATACATAAACAACCACAAAAGTATTTTCTTCATTGTTAAGTGTTTCCTTAATTAAAGTGAGCCTGATGGTCACACTGGAATATTGAAATATATCATCTTCATAGGATATCCCAAAGGCTTTACTTTTATTAATACAAGGTTGGGTCAATAAGTAACGCACAATCTTCAATAATATTTTTATTTGACACACCATAAAGATTAAACTTTGTATATATGAATACCTAACTATTAGGTATATATCAGCATCATTCAATATATCCACCTTCCCTCTGTACACATTTGAACCAGCGCCTTCATCTTGCTTTCTGAACCACCCTCTAACCTCATGGAGTAACATTTAATCAATTTTCATATGTTAAGCCGCGTAGAGAATTCTTTAATTTACCAAACAGGGAGAAGCGGAGAGGAGCCAGGTCAAGACTGTAAGCTGAGTGAGGCATCAAAGTCCATCCATATCTGGAAATTTGAGCCAATGTCTGTTGCGCGGTGTGAGGACGTTCATTGTCCTGATAAAATTTGCTTTGACAGTTTTTCAGGTCCGGCCTTTTTGTTGAAATGGCTCTTTTTAGCTTTTCTGATGATTTAAAATATATTTCCTGTTGATGGAAGTTTCTTTTCAAGCGTTTCCATGAATATGAGACCATCGTGGTCCCAAAAGACCGTGATCATGATTTTGTCTTTGGAAAGGGAAATACTTGATTTCTTTCTCAACTGGAGACATTTTATGGGTTCATTGCATTGATTGACGCTTTGAATAAGGGTCATAATGATAAACTCAAGTCTCATCACACGTTATAACTCCTTTAAAAGACTCAGAAGCTGGTTCTGGGTAAGATTCGCTGAGGTCTAAACAATTTTTTTTCCGAGTTTACATCATTTCTCGTGTTAGAAGCTCTGGCACTCATTTCGATAGTCAAGATCTGAAAGTAGTTTAGAACACTTCCTTTAGAGATTAGGAGTTTTTCATCAATTGATATGTCGTTATTGTCCGGTTATTCTCGACAATTTCCTCAACAATAGCCAAATCTTGGTCTGTTGTGACAGTTGAAAGCTTACCTGGCCTCTCTTTGTCATGAAGATCAAAATCACCTTTCAGGGAGCGCTGAACCCATTTCTGTATAGTACTTATATCCAATGTTTCGTTTACAAATAGTGGCTGAAGTTTTAAGCGAATTGTTGTGGCTGAAATTTCACCAAACTTGAAGAGGAACTCGGTCACCGACCGTTGTCGGATTCTTGTGTTCACATTAGGCTCCATATCGGAAAAATAAAAAATAAAAATGATAAATCAATTATGATTGCAGATATGAAAATCAGAGTGTTTATATAGCAGAAAACATGTATTTTATGATAATAAATTATTCATATCTTTTTCTAGGGGTAATTATGCATTACTTATTAACCCAACCTTGTAGCTATGATGTAAATAAGTTTTATGAATAACTTGGAATGAATTGAGTTTTATTGATAAAATTGCAACGAAATTCTACGTAAAAAGAGACAATTAATATGGTTCACACGCCCACTCTTACAAACAAGCTGTTAATAATCGAACAACAGTTGCTTAGAAACGATGAGCGATAAAAACAACATAAAGCTATTGTCTTGATCTTCAGAATGGTTGTCAGAATGAAGCCTTCTTCAGACAAGGCGAAAAATATATTTCCATTCTATCTGAAATTCTATATTTTAATAAATGGAAATATTATTGGAAATGATCGCTTCTCTAAAATTCGCCTGGGAATTCTCGTGGTTGCTCTTCTGTCCCTGGGAGCCAGCGTCCTTCTTCACGATTACAGACTAAGTATGCACTCTCCACTTATTATTTTTTCTGTGTGGATCAACATCTACCTTCATGTTCATCGCAATGATATCAACAACTTTATTATGCTGATTTCAAGAGATGATAACTTTGATCGATGTAAAATGCATTTCTGGCCTTTATTCCTATTTAATATCACTATAATAATATCAACCTTAATATATGATATTATAATTTACTATAAAATATCTCTAATGTATATATATTCATATACTATTTATTCAATTATATATTTCTCCATTGATGTACATTTCACAACTCTTTTGTTTCTTTTATTCACCCTAAATGGAATTTTCTCTGAACTCAACAAAGATTTAGTATCTAAGAAGATAAATTTTGATGAAGGAATATTGCATTTCAAAAAAATTAAGGAAATCTCTGAATTAATAAATGATACTTATTCATGGCCTTTGTTAATCTATGTGGTATTTTTGTTTGAACAATGTTTTGTCACTTTTTACTTTAAAGATTTGTCGGTCGTGATGATTTTGGAATTTACATCCTTTTTTATTTGTATTTTTCTCATCTGTGGTCAGAGTGAGCTGTTAAAGGATAAGTCGGAATTTCTCTTTCGAACTATTCTACTGGATGAATCGAGGATGTTTTCATCAAACACTAACATCTTTTTGCTTCAATCTAATGCCCGTTGGCAGAATGTTGTAATATACGCAGGCGGTATTATACAATTGGGATTGTCTGCTATATTTAAATTTGTTGGATTCGGGATTTCATATACCATGTTGGTGAAACAACTCAAAAAGGAAGTTTAGATATTTGGAATTTGTGAATAAAAACATTTAAAAAGCTGCAGTTGTATCTATAAATGCAAAGTATTTTATTATATTTATTAATTGAGATATTCATTATATCATCATATATCAAATATATTAGATCACAACAGTGTTATTTATACATTATTTTGCCCATGTATTTATATGCTTTATAAAAATCACAATTAAAAATTATTTTAATAAGGATATATACAATATATAAAACCAGCATGCAATAATGTAGATGATAAATCATAAACATAAAATTGTATAAGATCATGAAATTTTTAAAATCTTTTTACTTATATCAAGTGATAGTTTGATCCAATATATGCCTTTTTAATTAAATATCAATAAATGTATATAAAATATTTTAATATATTATTTACATCTATAGAGAGAGTTACAAAACGATAGGTTCCTGAATTCCCAAATAGTTTCTAATTGTTTGTGTCTGAATTTTGGGTGGATGCTTAATGCACTATTGATTTTATTTTTTAATATAATAAAAAAATTGCAAGAAAATATTTGGCTAACATTACAACATGGAATAGCAATGCGTATTGATATTCAAAACTAGTAATAAGTGAGTTTTGGAGTGAAATCTTAAACTGGTTGTTTAACGTTAAAAAGAGACAAATTAACTTTAATATTCAGCGGTATAAAATCCAAACGAAAAATTTTATTCGCTCGAAAGCTGGCTAGTTTTTAGATTTTTAATAAAAATGCGCATTGATAGTCCATGTTCGAATATTTTACTAATTTGTATCAAATTATTGATAGTTTTAAAATTTTCTAAGTTTGTGATCTAACAATGAAGCCAAGTAAGGCATTTTAATTTTGAAAAAAATTTCAAATACTCTGTGTAACATTCATAAATATTACTCTGATAGATATGTATAGTACAGTCTTTTTATATTTCAAATTGATATGTTATATTTTTATTGCTTAGATTAAAAAATGAAAGAGTTAAACGTTTTTTTAAAACAAATTCTAGGTATGTTTTATTTTGTATATATATATATATATTTATTATTATTTTTTAGGTTACCACATAGAACGACACAAAATTAGCTATTTTTAAGTGGTCAAAATTCAATTTATACTTTTAAATATGAATGAAATATTATTATAAAATATTTTAATAAATATATATAGAAAGAGAAAGAGAGGATATTATTTATTTCAAAATAGTTTTCATAAATCTCCATGTAAAATATGTTGCAACAATATAATTCATTTTAACATGTTTAGTATTTTAAGTGTATATAGTGTATAATACAAATTGTCGTGGCCAAATATAAAGTGAAAATAATTTGTGAGTACAAAAATAAAAAATATATATTAGTAAAGAATATTTTCAAAGTATATCTTGTATATCAGTTTATTTCAAGAATTTTATTCTATGAATATATTTTTGAAATATATTCTTTGATGCTTAATGAGCATTCATTCCACATTCTCATGTAACCTTCTTGATATCACTTCATAAATGACCATGCAGAGAATATTTTATATAAACTGCATTTTGAATAAATACCTCTAACACTCTGGTCATTTTAGAAGTACAAAACCTAAAATAAAATATTGCTTTTGTGGTTTATGCATTTCAAGATATTTTGTGGATATATTCCTTATTTGTATTATATAAAACAATGTGAAAATAAACTTCTTTTTGAACTAAATTAACGAGAAACATGGAATGAAAGTGCAGGATATTATATGGACCAAAATATAAGTTTACATTTTGTAGACGTTTCACTTTGAATTTTAATCATTTGTTACCCAACACCAGAAGTTAATTTTGCCAAAGTTCATATGTTCTCTTTAACCCATTCTATATCCAACAGATTATATGGATAATATATTTTTGAAAACGAGTTAAATATTTTAATATTCCTGAGATTCTAAAAACATCACTTTTTAAAAATAAAAATTTTACTTTTTGTGTGCGTCCTCAATAAAAGTATTTTCAAAAGGATTTCTAGCATATTTTGTTATATTTCAACTTCTAAATAAATTTGACTAAATAAAAAAATGCAACTCAATTATTTTAAAATATTATTAATATAAATTTTAAATGCCTTTCTTTATGACATCTGAGAAACAAGTAAAATTATGCTATAAGCAATTTTGACACTGTGGATATCTCTGCTGCTAATATATAAATAATTAAAATATTTTTTCGAATGAACAAATCTGGTTCTTTTACTCGGATAGAAAGATATTTCTGACGGATTAAGTTCAGGAACAAAATCTATCATCATCGTGCATTACCATCTTCGACACAGAAGTCGGTCATCATCAAATGTCTTTTCACCCTTGTAGAATAGTGTGAAATATATAAGTGATGTGAATATAAGAAATGGAATTAAGAACAATAGACTGACTGTTTTTTGGTAAATATATAATTAATCTTTACTAAATTTAAATGTGTGTGATAAATAAATAATTATAATTAAATAATAAATTGTTGTAAGATTTAGGTACTTACAGCTTGTAGGAAGGCATGAGGACGTTGAGGATTATATGATAATAATCTTTATTATCCATTTAGCAAGAAAGACAAAGTTATGGTAGCGAACAGTTATTGAAGTATAGAGAAGAAGGTAAACAAACAGTTGTGATGATGATAGGTCCAGTGTGGCGCTAGCTGTCGTAGCATTCAGTTATCCAACAAATCCCCGGCATGAATGTGGAGACATCACGAGGTTGTAGCGTAACTTCTCAAATGTCGGCCTTGGTAGCGGCTTGGTCAGAATGTCCGCCTTCATGTCGCCAGTTGGGCAGTAGACCATTTTTATCACTGTCTTCTTCTGAAGATCCTTCAGGTGATGGATCTTGGTTGCGATGTGCTTGGTTCTAGAAGACACTTTTTCGGATGAACATATCTTGAGACATGATTGATTGTCTTGGTGGAAGTAGATTGGAGCTTTCTGTTCCAGTTCGAGATCCTTTAGCAAGTCGAGAAGCCATAACAGTTCTTGTGAGGCTTCAGCTGCGGAGATAAGTTTCGCTTCGGTGGATGAGAGAGATACGCAACCTTGTTTCCCAGTCATCCATGAGATGGGGTTTGATCCCAGTAGGAACAAGTTTCCGCTTAGTGATTTTCTGTCGGTGTTGTCGCTTGCCCATGTGGCATCACTGTATGCTTCCAGCGTGGGAGGCTTTTGGTTAGATATGCGTAGCTCGAGTTCTTTAGTAGTTTTTAGATATCTTACGATTCTTTTTGCTGCATTCCAGTCACAATTTCTAGGATTCTGGTTTCTGCTGCTGAGTATGCAGACTGGAGCTGCGATATCTGGTCTGGATACTACGCTTAGGTACAATAGTGAGCCTATCAGTTGTTGGTATTGGACGTTGTTTGGTAGAAGTTTTTCATCAGATATACCGGGGTATCCGCTTTCCATGGGAGTGAAAGTAGGTTTCGCTTCTTGGAGATTGTACCTTTCAACTAATTCTTGGATTTTATTCTTTTGGCTCAGAAGGAGTTCACCTTCTCTGTTCCTTGAGATTTCTATACCAATGAATTGAGTGGGGTCTCCAAGGTTCTTTATTTCGAATTCTTTTTCGAGAGTTTTTATAGTGTTTTGGATGATTATCTCGGAATCGCTTGCGAGGAGCATGTCATCCACATATAGAATCAAGTAGATGGAATGGTTTTCTTCATTCTTGGTGAATAGGCATGGGTCTACAATGCTCTGTTTGAAGTTATTTTTAATTAGAGTGCTTGCAATTTTTGTGTTCCAAGATTTTCCAGCTTGTTTTAGACCGTAAATTGCCTTCTTTAGTTTGCAGACTTTGTTTGTTTGTTTTGTATGGAGTCCTTCTGGGAGTTCCATGTAGAGTTCTTTATCTAGGTCGCCGTGTAGGAACGCTGTCTTCACATCGAGGTGGATCACTTGCATCCCTTTGTAGACTGATGCAGCTAGGAAGGCTCTAATTGTAGAATGCTTCACAATTGGTGCAAAGGTTTCTTCGTAGTCTCGGCCAAATTTCTGATTGAACCCTTTTGCTACGAGTCTGGCTTTGTACCGCTCTATTTCTCCTTTGGAATTGAGTTTTTGTTTATAGGTCCATTTACATCCTATGATCTTTTTGTCCTTAGGTAGAGGCGTTAGTTCCCATACATTGTTCTTCTCAAGAGAATTTAGTTCTTCGTTCATTGCTTGTAGCCATTTTTCTATTTCTATTTTTGGTAATTGTAGGACTTCCGAGTAGTTGGTGGGTGTCGGAATGTCTTGAGCTTCAGTTTTGTACAGCATGTAGTCATTTCTTATGGGAGGTATTCCCTTGGTTGGTCTCGTGGATCTTCTTTGTGTGACCACTTGTGTTCCTGTGCTTGTAGCGGGTTGAAGGTACTCCTCGGTTTCTGAGTCCTCAAGGTTTTCGGATTGTGTTCCTGGTTCCTGACTTTCCTCTGCATTTCCAATATGATTGGAGGAAGTTAGATCTGTACTTAGTACTTGTGGTGAAGTTGTTTTTGTGGAAGCGAGGTGAAACCCATTTTCTTTTTCTAGAAATTTTACGGATCTGCTGATTGTGATGTTGTCTGTGTCGTGCAGGATTCTGTATCCTTTGCTCCGATCATCGTATCCAAGAAAAATCCCTTCGATAACTTTGCTATCCAACTTGTTTCTTTTTATCTTGGGAATATAGGCGAAGGCTTTACATCCGAATCTTTTTAGATGCTTCAGACTGGGCTTCCTGTTGGTCCATAGTTCAAATGGAGTCTTGTCGGTAGCTTTCGAGGGTATTCGGTTGTGTAGGTAATTAGCTGTGGTAACCGCTTCCGCCCATAGAGACTGTGGGAGTCCTGAGTCAAACAGCATGCATCTTGTCATCTCCATTAGTGATCGATTTTTCCTTTCGGCTACTCCGTTCTGGGCTGGTGAGTAGGGGACTGTTAGCTGATGTTTGATTCCGCTTTGGTTCAGGAAATCTTCGACTTGTCGGTTTACGTACTCACGACCGTTGTCTGTCCGTATGGTTTGGATATTTTTTCCAAATTCCGTGTGTGCTGAGATGACGTAGTCTTTTATTTTTTCATAGGCTTCGTCTTTTCCTTTCAGGAGGTAGGTCTTCGTGTATCTGCTGTAGTCATCAGTGAAGGTGATGAAGTATCTCTTACCGCTGAGAGAGTTGGTTGGTAATGGACCGCAGATATCACTGTGGACAAGTTGAAGCGTTTCAGTTGCTCTGTACTCTGTCTTCTTTGGAAAAGGGGTTTCGGTGAGTTTACCTTGAATGCACTGAACGCAGTCTGTGCTGTGCGAACAGTTATTTAGACTTAGTCCTCTTGCTAGGTTCTCATTTCGAATTTTCTTAATTGATTCTATATTTCTGTGTCCTAGTCTGTCGTGCCAGAGCATGAGGCAATTTTTGTTCTTGCAGTGGTTTTGTTTTGCAACATTTGCTTTGAATGTGCGAGTTTGGAGGTTATCATCCAGGTGGAGTCGGTACATTCCATTGTCAAGTATACCGTTCGCGAGGGCTGTGTTGTCTCTTTCGATGGTACACCAATCTCTGTTGAACGTCACTTTACATCCGTTGGAGGTGGCCGCACTCACTGACAGAAGGTTGTCTGTTAGTTCCGGGATGTAGAGAACTTTTGTGAGAAGTAAGGTGTCAGTCTTTCCTTGGGGTGTGATGACTTTGATTTCTCCTTGTCCTATCCCTTTGACCTGCAGCTTATTGCCATTAGCAACCACAACATGTTGTGTTTGTTCTCTGTTAAGTTCAGTGAAGAAGCTTTCATCGTACGCCATATGAGATGTGGCTCCAGAGTCGATGAACCAGTTGTGTACACTTGCTTCTCGTTGAGTGCAATTGAGAGCTTTTGGGTTAGGTCCTTTTGTTGTTCTCTGATTTGTTGATTGTTCTTGGGTGACACTCGACTGATTTGTGTACTTTGGTACATTTCCTCTTCTGAAGTTTTCATATTTGTACTCTTTGTTGCTGTTGTTTCGCTTTTGATAGTGCCAACATTCTTCTTTGGAGTGGTTTGGTTTGTGGCAGAAAGAACAGAATTTCTTCTCTTTTTCTCTTCTTTGGCTTGAAGCTCTGTGGAGGCTTTTTAAGGCTTTTGATCCGGTGCTTTCGTCTTTCGAGCTTTCTACTCTGCGTGTGTGTTCATCAAGGAGTTTGTTCTTGGTGAATTCAAGCGTTAGCTCGTCATCAGGCCTTGATTCCAACATCGTGATGAGATTTGAGTAGCTCTTTGGAAGCGAGCAAAGCAGTATAGCCGTGATGTGAGAGTCCTTTAGTGTTTTGCCAATGGTTCGCAGTTTGTTGACAAGTTCCATCATGGTAGTGATGTGCTGTTGAATGTCCTTGTCTTCTTCGAGTTTTAAGCTGTATAGTTTCCTTAGCAAATAAATTTTTTCTGAGAGTGTTTTTCTTTCATAGATATTTTTAAGAGTGTCCCAGGTAGCTTTGGCTGTTAGTAGGTTTTTAACGTGCACTATTTGTGAGTCGGCGATGCTTAGATTAATGATAGCTCTAGCTTTTGAGTCTTTCTTTTTCCATTCGATTTTTGGTTCATCTGGAATATTTTCAGTGACAACTTCCCGAAGATCTTCCTTTTGCAAGAGCATTTCAATTTTGAAAGACCATAGTGAGTAGTTATAGCCGTCGAGCTTATTTAGGGTTACATCGTGGCTCGAGAGTGACGCCATTTTTGCTAAGCCTTTTTTTTTTCTTTGTCTTAACTCGTTAGTTGAATTTCATGCAATATTCAGTCTCATAATCTAATTGTTGTAAGATTTAGGTACTTACAGCTTGTAGGAAGGCATGAGGACGTTGAGGATTATATGATAATAATCTTTATTATCCATTTAGCAAGAAAGACAAAGTTATGGTAGCGAACAGTTATTGAAGTATAGAGAAGAAGGTAAACAAACAGTTGTGATGATGATAGGTCCAGTGTGGCGCTAGCTGTCGTAGCATTCAGTTATCCAACATAAATATATAAGTTGTAGTTCATAAAAGATAAACAACACAACATATTTGGCGACGAGGATTAAAAAAAAAATAATTAAATAAGCGTAACAGAAGATGGCAAATAATTTGACGTCTCCATTACCATTGAACCTTAATGCTACAGATTTGTATTCCGAGTACAAACATTGGATGAATTCATATTTAATTTATGAATTAGCAAGCGGTGTTTCAACAAAGAAAGATGACGTTAAAAGGGCAACACTTTTGCATTGCCTTGGACCACAAGTCCAAAGAATTTTCTTTAATTTGCCAGAAGAAAAAGATACGTATGAAAAAGCAAAAGAAGCTTTAACTAAATATTTCACACCACAAAAAAATATTGTATCAGAACGATTTAAATTTAGGCAAAGAAAACAAAATACAGATGAAAATATTGATTCATATGTCATTGCCCTAAGAGAATTAGTCAAATCCTGTGAATTTGGAAATTTAGAAGAAGACATGATCAGAGATCAGATAATAGAAAAATGCTATAATTGGCAATTAAAAGAAAAGTTGTTGCAACAAGATAATTTGAATCTTCAAAGAACAATTGAGATATCAAGAATGTTTGAAACAGCCAAAGAAGAATTTAGAGTATTGACAAATGAAGATATGACCTCAATAAATAGAGTAAACTATAAAAATAATTTCCAAGCAGCTAATGAATCAACTGTTAAAGGACCAAAAGCTCATAATGTGTACCATCAAAAAGGAAGCACCTCCAAGGTAAGTGCACCTAATTTGGAAGAATGCTATAGATGTGGCTTAACTACACATCCTCCATATAAATGTGGAGCTAGAAATATGAAATGCACATTTTGTAACAAGATGGGTCATCTTAATAGAGTTTGTAGAAATAAAAATAAATATAAAAATATTGAAGGAAAGAAAAGAAATATTCAAAATATTTCAGAAAATAATGAAGACACAGATGAATACACTTTCTTTTTAGGCTCTGATAACAAAGAAAATATCTATATAGATGGAAAGGAAATAACAATGACTATTGATACAGGTAGTGATACAACATTCATAGGACTTGAAAATTTGAAAAATATTTTTCCTAAGTCTCAAATGCCAACTTTAAATGGAACAGAAAGGAAATTTTATGCCTATGGACAAACTTCACCTCTTCCATGTTGTGGATATTTCTTTGCAGATGTTTCATGGGGTGAAAGGTCTATAAAGGAACAGATTTTTGTGATTGAAGGTAAAGCAGAACCTCTTTTAGGAAAGAAAGCAAGTTTCGAATTAGAAATTATAAAGCGTGGAACAAAAATAAGGAATATTCAACAGGAAGTTATTCCGAAGGATATATATAATTTGATACTAGAAAACATGAACCTTTTTCAAGGTCAAGGAAATGTGAAGGGTTATAGTCAAAAAATAACTCTAAAAGAAAATGTTACTCCTGTAGCTCAGAGATGCAGACATTTTCCATATAAAATGGTAGAAGCCATCAATCAAGAGCTAGACAAAATGATAGAAGATGGCATTATTGAGGAAGTCCATGAAGCTTCTGAATGGATCTCAAACATTGTGGCAGTTCCAAAAAAGGGTACTGAAGAAATCAGACTATGTGTTGATCTGAAAGAAGTGATGGAGCATAATCAAGCCTATAAAGAAAGAATGAAGAAATATGCTGATAGCAAGAATAAGGCCTTGCCTCATGACTTCAAGAAAGGTAATATTGTTTATGTCGCAAACACTGAAATGAAAAGCAAGTTGACACCAAATTATGACAACCAAAGATTTATCATTCTAGAGACTATATCTCCAAATTCATTCAAGTTTGTCAATACTGAGACAGGTAGCTTTATCATTAGGAATGCAAAGCATTTAAGACATGCCAATGTCTTACAAGATTTTAACAAAGGAATTGATTTGAATACCACTTTGATTAAGACTCCAGAAATTAGAATGGAACTTCCTAGTACTTCAAGGTATCTACCAGAACAAGAAGCAACCTTAGAAGATATTGTACCAGAAGAGCAGATTGCTATATCTGATATGGACTGTTTATACCCAAATGAATCACCTAATGAGAATGAAAACAAGACTGTCATCACTAGAAGTGGAAGACTAATACATGTTCCTTCTAGATTTAAGGACATGATTAGATACTAACTAAACAAGGGAGGAATATGTAGAATAGTGTGAAATATATAAGTGATGTGAATATAAGAAATGGAATTAAGAACAATAGACTGACTGTTTTTTGGTGAATATATAATTAATCTTTACTAAATTTAAATGTGTGTGATAAATAAATAATTATAATTAAATAATAAATATATAAGTTGTAGTTTATAAAAGATAAACAACACAACAACCCTGATACGAATAAGAACAATTTAAAAGTTCTAGTATCAAATACAGATTTGAGTACAAAGTTGTCTTTAATAGATGAGTGTTCTATCAAGGCTATGAAGAGGCTGATATGCTTTTTGTTTGAAATCATATATATTACTAGTCAGATTTTACTAAAGAGCTCTATGAGCCCTGGTTTGAAGTTTTATCCTCCTAGAAGAAGAGAAAATAATATATTTTAAGCAAAATTCATTAAAATCCATTATTCAAACACCCACATAATTCTAAAACCAGTAAATGAGATGTACAAATGGAGTACGTATTATAAATACACAAAGGGACTTCTCAACGACATAGGCTTCTTATAGAAAACCAGATGTTTTCGTGAATTCCCCTCAACGCAAAACAATTTAAAATTGCACATGTGAGACACAAATGATGACCTTTGGATGTATTCGTTGAAGTATTCGCTGAATAACGAATGCATCGTTATCCAGCCCTTGCCCAAAGATCCAGCCCTGCAGTTCGAGTGTCTGCTGGATGATGACCACAGTCGCCTGTACATTTGTAATGACCTCTCATTATTTAGAGAGCTTTGTGATGGGCGTGGTAATACGGCGTTGTAGGTCCGGCAGATGATGGACTGTGCACCTGGTTTTTCGTTAAAAAGACATGGATATTTCCGCGCAATACAATGACGGCCTCGTTCCCGTGTTCCGGAAGATTATCTGTTAATATAAACAATCATAAAATGAAAGGATTTAAAAGTACGAATGTTTCTTTTATACATACTACAAACTTCTACTGTCCTTACTGCGATGAAAAAATATATTGGGAGGGCTTGGCTCATCAGTGGTAAACCCTCCCAGCGGTTTCGACAATTTAATCCACCAGACCGCTTCTAAGAGCTCTAATACTGTATTGGACGATTCTGCTTATATACGCAGCACTGAAGAATGGAATTTCAGAAATGGGTTTCAAGAAAACTATGGACATAAGTTTATACATAAGCTTCCATTCTTCAGTGCTGCGTATATAAGCAGAATCCTCCAACCCTCCCAATATATTTTTTCATCGCAGTAAGGACAGTAGAAGTTTGTAGTATGTATAAAAGAAACATTCGTGCTTTTAAATCCTTTCATTTTATGTGTATAGATGGCGCGTTATTGCTTTGTGTCAATTTATGCCTAACTGGCCTCGTCTTTATTGTTAGCGGAAGAGCATTGCTCGATGAAAATATTTGAATGTAAATCTACTGTCCTATAAGCTTATGTCCATAGTTTTCTTTAAACCCATTTCTGAAATTCCATTCTTCAGTGCTGCGTATATAAGCAGAATCGTCCAATACAGTATTAGAGCTCTTAGAAGCGGTCTGGTGGATAAATTTGGCGAAACCGCTGGGAGGGTTCACCATTGATTAGCCTAGCCCTCCCAATATATTTTTTTCATCGCAGTAAGGACAGTAGAAGTTTGTACTATGTATAAAAGAAACATTCGTGCTTTTAAATCCTTTCATTTTTTGTGTATAGATGGCGCGTTATTGCTTTGTGTTAATAAACAATCATATCCTCAATAAATTATCTTATCCATCTCGCGGAATTCAAAAGATTGAAGGGATAAAATAAGATGCTTCTTCCTCATCCAAACGTGTCAGCCATTTTGCTATGACGTTTGAGCATCTGATTTGTCCCCCAAATCAGGTTACCTTCAGACCAGAAAAGATGGTACAGGGCATCAGACTGCAGTCAGAGGTTTCACGGTCGGCAAAGATTAGAATTTGACAGATTCAGCTGAAAAAGCGCTGGACTCGCAGTCCAGTCCCGACTTCACGCTAGTGGGTCTCCCAATTCCTTCGGGACTACTCGCCAAATTTCCGTCAAACCTTGTGCACACCTCAAATCACCCATGGTTTAAGAACCAACTTATTGTTTCCGAAATCCATCGTGTGTCTTTGTCTTCTTTAACAAAGGAGATGACGCTTGGCCATCGACTACAAAAACCAAGTGGTAGGTCCCGAGTGACTGTATAGCTGGGAGAGATATATTTCTTTTTATTATTAGACTTTCGAGATCATGACACACACATATAAATATATTCTTGATTTCTCAAAAAGCCTCTGGGACCAAAAACCTTTTTTGTCGCAGTGGTTACAGCCTACTCCACGCTGACGAGCGCCAACAGCGCGAAACGCGTTCGTGGGTGGCTTTTCTTAATTTATCAAGAAATTGGGTTGGCGAAATATCACGGAGCAAGCTAAATGAACGTTTAGTTTATTTTTGCTCCACTAGATGGCGCTCTGCAATCTAAAAAGCACATGTGCTCGTGGTCAGGAAATTCCTTCTTTGTTTTTAATATATATATATTCCTTACAGCAACGAACCAACGTCAATTTAAATACATATATATTTTAATAGTATATATTCGATGAATATATAGTCTATAGTTTAGATTAAAAAATAACACAATAAGTTAAAACCAATATACTCAAATTTATTAATAGCTGATATATTTAGGTATGATATCAAAAATACCCCGCACTTAGAGGCTATAACTTTATTTATACCAATACATAATTAAATTATTTAAATATTTTGAGAATAAGTCCCTCCTGCATCAATGAACCTTTGCCATCTTTTCTTCCAACTTTGGAATCACTTGGGAAATTCGTCTTTATCGCAAAACTTTCAGCGATTTCTCTTTAACGGATTGTATTGTGTCAAAACGTTGTCCTTTAAGTGACATCTTTAAATTTAGATTTTAAAAAATCATTCGGTATTGATTCAGGAAATCAGGGAGGGTTTAGATGCACAGGAGTATAATTTTTTGTCAAATAAGCGAGCACCGAATGAGCTATATCTAGCCAAGCGTTCTCATGATAAAGCCATTAATCTTTATAGGTTTTTCTTTCGCACAGCCTCCCGTTACATTTTTGAAATAGAAAGACAAGATTCTTGGTTAATTTTCGTCCCAATTGGTATGAATTCATGATATACAAGTCCTTTGCTGTCAAAGAAAATGACGAGCAGAACCTTCATTTTTCAATTTTCCACCCTGGCTTTTTTGGCTCTTTGTTCGTCATCTGCCATTCATTGACTTGATTGGCGTTTTGTTTCGGGATTTCAGCCGTAGACCCATGTACCATCCTCTGTTATCACCTTATGTTGCCACATTTGGTCTTATACGGCCAATATAAACAAGTTTACGAATATCTCCTAACTTATCTCTTATGTTACCGGGTTAATATCAGAGGGACACTCTTTTTATATTCATAACATGGATAATGAAATGACATATACAATATAATATGGCTTGTGTTTGTAAAACGACATTGGAAATTATCCCGCATGTGTTTCTTTTGACCCAATAATCAGTTTAATTTAAGGAGAAATAACGATTATTTCTAACCTTAGGGATAAGGTATGAAAGAATGAATTGCGAAGAGTAATGATAAACGGAAAAAATAAAAGTGTCCAGGGATGGGAATCGAACCCACAGTGTTCCGCTTACCAGACAGATGTCATGTCCACTAGACTATCCTTAATGACATTCTTGATACTTCTGACACTTCTCTTATTGTTATTTTCCGATTTTAAAACACCAGAGCTCCAATATATATTTTTTTATTTTTCAGGATCACTAACCCCTTTTGGTCGTCAACACCTTGTTGTCGTCTTCTGTGGAAGTTAGGCCATTTTTGAACGTTTTGGAACGGGTGGGAATCTATTTTTTACTATCACGCGATTTCTCTTTTTCGAAAAAAGTGAATTGATGATCTTCACATATAAGGAGTAAAATCTATAAACTATCACATCCAATAAGGTTTTTTTTTTACTGTTTGAATACTTGAGGGCAAACCTGATTAGAACTAATTCCTATCATCTAATGCTGATAGGCCGTTTTAAAAATAGGCATCATTAAATATAATTTATAAGAATATATATTATTAGGCAATATTATTTTACATCTTGATTTTGAAAATATTTCTTCGACTTATACTGTATTCAACTGAGTGGAAGATATATTGGCTGCAGTCATTTTTTATATATGGGATTAGTATTGCGTGTCAAAATAATCAAACCTCCCTTTGAACTTCTAATAGTAATATTATTATTCAAAAGGTTCTTTTCATTTCTTTCACAACTTAAATATTTCATATAAAGAAATTTTGGAATCAATATAAAATTTTAACCCCATTTTATGAGAAGCTTTATTACCTGAAGTATTATTAAATAAATGATTTGTATAGGTCATGTTTTATCACCACTGATAATAATAATGTATAACAAAATGTTGTTCGATTAATACGATTTTTATGGGAAAAATTTGAGAAGAAGATATTGGTAAAAGCCTGATCGTTATTCTAGTTTATACAGTTCAATTATATCTTAAGTTAGGTCTAAGTTGAAAAATATTTAGTGTAGGAGAAAGTAATGCTAAAGAAGTTAGAAAGCGTAGATAAAAATAAATATATAAACCCGCTTGGCAGCTACAAGACATCAAGAATTTCATGTTGAAAATGACAGACTTGATCCATCATTCATGATATTTCGGTTTAAATCAATTGAGACTTTCATAACACTTCTAAATATCGAAAGAATGAAAAAAAATCGAAAAAAAATCTGAAATTTAAATTGCAATAAAACGCAGGCTCCGAGGATGAGTTTCCTGTTTTTTATTAAATACTTCTCAAGCTTTCGGGTAGTGCCAACCCTTCTACAGGAGCATAACTAAAATTCGCTTATTTGCTTCTGTAGTAGAGTTGGCTCTACCCGAAAGCTTGAGAGGTTTTTAATAAAAATAGAAAACTCATCCTCGGAGCCTTTGCTTAATTGTAAAATAACTCTTTCTCCTTAAAAGAAGATAAAAATGAGGATCTTGAAAGCTGAAACTATGTCAATAATCATTGTAAAGTTTTCAGCATTTGAAAAATCCAAAAATTCCTAAAAAGTTACATGGTAAAAACCAGCAAAGGTCAATAATATATGTCGTTAATCAATTCTGTAATTCTATTAACTTTCTTTAAATAGGACATTCCTTTATTTATATTAATTCGTTTATCTTCGACTTTTTTTGTCTATTTGGCTTAAATGATTTTTATATAACTAAGAAGAAACGAGAAAGTGACAAAATGAACATGTACAAAAGATGAAGCGAAATATTCTGTTCCATGAATTAGGATTAAAATAGGATTTCTATATATAGTATAAAACAGCTTAATATATCATATACAAATTATAATGGTTTTAAGGATATATATTCCAAAGAAAGTAAAGAGTATATTTTATCCGAATGATTCGTTTAGCATTCAAATAATAGATTGAGAATGTTGATAATTTCAAAACTGTTTACATGTAGATAAATGGTTAGCTACAACACAAACAAATAGGAAAAGTAAATATAATCAAATATATAAAGCTCTAAATCTTCTCACCAGAGTTCAATATGCAAAATATCTTGAGTGAAAAAAGAACCAGAAGAAAGAAACAAAAGCGAAGTTTCAAAAAAGATCATTGCTCACAATATTTCCAGTTATTTAAATGTAAACCTCGCGGTAGATAGGAAAAATACTGTTTTATATAACTAGAGATGGATACATCTGAAGTCTTGGAGAACCTAAGACCTTTTATATCTAGAGCAATAGATAAAGACTTTTGACCAATATCAATTAAGTAAATATTTTATACCTGGTAATTCATAGCAACAAGACAAATTTATTTCAGAAAAACATGCTGTCTATAAATTTGTTTGTCATGTTTTCTCTATTCTTTCATTAGAATTGTATAATGTGTATTATTTTAGAATTAAAAAAATAAATACAAAATTTTAAATCATATTTATGTGGTGAGGTCCTGTTGACTCTTGTAGAATCCTGTCGACTAAATATATGATGAGGTATCCAGTCGACTTAAACTGTGGTGTGTTATCCTTTCGAATCTCCCTATACTGTTTTAACCGAGAGGAACAATCAGGATGTGGAGAGTCGAAAGGATAACACACCACAGTTTAAGTCGACTGGATACCTCATCATATATTTAGTCGACAGGATTCTACAAGAGTCAACAGAACCTCACCATATTTTTAGTCAACAGGACCTCACTATATTTTAAGTCAACAGGATGACCAAAACGAAGGATGACGACAACGAAGAGGTAAGAAGCCTGTTCAGATCGAAGGGAGAGAGAGCAAAGATGGAGGAGCAAATTGACCATTCCAACGATGTGACTGAGCAATCTACCCCAAACAAGAAACGACATTAAAGGAACAAACCGGCCATTCCAACGAAACGACCAAGCAATCACTCCCCCAACAAGAGATAATTACGGAAGAAACGCCGTCCCATAGGACCTCCGCAGACCCGCTAACACAGCTCGCCAACGTCAGGAGCAAGCTGACCACCCCAACGACAGTGCCGAAAATCACGCAAGTCCTGGAAATCGAGGAGCAGAATGACGCAAACCCGGTGACAAGTTCCCCACCTTCGGTCTGACATCGAGACAATGATCAAAGCGACAAGCCGCGATCAACTTTACAGAAGCTACAAGTTTCTACAAGCCCTACATGGAGCGCCTTCAACGTCAGCAGGACGACAAACAAAGATTAAGTCTCCTGACTGAACTATCATCAAAACTGTAAGTTTTTAAAATCTTACATAACTTTCTCCACAAGTTCTATATCGTCGCTATTAACAATATTAAAATTCTCATTATATCATAATTCTAAACTTATTTGTGTTTGTCTTAATATCTTATTTTCATATCAAAATACTAATATCTTAATCAAGTTCTTAAAATTTTGTAAAAATCATTGGCATGTCACCATTTTATGTAAGCGCCCCAATTCAAACTATTCTCGTCACTATCACGATATTGCCCTTTTAAAAAAATCATTTTAACAAACAAATCCATTTTCGAGCCCCACGAGCTCCATAACGTCGCCCCACTAAACACTAAAAGAATTTCGCATTAAACGTGCCATATCCACTAACAGTCGATGTGTTTCTTACAACCACCACCCATGACTTTAGTAAATTTGTTATTCATGGTGAAACTGGTTAGATTTTGTGCCAAAAAAAAACGACTTCACGTGACACCTTTCCAAATCACCTCACACTTCGTTTCACAGCGCCACACCACAAAACCTTTTCACTTTTCAGGCCAAAGACGCCTTCATGCCTATGCCACATCTCACCTCAAAGCGTGTCCACGTCGAAAGTTGCACTTTCACCACACATCTAAACCTGACATCACTGAATAACATTTTTACCAAGTATAAACCAACGTCGAAACACAAATACACGAACACCGAGAAAACTATATCTTTCAAATAGGCAACAAATATGCCAACCTTAACAAAAGAAGAGAGATAAAGTCAGTTTCAAGTAAATGGCAAATCTAAAAAACACCCCGCATGAGTGACCATCCCAGAAATAGAACCCCAACGATATCCGAGAAAGACAGGAAGTGAACGCCCTTTATGACGTCACTCCCCCAAGTCGCTACTATCTTTCGACAATGTTTGGACAACGCGCCCGCCTCCCTCTCTCACAAAGCTATTATCTAGACCGTTATCTTCATGATCGCCATTTTGAACACATTTTTCTCACTAACCATTTAGGTTTTCTCACAAATCAAACCAAAGCCTTAATCACAACACAACATACATTAAACATTTTACATGCTAATTGATATCACCAATTAAAACAAATTTGGTTAAGTCTGATCTAGACTTTATAACGCAAAAGAGAAATCATTCTCTACATATCACCATTATGGACAAACGAAAAAATCTGATGATGAAGAAAATCCAAAAAATCCTAGAATTCAATTAGACAATCAGAGCCGTAATAATAAAAATGATTTGGACGAATTGGCGGAGGGTCACGATGAGGAAGGACCTTGGTGTGATGTCCCAAAAAGTAGAAAAATCAGAATTCCTCCTGTTATTGTTGAAAATGTGAACGATTGGAAATTGCTTTGTAAAGAACTAAACAACTTAGCTGATGAACCATTCCAAGCCACCATATCAGGACCTAAGCATATTATCAAAGCTAAGAATATAGGAGACTTCAAAAAGATCCGTGAATATGTTCGTTTAAATAACGGCGGCTACTCCTATAAATTACAAGAAGAAAAACCTTTAAAGGTAGTCATAAAAGGCGTTTCAACCAGTTTTAAAATTGAAGACATTGCAGTTGAATTATCCCACTTAGGCTTTAAAGAGGCTTCAGTAAAAAGGCTTCACCGCCAATCGTCAAAGCAGGCAATGAACATAGTTCTTGTTGAACTTCCAAAATATGATTCCAACAAGAATATTTATAATCTGACTGACCTGCTGTACCAGAAAGTGGTCGTTGAATCCTTCAGATCTCCCAAAAAGGTCACCCAATGTTTCAATTGTCAAGGGTTTGGCCATGGGCAATTGAATTGCTTTCCAAAACCTAAATGTGTCAAATGCGCCGAAGCTCATCATACCAAAGATTGCCCGAAAAAATCGAAGCAATTTTCACCCAAGTGTGTAAACTGCGGGCAAGCTCACACGGCCAATTATCGTGGCTGCCCTGCGTTCCCAAAAATTCCCAACCAGTCTCTTAACCAACGACCACAAATTCCCAAGGTATCTTCATATATTCATAGCAATGTTACCAAAGACAACAGCGCAGTGCAGGAAAGTACTTTTAAGCCTAGTTATGCAAGTGTATCGAAACAAAACTTTGCGAATCAAAATATTAAAACTCTTTGCGAAAAGCTATTAAGCATTATTAGCGAAGTTCTAAAATGAATACAAATATGATTTTAAAATTAGTAATCTGGAATGCCAATGGAATTTTAACTAAAAAAGATGAACTACTCTATTTTTTGGAATATAATGAAATCGATATAGCACTAATCTCAGAAACTCATTTGAAAAATTCTAAAACTCTTAATCTTAGAAATTACGACGTTATTAGGAGAATCCGTATTATTGGGAGAGGAGGAGGAACGGCTATTATCCTCAGAAATTTCTTCAAGTATAGAAAGATTATTGTTAAGACTGATTATTTGGAAAATACTACTATAGTATTAAACCTGATGGAAAAACCAGCCTGCAAATTTCTTCTGTTTATCGCAAACCAGATCAACTATTGAAATGTGAGGATTTGAGTAAATTATTTCAAAATAATCTCGTCATCGCTGCAGGAGACTGGAACTCCAAACATCCATTATGGGGCTCTAGTAAAAGTAATCCGAGTGGAATGGTTCTTCATGAGTTTTCGGAATCTGCAGGGTTGGACATAATAGCTCCTTCCTTGGCTACTCACTACAGTCATATTGGTCATCCTGACTTCTTGGACTTTGCGGTTTTCAAAAATGTGCCGTGGAATTTTGAAATTACCACAGTAGATGCATTATTTTCTGATCACTTACCTGTGGTTTTAAGGCTGGCATGTCCTAAATATGATTTTTCTATGAAAGTAAATAAGAACACAAACTGGATATATTTTCAGCAAGATTTAATCAATAATCCACCTCCCAGATCCCCTTTAAATTCTACTATAAATATTGATCTTTAAATTGGAACCCTCAACAAAACCATTCTTAATACTTATTCTAAAAATACAATAGTTTCTCCCATAGTTAAACCGCATGTGCCTATTTTTATTAAAAACATTATCAGAGAAAAGAATAAAGCTAGAAAGAAATGGCAGTCAACATGGGACCCCAGACACAGAGAAATTTATCTACATTTTCAAAAGAAAGTGAATATTATATTAAAAAAGTACAACCAGCAAAGTCAAAATGATCTTATCAACAGCGCGTTAAATACTCCAAACACCTTCTGGAGACTAGTGAAGTCAACTCGAAAAAAATCGGAAATTAAAAATATTAATGTAGATGGTGATATTCTACATTCAGATGAAGAAATTGGCAAGGCTTTGGCATTTAATTTCTCAAAACGCTTTTCCATAGTTTCAAAAGAAGCCCTAACAAATCATCCAACCTTAAATGAAACTCGAATGACTCTTGATAACAACGAAAATATTTTGAAACTTACATCACCACAAGAAGTAAAACAAGAAATAACAAAACTTTCTGCAAACAAGGCGCCTGGTCACGATGAAATAACTACCAAATTAATCAAAAACCTACCTATAAAATGGGTTGTATTTTTAACTAGCATATTCAATGCATCTATTAATCTTTGCTACTTTCCAAAGATATGGAAGCATGCTATAGTTATTCCCTTACCAAAAAAGCAACTATCTAAATCCCTGGATGATTTTAGGCCAATTAGTCTCTTGCCGATATTTGGAAAAATATTTGAGCGGATCATCCTTAAAAGACTCCAGACCTATATAGATACAAGAAATCTTCTAATTCCACAGCAATTTGGGTTTAGAGCAAATCATTCAACAACTCACCAATTGATTACCGTTATCGATTTCATACAAACTCGCAAATCCCTTAACGAAGCTGTTGGAGTAGTGCTTTTAGACTTAAAAAAAGCTTTCGATATGGTTTGGCACAGAGGCCTCATCATTAAATTAACTTCTTATAATTTTCCTCAGAAATTCATTAGGTTCCTGAAGAATTATCTTCAGGATAGAACGTTCTCCGTAAAAGTTGGAACATATATATCAAGTCCTCGGCAAATAGAATCTGGTGTTCCTCAAGGCTCAATATTGAGTCCTATACTTTTCAATTTATACATCAATGATATTCCACATATCCCACAATGCCGACTAGCTCTTTTCGCTGATGATACTGCCCTGTTATCCAGCTCGCGTTCCCCAGATATTTTAATTTCCCGCCTTCAAAACTATCTTGAAATCATTTGCAATTGGTGTGATAAATGGAAACTCAATCTGAATCCAAAGAAATCTCAAGCAATTATCTTTCCTCCACAAAATAGCTTCAAGTTCACACCCAGGACAAATCTTATAATTTACTCATCTCCCATAAATTGGACCCAGCAGGTCAAATATTTGGGAGTCACTTTCGATTCTAAACTGAAATTCACCAGCCACGTGAAGGATATAATAAGAAAATCTAAAATAGCCAAAGCCTCATTATCCAATATGTTCAGTTCAAAAAGTGGTTTATCTGTTAACCAAAAATTTACTTTATACAGAAGCTGTATTCTCCCTATAGTAACATACGCATTGCCTGTATGGTTGAAATACATAACCTTGACTGATAGGAAAAGAATAGATGCATTCATGAGAATTTGTTTAAGAAGTACTGTAAATGCCCCATTTAATCTATCAAATGCAATTTTAAAGCAGGACTTAAACCAGCCTAATATAGAAGAAATATACATATCCTCGACCCAGAAATTATATTTAAAACTCTCAACTTCCCAAAATCCAGTTATACAAGAATTGTTCCAATTTGATGGAGACCTCAATCCAAGACATAAAAGACCTGGACTTCACTCTACCTGAACTGTGACCTTCCAGTCAGTTCTGAAGGCCATTTTTTAGAAATTCTTGATCCCTAACATCCACGACAAAGTGACTCGTGAGCTTTATGCTCGAATGGTACACTGTAAATTTGAGAGGAAATAAATAAATAAAAAATCATTTCACATATTCCCGCTTTTCAGAGAGTTGTAAAATCACCAATGTTTACTAAAAGGATATGATCTAGTTACACACCACAATTGTAACTTCTTTTCAAAAGAAATACTTTTTGTTCAATTTTCCACTACCTAACATTTATCCAATCATTAATAACCTTCAATTATATTCTAATTATTGTATAAAATCTTGAATAATAATTTTTATTTTTACCTTTTAATTATATAATCGAATTTTTGATCCAACATGATTTTCAAAAAATAAAAATTAAATCAAATTTACTTTTATTTTTCATGACATTATTTTAGTATTGCCCAGCGAGTGCAAGTAACCAAACGGGGCTCTGGCATTAGTAAGTGCAAAGTCGAACTGCTTTTCACATGTGTAGACATGTGGTGCACTTACAGTAAAAGCAGTCGCTAACTACCCACCATGATTATCATGGCCTGTACCATGTGTACTAGGGATAAGCAAAAAAAAAATTTTAGTATTGCAAAACATTTAATTGTTTCAAAAATCATTTTCAATTCATTATTATATTTTTTATATATTTCATGTTTGATTTTGTCCACTTAAACTTTTTTAATATCCTATACTTTTCATCACTATATTTTTCAGCCTTTGCTCACATCAACGTAGAAAAACGACAGTACTGCTTGACAATTTTTTTTATTTCGTTATTTTAACAAACCTTTTGAACACAGTTCCCCAGATTTAAAATTTTAAACTTCTAGTCTGAACACGCTTCAAGAGTTCATTTCAATCATCCGCAGAGAACAATCACCAACGCATGCACGAAGCGTTCAATTTTTTCAACTTTCAACTTTTTTATCAACTCCAGCGGACCACAATCAACCTTTGATTTCAAGTCAATTCAGATCACCTACTGTCGCTACAAGAATTATACTTATCGCATGGCTAACATCACTCCTTTCAACCATATTAATAAATCACATTTTTTTTCAACAACCTTCAAACCGATAACCCTAAAATTGTGACAACCCACTGTAACCCTTATATTGGATCGCAAGTGAAACATTCCCTAGAAAGACGCTCAGTCTATATCCTCGCTTTGCACCTGGATATGATTATTTGGTTGCATGTGTAATACTTTAACCCCTAACCCTTTCTAACGCCCACCAATAATATCTTATAATTTTTAATTCTCTTTCACATAATCATATCATTATGTATTTAATTTAAACAACGGTTTATATAAAAAAATATATTTTTATATAACCAATATTATAAATTTTTAATTGAACAAGCTTTATTTTCATATATATCCAAATAAATCATCTTGTTATAGGCTTTTTTAACCCTCACAGTTTAAATTAATTAGAAGAAATTCAATTACTTACCTGTGTTAGAAAGGCTTTACCCGTTTAAACCCGGATAAACCCTTTCAATTCCGGGGCCCATCTATGGTAATTTAAAGCAACAACCCCATATTGTATAATACTTATAACAAGATTTTCATGTCGTATAATAGAAACACATATGTAAATGATTATACGCATGATTGACATGTGTCATTACATCATCATATGTAATGTACTTTGTACAAACTGAGGATAAATAAATAAAACTCTGTAATAGATTAAGAGTTGAACTAAAACAGAGATCGAGATGTATCAGTCCCAAAACAACAAGGTCTAATGATGGAAACTGCCACGGCGCCAGTGTAAAATTTCGCCATCCGATCTACGCTCTTGTTGCATATGCTGAAATACAATACTTCCTTTTTCGGCAAAGATATATAAGACCTCCGCCCTAGCCGAAAATATAGTCACTTTACCGTCAGCGTCAGCCTTCGTCGGTTGTTTCCAAGGTCCACCTCATCGACCATGTAGAACAGTACGAACTCTTCTATCTCCATCTTTCGCTCCTAGCTCAACTTATATTTTTCCTAGTGCAACTGTCTTCGTTTTTTGTGTGGACGTTCCCAAGCTTTCCACTCTTCCTCGTCCACGACTGTCTGTACTCTGTGAGAACTGTGAAAGGTCTCCCAAGGTGCAGAGAGGTACTGGAAAACTCTCCATGCGCTGACTGTCTCTTCGGTTATTACAGGTTTGCCCCTTTCGGTTACCATACCACAGCGAGAGACCCTCGATTACCACAGTATAGCGAAAGTCGACAGGATACCTCATCACATTTACATATTTTAAAAATATTTTCAATGTTTATATATGCATTTTTCTAAGGCAACTCAAAGACATTTCAATAAATTAGGTTCTTTGAGTAGAAAACGACTTAGGGTTGAAGTTACAGAGCTCTTATTTTGGGATATTCAAATTCGTTTCTGAGTTCAAGTCCTCATATATAATATAAAAATTGGTATTTCACTAAACCAATATTGCTTAGAGAATTGCTAAAATTAGATGCTTATGAACGGAGAAAAAAACCATAAATGGTTTGAAATTAAACATATTTTGGAAATTTGAATTCGTTTTTATATATAAAATCATTTCTTCAAATAAATATGATAGAGATACTATGTGAGAATGTTCAAATATGGCATTTAACGTATTTCTATCTTTATTGTGGCTATGAATAGATAATAACTTGAGGAAAAGCACGACAGTACTCGAATGATGAAATTGATTTCTGAGCTACCAGATAGAAAAATGAGATAGGTAAAATATGTGATGTGACAAGTTTTCACTCAAGTATTTCAACGGTTTTATGAATAAATAACATATTGTCTCGTATATTGCCCCTGGTCTTTGGCAACAGCACCGCTTCTTCCTGTGGATCACCAACCTTGGCTTCGCTGCTTCACCTCTGCGGCCCTACTTTGCATACATCCCAAAGCCTCTGAGAACCACTACTCCCGAGGAACTCCTTTCCCTCTAGCAGTATCTCTCAACCTTACCCTTGGTAGGGAGACACGAGAGACTTACCAGAAAAGCAGCTACTGTGATGGAGGAGAAGAAGAAGAAAGTCACAACAGAAACCAGGAACAAGTCTTATTCTTTATTGCAAAATTTCATCCACACCTCACTTGAGCATGAATATCAGTTAACAAATATTTACAGAAATTTCAAGCCTTATGATCAATATGAAGATGCATTTACAATAACAGGCCTTATAAAAAAGGATAACAAGCAATAGACCATCTCCACATACCAGCCTTAGACCGGAAATACGCTAAAGTCTTGTAAAGCGCCATCTATTAACGGAGGTTGTAACTGTTATTTTTAGGCCGATATCGTAACAATATTAATAGAAAATGACCCGTTGAGAGCATAAACAAATAAAAAAAAACCTAAATTTGCAAGTTCTATGAGATATGTGTTCTTATTATAGTGATATCACACAGTATGAGCATCAGGAATAAAATGAAGGTTGGTAAAAATTTATACATTTAAATATTTATAAGTAATATATGGAAATAAATAATCTCTCTAAGTAAAAATTAAAAACATTATCATAAATTTGATTTCATCATATTATTGAATACTAAACAAGTCATATCTATTTGAGGTGAGAGTGGTTTCTTAATAAATGTTTCTTCTAATTTCTAGTGTACAAGTGGGGTATAGGCCATGATAATCATTGTAAGTAGATGTTGGTACTGCTTTTACTTTATGTGCAACATGTCTATCTACATGTTTGAAAATTTGCATGTACAATTGTGCCAGAGCCCCGTTTGGTTACTTGCACTCGATTGTAAGGCTGGACTTTTCCAAGAATAAGGAGCAATTGGAGCACTTTTTTAATTATAAAGAAGAGTCAAATACGGAATTCAAACCTCCGGGTCGTAGCGGTCGAAAACCAACGGTTTAAATCACTCGTCCACTGACCCCTATAATAAATATATGTAACTTTGAGTGTTCAATAATGACGTCAAGTAGTTTTACACAACACCTAGACAGAAAGCTTCAATTTCAAACGCCTTATAGCGGAATATATACAAAGCACTAATGGAGGGGCCTGGGGATGGGTGGTCAGGCGATCATCGCCAGGTGAGGCCAGGAGAGCCGGGATGTAGAGGATCCGGGGGGCAGGGTGGTGATCTGCGGGAGGCAGAGACGGGTCCAGTAGTATTGAGCCCAGGGGTGACCGTGGAGAGCAGACATACCGCAATGCTCTGTTGCAGCCAGAGCGGACAAAGTAAAACTCTCTCTCTACAAAGTAAAGCGAGAAATTGAGATTGAAACTACTTTGTTTCAATGTCCATATAAGATTATATAAGGTTAAATACATACAAAACATAAATATAAATAAATATGATTATATAATGATAAATATATGAGTAAATAGATATAAACTAATTGATAAATATACAAGTCGTCATTGTTGGCGCTCACCACGGGAAAGACTCCGCCACCTGTGGACTGCGAGAGTTCTTTCCCACAAAGTGGGCAGGTCGATGAAGTAAAGAGAGAGAGAGAGAGTATGGTTTTACGGGCTACTAACTAAAGTGTATGATTTTTCAAGCCCAAAATAATGTAGCAAGCAGACAAGCCTCAATGCACTATATCGAAGTACCAAGGTGCTGCACGCTACCAAGGTTGTTCAAAAAAGTTAGATTCCCCAGACCATGGAAGATAAAAGAAAGGCAGGTGTTGTTTAGATAAGAAGATTAGATAAAGCGGGAATGATTCAGCAACTGATACCAGTTATAACTGTGTTCACACCTTAGCCAATATTCCTTTGATCACTGATTATATGGAATCTAGAATTATAGGTTATGAGTTGAATAATTTATCAACAGAAGATAAACAATTTTATGATTTGTATATTCCAGGTATACTCAAAGATTTCATTATATCAAGGATTAATTTACTGAAAAAGAATACTAATCAAACATTTCAAAGTTTCTTTCCTTATGATATTCCGAAATATTTTCGACCAAACTATTATAATTCACAATTTATCACAGATCATGGAAATTTCAGGTTTTTTCTTAAGAAAATTCAGGCTGTGCAAGATTCGACATGTTTCTGCGGATTGGGGGAACAAACTTCAATACATCTCTTGCTGGAGTGCCCTGTCTTTCAAGAGTACAGAGTCAACAACGGTTTAATTGCTTTAGGCCCTAGTGAATTAATTTCAAGTAAGGACACATATATAAAATTTAATTTCCTTTGTAAATATATTTTGGACTTCATTAAGAAAAATGGTCTTTGATGTAACAATCTCATGGAAATATTGGACATATTATATGGTTGTAAACAATATATAGGTGTATGCGTGTATATGTGTGTACATATGTATATGTTTTTTTTTTTAATTTAATGATGTAACTGTAAAAATATTCAAAAAATATCTCTATATGTAAATAACATTTTTGAATCTTTCTAAGTCGCTTTCTGTGTATCTTTCCATGTTGAATATTTTCTTTGTTATATATATTTGTATGTACATTTAGCGCAAGTGTCCCTAGGGGGACATAGCGTTTTGAATTGAAATAAAATAAAATAATTCAGCAACTGATGGGAAAAGATAGATTTTCTTTTTGAAAAAATAAATAAAAGGTTTTAGATAGGAAAATTGCTATTCGTAATATATATATATTTTTCAAATGAGATCTTTCACAAGGATTGTGAGGGTAATAGTACTAAGACAACCAACCAGAAAAGTACACCATAGATTGCATAACGCGTTCAAATGGGTCGCTGCGTAAATCGATTTTTCGAGCAGCCCATGCCGTCGAATCGCCAAACCATTTTTTCCCTCTGTCCTTGGATTACAGCGACAGCGTTAGGGGCGATCACATACGCAGGGCAGGTCACGAAACCGATCTTAAACAGCGGCACATTCCAGAGTTGCGTCTACGAGCGGCCGCTAATGAGCGGTGTTAACCATGAGGTGAGGAGTCTGAGTCACTTAGGTGATCGGAATCCTGCACGCGGAAGCGTGGCTTAAGTCTATCAGAGGCCTTTAGGAACTCCAGGTAGGCTCGCCAAGTGCTCCTGTTGAAAATAAAGTCTTTGGGTGACCGCGGAGTGTACCCCAATTCTTCTGCACAGGTGAAAAGGAGGGTGAATCTAAGGGCATCAAGGCTGCTGCACTCAAGCACGATGTGTGACAGAGTTTCTTCCTTGTCAGAGTCGCAGTAAGGGCAGGAAGGATCATCAATGACGCCTATCCTGTGGGCAAGCTGTCCGTCCACGTGTGTCCCGATAGCAGGTCAACCACAATGTGCTCACTAGGGGAGGATGTACGCATACCTTTTGTCTAAAAGACTCATTGGAGCAAGGCCAAAGCGGGTGTGAATAGAAGGAGCTAGAGAGAAGAATCTGCTCTCCCATTCTTCACCCCTCGGCCGTAGATTGTCGATTTTACAAACGACAAAGGAGCGAGTTTGTAACAGCTTGGGTCAGCAGACTCAGCACACAGCTTTGCAAGTGTGTCCGCAATATCATTACCCACGGTTCCACTATGGCTCTTGACCATTGTATGGGGCATCTGTTCCCATTGCGATTCAACCGCGAAATCAGTAGCAGAGCTCTATTGATAAGGTAATTGCCCGTTTTAGAGTTCAGAAGTGACTTCACGACTGAGAGGCTGTTTAGGAAGAATCCTAAGGTTAGATGATTTGATAAAATGGTTGCGTTTTCAAGTGCCTTAACCAATCCAAGAGCTTCCGCCTGAAAGACAGAACAATGAAGGGGCAGGACATGAGATTCACGTATTTCAGATGCACAATCGAGACAAGAGAACCTGTACACGCCAGCACCAACTCCATCTCTGGTTTTGAAACCATCTGTATAGTATGACACGTGGAAGAAAAGAGCAGGAATTATACTGGAAGCGGACTAATATGGGAGGGGGGGGGGGGGGTAAGGGAGAGGATGTGGAAAGGGAGGAGGCTCGAGTGGAATTTCAGCGTCAACCAATTCACACTTTTTAAGGTATAGCTCATTTTTAGCCGAGATTTCCAGATCTAGAGGAAGAACTCTAGAGAGGGAGATAAGAGCAGCGTTGCTGGTTGATCTGAAAGCTCTACACGCTCTCACTTGGAAAGGCCTTTGAGCACTCAGTAGAACATTTAAGGAGCGTTGAGAAAGATGAGGAAACCATACCACCGAGGCATAGGCAATGGCTGGAACAACCACTTGCAGATACAGAGTTCTCAAGGCACGGTAACCAAAACCAAAGTTGAAATTAGCGGCTGAATTCAAACGCGGCAACATGCCGCGGACCTTGGCGCAGACTTCAACTACGTGCTGGAGTAAAGAAAGACTTTGATCAAATCTAACTCCCAGCACCTTAATTGAGTCGCACCGTGGGATTGGCCGTCCGTGGATAGCCAGATCCCGATGCGGTTCAGGCAGTCTCCCAGGTGGGCTAGGAGAACCATAACCAGGCACTTCCCCACGCTGAGTTCCAGTTTATGCAAACTGCACCACCTAACGATCATATCTATGGTGTGTTGGGCCGCGGGAAGTTGACTAGGTCGACATCCCGAGACCACCACGACCAGATCATCCGCGTAGGCTTGCGGGAAAACATTATTCCTGTAATCCAGCGTGAGGAGTTCGTCAAAGTCAATATTCCAAAGGAAAGGGCCGAGAACTGAACCCTGGGGACATCCTTTGGAAACTTGTCTCGACACAGTACAACCATACATAGACAGTCCCACAACACGGTTACATAGAGATGAATTTATCAGATGATATTTTTTATGGGACAAACCTTTTGTGCAACCCTCTCAAGATACAGGAATGAAGCACGTTTTCAAAAGCGCCTTTAACATCTCAAAAGAAATAAGAAAACAATATTTCCTATTTTTAATCGTCCGGGTTATAGTAGATTTAAGATTTAAGAGTGCGGCTGTAGTTGATCTACAAGGCGCAAATCCGAACTGGTTTGGAGGCACTTCACACATCCTATCGGCCATCCACTACAGCCTAGCAAGAACTAGACACTCAAGGATTTTGCCCAAACCAGGCAGCATCGTGATTGGACGGTGTGATGCGAGAAAGTCCTCCCCGCTTCGCTTGGGAACGAGAACGACGTCCCCCAGCTTCCATGTAGATGTAAATAGCCAGTGGTTGAACACTTGTTGAAAATATGTAGAAAAAACGTCCGAAAATGTTTAAATAGTTTTAGGATACGAATAGGTGGCATGCCATCGCTACCAGGAGAAGAAGATAACTTCACCTTATCCGCTGTCAACAACAACAACTCGATATCTCTAAACAAACGGTCGTTATCAGATAACGATGTGATGCCTTTGCTTAAATCTTTGTGTTCTAACATGGTATCGGGCGGGACGCGGCCGAAATAGTATTTTAATACGTGATTTAATGTGTCTCGCGGACCTTCAGTGAAGCCGCAACCAACTGGGAGAGCTGAGAGGGGTTTGCGCTTAAAATTTCCCTTGATGAAACTGTAGCGAGCAGGCTGACCTCTATGCTTCTTTCTCAGCCAGTCTCCTCGCACGGCGATATCTTGCCTTCAATCTCTTGAGAAAGACCTCCAGCACACTCTTAGCGACTCCGCGTGCCTTTATAAAGGCCCGCTGTGCCTTTTGAGTGGCCCCTTTGAGCGGATTCAAATCAAATTTCCACCAAGAGATGAACTTGAGGTATTTATCACTTCTGGGACGGGATGGAATGGTGTTTAGACATGTGTGAAAAATCTCTTCGCCGAGTAAATTAATTACATCGTCGAGGGAGAATGAGTCACGCACGTTTTCTAAAAAAATATTAATATTTTATATTTTTTTGGCTGAAATGTTCAAAAACTCTATCCCAGTCAGCGCGACCAAAGCTGAAGTATATATAGCTAAATTTATTTAATATAAATCTGGTGTTGCCCTGTGAAGAGGGAGCTTAATTTAAGTTCAAGACGAGGCGTTTGTGGTCAGACAACTCCTGGTACTCAGGATGCCATTCGGTAACGCTATTTACAAGGCCAGCAATACAGCAAGTGACGTCGATGGAAGAAGAGCGGTTGCCCTCCTCCCAAGTCACCGGGCCGTGCGTGTTGAGCACATGCAAATAATTGGCATCTATAAAATTTTCAACTTGATCTCTCTTAGTGATATCTTGAAGTGTCCCGTCATCTGGCAACCATCAAAAAGCGAAGGGTTGGTCGTACGAAATTCACCAGGTTGTCAAACATAATGCCCATTTCATTTGTTGACGACCCAGACGACTTGACAGGATTAATTCGCCGCATCGCCAAGTAATAAATTCAAAAAGCCTTATCAGCACCTGAAGTGGCCAATCTTCTCAGAGAGGTGAACGTCCTGGAATAAACCTTGTGAGAAGAGTTTCAAAGTACTATTCAATCATAAAATTACAAACCCTAATGTTGTACAACAACCACATACGCCCTATAATCTCGACCGACCTGCCCAACCCAGGAAGACGGAACTATGGAGAACCTACGACGACCTCGATGTACTTCTATTGGAGCTCTTATCCACATCCAAGCCGAGAATGGTCGTCAGCTTAGAGACAATCCCAGTCGCCTGTCCGCCCATTTAGCCGCCCTCCCATGCGCCATCAGAATGAGGAAAACTAAATGAAGCGGCCTGTAACGGGGGTGAGGTGATCGTTGAAAAAATCCTCCAGGTTTTTCACCGCTAAATTCAAAGAAAATGTTGTTATGGTTAAAATTAATGGACGCATGATCAAGACATCAGTGAATTCAGAAGCAGACCTTTCTGTCATATCCGAAAATAATCAATGTGAACTGAAGATACCTCTCTTCAGGGAACCAGGTTCCATTCTTAAAGCCTCTAACAAGATTTCAGAGAGACCCTAGTAAGATATGTCCTGAACATAGAAGTGAATAGTCTGGGAAATCATTTGAATTCCATGTTATGCTGGAATGCAGCCATGACATAATATTCGGATTGGACTACTTCAAGTCCACCGAGGCCGTCATTGATTGTGGCAGAAATTAACTCTATCTCAGAGAAAATTCTGCTCTAGAGTCTCAGGAGGGGAAAATAAGAAATTGTACACACACTTCCGATGACTTTTTCTTCTTGCAAAAATCAATAAAGAAGACCAGCGTGAGAGGCAATAAATATGTGAAGTCAGAGAATTTTAGTTACAGCTTCCAAGGAATTATTATTAAAAAAGGAGAACTTATACCAAACTCTCTGGTTATATTTCGACATGGCTAAGTTAGAATTTGGAAGTTCATTAATTTAAATTTCTTAGAGCAGCTTGGTTGAGTGATTTTTCATATAATATTTTTGAAATTATTAATGAGAAGAAGTGACTCAAGAACGAAATCAAATATAAAATTCGAGCTTTGTCATTTTACTTCTGGGGTCGTTTTCTTCTCAGCAATCCTAATTTGTATAAACTATTCAGTATCTCATAACAAATGTTTTTTAAAAATAAAATTCTAACATAAATAAAAATATATCAAAACATCTTTACAAATATCATTATAAGTCTTATTTTCATTAATATTAAAAATTAATAATCTACATATCGAAAGTAGGATTGTTGTAACCATGGCGATAATAATTTGTTGACAGCAAATTTTCTTCAACAAATCCTCGTATGGTTGCTATGGAGTAAAAAGGACAAAACATTTACCTACTTGTAATTTGACATAACCATCTTTAGTTCCCTGAGACATCACAACAGATGTATCCCTCTATATCTAAATACGATAATATTTTTCCTTTCTACCTGAAGGTTTACATTTATCTAACTGGAAATATAATCAGCAATGATCGATTTTCAAAGCTTCGTCTTGGAATTCTTCTTTTGGTTCTTTCTCTTCTCAAGAGTGTCTATATATTCAAATCTGATGAGGAGATATGGAACTATACCATTTGGATCATGTTTGTTTTTCCTGTTTGGCTTTGTATATATTTATATATAAACCGCCTCGAAATCATCAACATCTTCAATTTGCTAATAGAATGCTATAAGAATCATTCAGGTAAAATATACTTTTTTAATCGTTTTTCAATATATATTATAATAATACTAATTAATATATTGTGTGATATATTAAATAATTATGCCAAAAGACCTATTTTAATACTAATTTATGGAACAGATTATATTGCCTCCTCTTGTGTTCATGTTCATTTTGTCACCTACTTGTTCCTACTTAGTTATATAAAAAGTATTTTAAATGAAATAAACAAAGATATTGAAGATAAAAGAATCGATATAAATGAAGGAATGTCTTATTTCAAGAAAATGAAGAAAATTGTAGAAATGATTAACGACATATATTCTTCGCCTTTGTTGATTTTAATCATATATCATTTTGGTGTATATTTTATTGAAGTTTTGGATACTGAAATTCAAATATGGAACAACGAGAAAATCTTTCCAATGGTGTTGGGTATTGTTTCAACTTTCAATATTATCATTTTTCTCTTTTTCCAAGGAGAAAGTGTTATGAAAGCGTCAATTCGCTTCAATCGAATTATAATGTATGATGAATCAAGTCTGTCAATCTTCAACACGAAATTCTTAATCTGTTGTGACTGCCATGATAAAATGCTTGTTCTTAATGCTGGAGGATTTATTCCTCTGTCATTGTCTACTCTTTTCAGCTTCTTCGGTTTTACTCTTTCCTATACTATTTTATTCTTTCAGCTCAAATCTCACTAAAGATACAGCGATAAATATATAGTTACCAAAATAAAATTAACGAAGAAATAAAATCGTCATATTCGGAATTTAATTTTATGCATTTGCTTAATTGATCCAAACAAACATTATTATCCCTTATTAAAAACATAATTCTCCCCGACAATTACTTTTTGATTTTTATGCACTCCTTTTTTATAATCAATTGTGTATCAGGCCGTTTTCTATGTAATACCTGCAGCGTTCCCATCGAGCAGTAAACAAAAAAATATAAAATATTTTATAATTAAACACATAGACCTACAACTTTTCTCAAGCTTTGAGGTCTGTATTATTGTGGCACTGCGGCAACTGGCGTTGACCTGATATCTCAACCCGTTCATTGTAAGGAATGTCCAGGGGACAAGCAAGCCATTTCAGAGTCTGAATTTACGTAGAACGTCTTGAGAAACTTTTGTAATGTGCGCCATCGTTATTTTTTAAGATAAGGAGAGATCACGTAGCGATGTCCCAATAAATTTCACCTTATACAGCAGGTGAATAGCACTCACATCATACCATCTGCATTTTACATAGTGTGGTGTTCGAAAATGAAAATATCTAGAATATTCGAGGGTTTCTATATTCAGAAACGATTAATATCTGATCCCAACAAAAGAGACATTCATCATTAAACGTCATTAATCGCCTTTCAGTATCCTTCAAATTGATCGGGCTTGGCACCATTGTGAACTAACATGCCTGTGTTTGGGTGTAAATGGCAGGACACGCAATAAAAACTGACATAGAAGTTTGTCTCTATGGTTTTAGAAAGTACATCCAACATCAGCCTGAATGGAGGATTGACTCAATGTCGTATATGTAGGCGCTGTGTTTGATGATGGTAATTGTCAAGACTCCCAGCAGATGTGGTTTCTGAAGAAATCAATCTCTAAAATCGACGAATGAAAGTAGTGAAATAACAAAGGCCATATATATGTTAATTATATATATATACAAGCCGAATGACCCGGGCAACGCCCGTGTTTTACCCGATTGAATGTTTTGATTCAAATACTATTTGTTACAATTATAATTTGGCGCTTTAAATAAATGCATATGTTAGTTAATAACTAGAGCCTATGTGCTTTATCTGTCTATGTACTGTTGGCTTCCGTAGGCGTCTCTTACTGGGAAAAAGAAAGAGAGGATTCCATTTGGTTATTAAATAATATATGCATTTATTTAAGGAGCGACCCGCTCCAACACAATAGTTATAGAAATGGGGGGGGGGGGGGGGGGGGGGGGGCATTGAGGGGGGGGGGAAGTTCAAAGGTGGCGTGTTCGTAGCCTACCAACAGGAGGGCGCCATTCCAGAAAAAAAGCAAACCGTGACAGAGAAGGATGACGGATTAGAAAAGACGCTCGTAACTTTATATAAAATGATCTATCTGATTACCAACCTCTTTACCGTAGATAAGATCCATTCAGTTTCTGTTTTCTATCTGAGCTTGCTTCCTTATCTTCTTGCCAAGGCACTCCAATCCAGTTAATAAATTCCTTCTCGGAAGCTCTGAAGAAGGGAGATAAATTTTATTCCTTTTGTATTCACGTGAAATAGACAATCCCAATTAACATAACAATCCACCGCCGGTCATCCTTATGAGCTTTTTATACCGTGCTCGCTCGCTCGCTCAGCTATTTCTCACCTCATTGGCTCCCTTCATCACGTGATCACAAATTGGTAATATATACAAATGAAATAGGTAAACAGATATTATATAAATGTGTGTGTGTGAAAGGTTGCTGGAAAGTTATTGGGACGAGGGCTACTAGAATTTGTCAAGATGGACAAGTGGATGCGACTTTTAACTTCAATGTGTGGAATTAGGAACAATTTAAGCGAGAAAGAAAGGACTTTGTGATTATCGATAAGACATGGATCCATACATTATATCCTTGGAAACAAAGAAACAATAAAAACACTGGACTACTTCCAGATAATCTGCCTAAAAAAGGCGAAGATGGTCTTTTTGTCAGAAAGTTATGGCGATATTTGGTGATGAGAAGAGCATATTTCTCATTGATTTGTTAGAAAAGACAAAATTTAATTGAAAAATATTCCTTATAGTGTGTTTTAAACCATTTCAAGACGATATTTGAGGCGATATGACCTTGTTTACAAAATAAAATGTGTTTTATGACAACGAACCGACACCTTGAGTTGTCGCAACCAAAATGAAGGCATTCCCTTACTACCACACCTCTGTATTTACTTACCTTTGCACCCTATGATTTCTACTTGTTCCTATAAATGCAGAAAAGGCTATGGGGCAGATATTTGACTCAAATTAAGAAGGAATTTTAAAATATCTGCTTGTATAAATGCCTGGGAGACTGGGAGATATGAATTTTACTAAAATTAATTTTACAATTAATTTGAGTTTGAAAAATAATTCGCATCCATTCCAAACACAGGTACTTATTTAACTGGTCTTATATATAAATATATACTTTAGAGAGTTGGATCTCAATGAAAGATACCAACAGTATCAATAGAAATATTTACATCCCTCAGTTATATTTACATTTCAAATCGATTTAAAATTATTTTATTATATTTATTAGGAACCATATATTATTATTTAATTTTTATAAATGTACATATATAGTCTATTCTTATTTATATTTGTGTGTATATATTTTAAATGTTAGCCCCAGAGTTGTAAATATTTTATATATCGTCGCGTGAAGGCATCGCGTGATAAACCAAAGCAGTTTAAAAATAAGAAGAGCCTTGACGAAGTCAGGCGTACAGCCTATTGAAATATTGATATTTTAAATTAAATAAAATGTTTTGTTTTACTTTAGATCCAAAATATGCCTTTTAATTAATATATATATATATATATATACAACCAAATACAGATGAGAGATAATAAGAAATATGAACAATATGTATATATTAATTTTAAATGTATTTACATCAGACTTACCCTTCACTGAAGGGATGTCAGGAATTCAACAGCTTTCGCAGGCCGCCCTAAAGTTAGACAGCCCTTTGTCCAGATAGCAGTTGTTGTCCTCAACACTCGATATTATGATTACCTTACAACACTCTCCTGCCTATGAGTAAGCAGATGGAGGAATACCACCCTGTCAGGGGGAGAATAAAACTATCTATTTTATTTCTTACCTTTTAGCAACCTCATATAGGAGGCATAGGAAGGAGTCAACGTCCAGCTCCTTATGCGATTCTTATCTGTTTGAGGAAATTGTTTGTTTCGAGCCTTGGGGTAAGAAAATTTGATGAAAGGTGCTTACTTCGAATACCCTTGAAAATTGATCTGTTTTCACAGTAATAGTCGATAAGGGTGCTGAGAGTGAAGGAAACGCGCTGGCGTTCGATGCCGAAGCTGAAGGGTCGGTTTTTGGAGTCCCTGGGAGCTACCGACATAGCTCTGACAAGTTCTTGATGCTATTGGCTGCTTTTAATTACCGTTATAGGATCTTTTCCCCCTTCTGTTCAGCTTTTTATATGACTTGACTTTGATGGATTCACCATTCGGAAATTTTTTGGTTGGATTGGAGACTTTAGGCGTTTCATTTTTTTTTTTTTTTGAGATATAGGCTTTTGCCAACCTAGAGATATTGATTCCTTCTCGCAAGTCTCGACTTGGTCCGCCCAATTTACATTATTTTTATTTTTCTATCTAATCACCTTCATATCTTATTGGCTAAAGTGTCACTCTTAGAAATTTGATATTTCCATTGGGATTCCAATATTTTATTATAACTCGATTTATGAGTATTCTTTCTAATCGCAAAACATACCATTTTCTTCCTTAGTGACAGGGCTTTTCTACAATGTCTAAAGGACTTAAGGATTATAAGCAAGCGGCTCTTCATCAGGGGAACACGCAAAGTGTGGCAGAGTGGTGGCACGGCCGATAAAGAGGTTCTGAAGGGTAAAATGGTGAGAATAAAATGGACTTATGGGCTGGATGATTGAATTAAGTTATGAAGAGGAGAGATAAAGATATTAAAGGTTGGTGCTAAAATATATATTAACCTGCTCAAGAGATTGAGATTGAAACATATTTATTAATCGTACATATAAAATTATATAGGGTTAATATATATTTAAAAAAAAAATTAAACTTAAATATTATTTTCATCCGACGAATTCCACTGGGGGTCATCTGGTATGATGTCACATTCCGTCCTGAAGTCGGACAGCCTTCCGTGTACTATTGCCATGTCGAGGAATAGCTTCAGAGCAGACCTCGGCTCAGGCGTCAGGTACTCGAAGACATTCTCCATGTTAGAAGGGGAGACAACAGCGTCTTCTATCACCTCCCTATAAAAGTTTTCATAGAGAGGTTCCAGTGTGGTATTTACATTCAAGCTTTCGAACAGCTCCTCTACCTGTTGTAAAGTGGTCTGTAGAGGCTGTTTCTCTTGGAGCTTTGGTGTTGTGGATTGGATGGTTGGTGCATTCTTTGAATGAGTCTTTTTGGAAGATACCTCTGTTGGTACAGCGGCGGCCGAGGAAGGCGCTGGCAGAGATGGCACCGGTACAGAAGGCTCAGCGGATGGAGTCATCTGGATAGAGACGGAACAATTCGCAGCGGCAGGGCTGGAAAGTACCAAGGGGGTCTTCTGGATGGTGTCAGAACCCCTCGCTGCGGAATTTGTGGAGGTCGTGGGCTGGGGGGATGGAGATTCTGGTCCACTCTGTGTGTCCTGAAGATAGGCAGGACGACTTTCATGGGCTTTCAAGGGACAGGAAGCTCGCCGGTGTCCTTTTCGGTGGCATTTTCCACACTCAATGCCGTAGGTGATATCTGCGGGGGTCGACTCTCTTTTGGAGACAATCACCAACTTAGCAGGGAGCTGGTGGAGTTTTAGGCCTTCATTTAGAAGGACAAAGGCTTCCCTGCTGCCGGTAGTTCAGGTGTATACGCCGCTGGTCACGACCTCATGGTTCAGGGAAACCACCCTGCAGTAGGGCCGCAGTGCCGCGACGACGTCCTCGTCCCTGATAGCAATTAGGAGATTGCCAATTGTTATCTTCTCCGCCCGTTTCTTATAGGGAAAGGCTTCAGGTGGGTGGTCCCAATAGTGAGGCCCTCCTCAACCAGTCGCTTCGCCATATTGACGCTGGACAGCCCGACCAGTACCTGGCCGAACATCTTCATTATTTGGAACACCGAAGACTTTCCAAGTTTTTCCTCCGGGGCCTTGATGTAGTCCACTGGAGATAAATCAGAGCGCCACTCCACAAAGAAGCACTGGTTAAAGGTGGCTGCAGTTGACCTGTAATTGCTCAGGGCTTGCTGCTGTTTGTTGTATTTTACCTGTATCACAGCATGCTTCTTAGGTGGCTGAGGTGGCATGGCTACCCTGTCCAGGATGGCGATGGTTTGGTGAGCGGTGCCAGGCTGCGGCCTACGAGCCTGTTGAGTAGAGTGCGAAAGCTTCCTCTTCTTATGATCCATGGGAATCCCCCATAAAAACAATTTGTTTTTCTTATTCTCTCTAGAGGCGGTTGTAAATTTTAAAGCCCTCATCGTTGGAGCAGGAGCGCGCGCCCGTGCAACCTCGCAGCGCGAGAGAGAGAGAGAAAAGAGAGAGATTGAGATTGAAAATACTTTATTATATCTTCAATATAAGGTTAAATACAAAATATATTAATGAATATAAATAAATAAGATTAAATAAAGATAAATATTGTTTTGAAAATAGAGAAATCCATGAATATTTAACTAAAAAGACATATATAGGATCAAAATATCATTTATTTTACCAATATTTCAGTTGGCTGAACGCCAACCTTTTGTAAGGTATTATAACGCTGAATTTGTTGTTGACACACGCACACACATTTAATAAGTTAAATACCTTGAAAAAGATTGGCTTTCAGCCAACTGAAATATTGGTAAACTAAATTATATTTTTATCAAATATATGTCTTTTTAATTAAAGATGAATATATTAATCAATAAATATGAATATATAAATATATTGATAAATATACATATATATAATGTCTTCATTGGTGGCGCCCACCGCGAGAGGGACTCCGCGGGGAACTGCGAGAGTTTTTTCCCACAGAGTGGGCAGGTCGATGTTATGGCTGGTGTTACCCAAATCGAAAGAGAGAGAGAGAAATATTGAGATTGAAAGTACTTTATTACAGCATTCATACAATGTTATAAGATAATAAAAAGGCATATAGGGGCAAATGAATATTTATATATTTTTCAATACAATATATACATTTTTATTATCAAATGATGTAAAAATGGATTGTTCTATTTTCAAAACGAAACACAATGTTATATAAGCTAAAATATAGAGTAAGAAATAAATAATATTATATAAAGAGGGATATATGTGTATATAAAAATGTATATATTAAAAAACATAAAAGGCATATCCCGATCAGGAGCACGTGTGCTTTTTAGATGGCAGAGCGCCATCTAGTGTAACAGAAATCAACTAAACGTTTATTTAGCCTGTTCCCTGATATTTGGTCAATCCAATATTATTTTTTTCTATTATTTTTTCATAAATATATATAGTCCTTGTCTTTGAAGATCAAGATCCTCCCGAAAAAAATTCGCATAAATAATATGTATTTAAGCAAAATACACGCCATCTATTGACCGTCGCTGCAAACTAGCGGCCTCGGGTCGGCGACAAAGCTACAACACCAGTTTTGGCAAACTGAGAAGCGTCCACCTAGAGACAATGGTTTAAGGCTTATGCCCCTCGTCAGGCTCGGGCGGATTTATGCGGATTTTATTCCTTGAGATCCACACGGGATCTAATGGAATCTTCACAATCTGTCAAAGAAGTGCTTAGCTGGCAAGGTGGCTGGGCCAAATCTATGGCCAAAATATAGATGAAAATTTGACAGGAGAAATATTGTAGTAATCTTGTTAATCATCTTGTATATTTTAATAATCTTAATTATTATCTTATATATTATGGCAATCTTGATAATTACCTTGTATATTGTAGTAATATTTTAATTTTATTGTAATCATGCATAGACTAAGTAAATTCTTCGAAAGTTCACCTTTTTTTTTAATGAAAGAATATGTAGTAGCCAAAACTGCGTCGTATATACATATATGTTGTAAAAATCTTCTAGAACATTATATATTTTAGTCAAATATATTAAAATACTAGCCGACTGGACCCGGCTACGCCCGGGTATTGTTCGAGTGGGGTTTACTCATGAATGAATAGAGCCCCCAACTGTTTTAAAACTTATAGTAATGAATTTTTTTATTTCAGCACAATGGAGATAAACTGCAAATAGCAAAATTGAGAATGCTGGTAAAAAGAATCTGAAATATAAGATCAATTTCACAAACACATCTAATGAATAGAGTGCAGTTTTGGAGGAGTGGTCTAAACTGTTGATTTTTAAAAACCACGACCCGGGATCATCGAATCCAGCTTTGGGCACTTTGTTCTGAAAAAAAAAAATTGCCCCAATGGCCCCTGATTCTTGAAAAGTCCAACCCCTCCAGTGAGTGCAAGTAACCAAACTGGGCTTTGGTATCTAAAAAATGAAAAAAACTCTAATGATTAGTGTAAATTAAGGAAAATGGTCCTCGCAACCTGAAAATTTCACTTTCTCCACTTCACTCTTGGCTGTTCAAGAAGAAACAGCCAAATTAAACATTTTTAAGGGCACCTAATCCGGCACTTACATCTTCAAATAGTAAGCAACTTTTTTTAAATGTAATATATATCTGCAATACTCAGAAATGTGGAAAAAATGCATAAAATTCAGTGAAGTGGAAAAAAATTGAAAACTTAGAACAACAGACTAAAAAAATCAAATGGAAGAAGATAAAAAAAAAATGTATAATTTGCTGAAAAAATCGGCACAATAAATATGAGTAGAACATATTCTGGCTCCATCATTGGTAAGATTGCTGATTGTATATTTTTTATTTAAATATGAGTATATTTTCATCCATATATATCTAAATACATATAATCAAAAATATGGTTGTACCATATAGATATATATGAGCTGTTATATATTATGAAGAAGATAAATATAAACCCTACCTAAACAAATGACAGCAAGAGAAATTTGAGCTTACCCTTAAAAAAAAGCAGTTACTGAAAATGTATAAGCTGTTGCTTACAATATAAATGCTATTAGAGCATAAACATATTACATGGAACAAACATATAGTAAAATACATACTTTTTTTCAATAAATATACTTTTTACAACTTCAATTAAATTTACACTTACTCTAAATATAAGAAAGAAAAAAAAAATAGAATACTGTTCTAAATCTCAATTTGTCTTAAAATAGGAATATTCCTTATAAGAATCAAATAGTAAACCTTAGCTTAAAAATGTAGATCGTTATATTTACACTAATTAAAATTAAACAAAGCAAAAATCGCATCGTCACAAAAAGATATGAATAAGCTGCGAAATAAATAATATTTCCATTTAATTTAATTTGAAAAATATTACTAAATAAATAATATTACTGAATAACTAAATAAAATCTTACTTTCTAAAAAGGAAAAAAAAGGTTATTCGAAATGCAATTTTTGCATTTTTAGCCTAAATGCTAAACCAAAACCTCAGCTACCTAAGTGCGAAATTTCACAATACAGTTTTAATTAACCCAGGTTCTCCGGGGGCGTATAAATTTGAAAACTATCGATTTCTATTATCTCCAAAGAGTTTAAATATATATATATATATATATATATATATATATTTAATCTTACCTTTTAAAAATATTCATCGTGTAAACAAATTTAAAATTCATCTTATAAACAAACAACGTGTAAAATTATTAATCAATCAAATTCATTTATCGTAGCGACCAGTGCTGCGCCCAAGCGTAAAAGGCTGGAACTAATGCTTTTTGGTTTTAGATTAAAAAAAAAGCACATTAACCTTTTTAGTTTTTTTTAATAGCCTATATGTTAAACGAAATCTTCAGCCACCTACATGCGAAATTTCATAATGATTTATTTTGTAGATTTTGCGCAAAGCGATAACAAACATCAATTTTGGATTTCATTTTTATAGATATAAGGATTTGAGACGTTTGTAAATGTTTTAATAGGTTATATGTCTATATATATATAATTAAAGATTTTAAGCATGACTGTTTTTTTATATACAATACAAACTTCTACTGTCCTTACTGCGATGAAAAATATATTAGGAGGACTTGGCTCATCAGTCGTAAACCCTCCCAGCGGTTTCGCCAATTTAATCCACCAGACCGCTTCTCAGAGCTCTAATACTGTATTGGAAGGTTCTGATTATATATGGAGCACTGAAGGATGGAATCTCAGAAATGGTTTTCAATAAACCTATGGATATAAGCTTATATAAAAGTAGAAGTTTGTATTGTATATAAAATAAACATTCGTGCTTAAATCTTATTATATATATATAGATGGCGCGTTATAGCTTTGTATTAGGTTATATGTGTATAAAAATGATTGTTATCAATAAATCTTCAATACAAACATTTGGAATTATTTTTTAATGAAAATAAAATTTCATTAAAATGAATTCATTAAAATATTGAATTTGAAAACATAGATTTTTATTAAAAATAATGGAAATAGAATTCTGGAGGTGAGTCATTTTAATATTTTATTATTGCATTCTAAGCATTTCGGGCATTTCCGCCCTTCTCTACAGTGGTACAACACGAATATTTATATTTAATTGATTTCAAAACTATTATACATTGATATTTAGTAAAAGATCCTTCAATATAGCAATCTATAATTGTATCCCTTTTAAAATCTGTCTAAAAACCAGAGTATATGATATCCCAAATCCAATAAAACTAAAAATGGTGGATAAATTCAATGGTAATGAACCACCTGCATTTAGGTATAAAGTTTGCATCTGAGGATTTCTAAAAAACAATAAATTATTTTTACTTATTGTTGAAATTCTCGTTTCATCAAACAGATAGGTTCTAAACAAATATTCAGATTGAATTTTTAAAAGTTCTCCTTGGCAGCAAATGCAGAAGAAACAAATAAAATAGATTAGCAAATCGAAAATAGAGGCAACATCTTTTAAATCGATAAAATAAAAAGCGCAAAAATATTGTTGAAATAACAATATTACATATATAATTAAAGGCTTAGAGTAAATGTCCTTCAATTTTAAGGATATTATCTTAATTATTTTGAAAAAATATAAAGCTTCATCTAGATTTATTTGCTTTAATTTGAAATTATTATTAACTTTGGACAGAATACTATTCAAATTGCTTAAAATGAATGATAAATTTATAAAATGTACATGTATAGAGAAATGTAACAATGCATAAATTGGAATAGTGAAGATGAAATTACTATCTATCATTATGCTATAGATAATTTCATATCCAATAGAAGTAAAAAGTGCAATAAGATTAAAAGAGAATATAGCAAAGAAATTAGTCTTATGAAAATCATACCTGGGAATTGTTGAAATCATCATGAATATGTTGTTGATATTGTACCGATGAAAATACAAGTAGATGTTGATTAAAAGAGCAAACACGACAAATGGTGAAGTAAAAAAGAAGAGTTCGACGTACAAGTAGCCAGCACAAGTTCCCAGATTTAGGATGATAAATATAAGTAGTCCAAGGCGAAGTTTGGAAAATTGATCATCACGAATAATATCTCCAGTTAGAGAGTTATAAAGTTTTAGGTAGAAAGGAACCACATCAAAATAAGCGATAGAAGTAGGATACATTTCTACTACCATCCGGGTTTTTCTATCTTTTTCTGAGTGAACCAATAACTGATGTTGTGCGAAGTCGCTTAGCAACTCTTAATTTATTTCCATGTATTGGGGTGATGTGACTACCTAACATATTTCCTGAATTAGACACGAAACCTACAGTAATTAGTAGGTAGTTACTAACTAAACAATCTTTTATTCAGCTATATACATAGCTTATCAATATATTCTATATGCAAATTGAGTTGCATAGAACATATGTGTATTCATTTTTTCAATGTGACGTAGTTGGGGGATGTATATTAATAAAATGTCAGAGGTTTTTTGGATTGTTTTACTTCAAGAGAAACTATTGCACATTAGAGAACATTTTGAAAATGGAGCAATACATGAATATATCTTTAATTAAAAAAGGATAATATATTGGATCAAAATATTAGTGAATAAATAAATATTTTGATCATGATTTATGCCTTTTTAATCATTAGAGAACATATGAACAATTCTCTCTCCAATTTTAATTAGAGTGTAAGCTTCCATCTAGCTTAAGAATACCCTTCAAATTTCAGAATAAATTCTCTAGGTTAATTCAATATTTTTTTTAGCTGGTTTGTTGGACTGAATATAAATTGATGAGAAGGACTGAGTTATAGAAAATGTGGTAAAATTTCAATGGTCATGATTTTAGGACTTTTATTGGAATTTTTAATCAATTCTTATTTGGGTTTAGTTAAATGAGTATATTCATTAGTAGAGTTTAACACAATTACATATTTGCTTCTCTCTCATCACTGCGTGGTAGAGCGTTGCGAGTGCTTCGCTTGTTTGAGAGATGAATATGGAGAAATTATACATTTCCAACATGTATGATATATATTGTCAGAAGGCCCTCTTCAAAATGAAACTAATGGTGCTAAGGACACCGATATCGAACCAACTTCAACCGATATATCGCCAAAAGTAGAAAATCAATCGGTTTCTTCGGATTCAATTTATTAATAATATAATTTATTTTATTGCTTGTTATCATTGGTTTTGTTGTCTTCGAAAGTCTTAATGCATATTTCCTTATTGGTGATTTTATGATCGTGCCTTTCAATGTATTGAGAAATTTAGTTATTTTTGCTTTATTCTCTTCCTGACGTAGATATTTAATCACTTACCTTTTGGTGAATGGAAGATATATTTTGACTATCATCAGCTGTAATTATTAAAGTTTGTTCTTTATTCGCATATTCTTCCTTCTGAATAGACTTATCTATTCTGCTTTTAACTATTTCTGCATATGTTTCTTTATCCCTATTAGATTTAGCTATTTTCGTCAAGTCTCCCTAGATATATTTGAAATTAGTCACTAGGCATTCTTGTATTTTGTTTGCATTCTGGTCTAATTGTATAAGTTCAGATATATCATCCTTTATCTGTTTTATTGTTCCTTTCAAGTATCCTATATCATTTTTAACATAGAATTTGCTCATCGCTTTCGTATTTGCCTGAAAAATATCTCTAAATATTACATCTAATCGGTTATTATCCAATTCATCTATGACATATTAGCATACAGATGATTTTTACTCCGGTATTAATGTTTGTTATTAAAAACGACAATATGCGAAATAGCATAAACAAAATATATTTTTCCCAAATGCTCAATAATGTTATATTAGATAATTTGTGTTTTTAGAGCAAATATATTCAAAGAATAGAAGAAAAAGATTAAAAAAAGTAAAAATTGTACTAATCTTTAGCGACGAGCTATGCAAAATGCTTCCTTTCGCCTTGACCGTCAAGCGGGAAAAAATTATCATCATATTGCCACGTGGAAAATTAGGGAAGACAAAAACTTCAGGAGGAAACAAAATTTATTTCAGGGAAGGACAAACTATCAAAGGTAAACAAAAGATAAGCCACGAGGAAAATTTACAGAGTCGCAAGATATAAAACATAAAAATGACCACTCTGTTAAATAAAAAAAAAAAGAAAATTAAGAAATACCATGTTACATAAATAAAATTAATAACTACTACGTTGTATAGCTTCTTCCCTAGGGGAGCTGTGACCCACAGCTAGCAATTATTGTAGATACTGACGTGGATTTGATGTGCTTCTGCCAAGGATTCCATCGAAGTCTTGGAACTTTGTCCCTAGTACCTTTGCGTCCATTTTCTTGCGGCGTGAAGAGCGGCTTTGTCGTCGTATCGTCGTCTATAGGGACATCGTCATCTTGGAAGGAAGTCTTGGCTTTGACACGGCGGTAGAATCCTGGAGTCAGTCTCCGAAAATGTAGATCACAGCACCCATGGCTTCAAGTTCTTCTCGGCGATCTTCAGTTTGTCTTCCCTAACTTACCCAGCATCTCCACCAAAATGCCACGTGGAAAATTAGGGAAGACAAAAACTTCAGGAGGAAACAAAATTCATTTCAGGGAAGGACAAACTATCAAAGGTAAACAAAAGATAAGCCACGAGGAAAATTTACAGAGTCGCAAGATATAAAACATAAAAATGACCACTCTGTTAAATAAAAAAAATAATAAAATTAAGAAATACCATGTTACATAAATAAAATTAATAAATACTATGTTACAATATTTACAAATTTTAAAATTGGTTAATTTGCAATTTTAATTATCATGAATGTTTATATAATATATATATGGAAAAGTAGTTCAAATGTGATATTGTACTGGGATAAGGTGCATAAATTAAGAAAAAGGCATCTCCTTATCGTGCAACTTAAAGTTGCTCATGGCTTGCGCCATCTATCGGAATAAATATCAACTATTCTCGTTGATTTTTTAATTATTCCAGAATTGGCCAAATACCCATTCTTGATTAATCAAGAAAAGCTAACCACGGACGCGTTTCGGGCTGTTGGCCCTCATCAGCGTGGTGCAAGATGTACCTCAGCGACCAAATAATTTGGTCATTCAGGCATCCTGAAAAATCACGAAACGGGTAGTTAAGGCCAGAATTGTTTCGCGTTCTTATTACATCATAATATTGACAAAATATAATCTTTCTTGATCAATTTAGTAAAGCAAACCACGTGCACTTTTAAAGCTATTGACACTCATCAGCGTAATGCAAACTCTCCCTCATTGATTAAATAGCCTATTCTTAGACGTTTCCAGAAAACCAAGGAATAATTTTTCAATATTTAAAAAGAATGATGTTGACCAATATTCTGGAAATTGAAAAAAAAATCAACGATTAGTGCATATTTATTGTCACGGTTGTTGAAGATATCAGCAATTTCTATTTATGAATTTACCTTCTTTAACATTATCTTCTGATTGTAAGAGAAATCTTCAACCTCTCTAATAAGCATTACAAATACTGTAGTGGAACATTCAATTTTTGCTTGTCCAGATTCTAAGAGAGGCATTTTTTCAAATAAGATCATATATAAAAGGGATAACTTTTATAATTGTTGTAGAATCATGTTTAAGTATGTATATTATATTGATTCTGGCTTTTAATATTTCGATATTTTTATTGCTTTTATAGCAATGACTACATATAATATAGGCATCATCTATTTGGTATTTTTTCATCCCCATCATTTTTTCTCTTTATTCTTTCGGTTGTTTCTATCGCTAAAAACGTTGATTCAGCCAGTTCCCTTATATTTGGCCAACCCATTGACGAAAGACGCTCTCGTGGTTGCAGCACATTTATATATATAAATGGCATATCCTGACCAGGAGCACATGTGCTTTACAGAAGGCAGAACGCCATCTGGTGGAACAGAAATCAACTAAACAATGATTTCGCCTGTTCTCTGATATTTGGCCAACCCGATTTCTTGATCTCATGTTTTTTTCACGAGCCTGAACATGGGTTACATCGAAAATTCTGGCAATTAAGAAAAGGACGAGTACAATCTGTAAAGGAATACTACTTTTCAAAGATGAAGATCGCTACCAAATTAGGACTGTCACAGGAACCTATCTTGGAGGGAATAACTTCTGGCATTGATTCGAATTTGAGCGCTTATTAATTGCTGCCTCACCGGCAAGTTTGGAACGCTGGCTTGAGATTGCCGAGGCCATAGATGTATCTCACTGCCGAACCACAAGTGCAGCCTCAAGAATGGAGTAAGGTTACCCTGCCCGACGACACCCATCATTCACGATATGTCTGGGGTTATGCTTCCAAAGACACATCCATCGCGACCTACATGAATATCATCAACCAATTATTGAATATAGGAAAACCTAGAATCATAGTCACGGATAGACATCCCTCGTTTGTCTCGAAGAGATTTAATAAATTTCTTCAGGAGAAGGGTATAAAGCACGTAATGACCTCTCCGTCCCATCCAGAGTGTAATGGACTATTAGAACGGGCTAATGCAACGTTGATTGGAAAGTTAAAAATTCAATATCAAGGTAACCCTAGGGCCCCTTTGCCTAAATTGTAACAAAAGACGCTGGAAGAAAAAATCGAAACACACCCCACTCTGCGACTACATTCCCTCCGATATATTTACTGTACGGAAACATCCCTTCCTACATCTCTGATCTTACGAATCCGTATCCGCCAGTAGAAAAAGCCTGAACCATTGCCAATGAAAACCGAGGAATTACATAAAGGGTTAGTTGAAGATACAATAGTTCTCATAGATTCCCGAATTTAAAAATTGGAGATAAAGTTTTGTATCGAATCCCTCATCAGGTAGACCATGGCAAACTGTCACCAGTTTATTATTCAGATCCATACACCGTTCTTTCTACCCCATCACCTCACATAGTCGAAATATATAAACCATCCCAGCCTGAAAATAAGCTCAGCACAATAGTTAATTTATCAAAATTAAAACTATGGGACCCTATTTCAACCTCGAATGAAGGCATGGGGATTTATCCACTTCCCTTCCAAGATGTGGAGGATTTGAATGGATGTCTTGAATCCGACCATAACCAAACGTTAGCAAGGAGCGACTCCTTTTTTGCATCAACAATAATGACTTCTAAGTCTGGAAGGGTTTTATGTACATCGCTGTGTCTTCCTGCCAGCGTCCAGACTGGAAGTGAGAGTAACGGGTTTTGCAGAAAGGAGTTTCCACTCTCTAAGGGGACTGCTTAATATCGCAAAATGTTTTTTTTTACGAACATGTAATTTTACACTTCAATGGTAAAGCTTGAATTCTCTCTACAAACATAGAAGGACACTGCTAATGATGGACAGTACAGCCCTGTTGCATATGTTCTAAGTGACACACCTGGAAAAAACTAACAGGCCGGTCACCCCAAGGACCTCTAGTAAAATGGTCACTATGCGATACAGTGGAATAGGTACGCGCCTGGATACCCCAACTATCAGGTCTGACCGCCGTACTGCCATAGTGAGAATACTTTTTTTTTTTTTCCTAACCTTCCAACACCTCCCAAACTCCATTTGTGTAAATAAATCTGAAATATATTTTTTAGTAGGGGGTTTGTCACATTCTGCTTATAAATTATTAATAGATGTAAATTTTTACGCTGTCAGGAATTATGTAAATATTTGTAACTATGAATAAAAGGCGTGTGATATAAATAAAGTTAGTTAGTCAGACGGGGTTGATTTGTTCTCTTTTCTTTACGCAAAACAATATCATCTGTATATTGGCCTGTACAGATCATCATAGAAACGTTACATATATATAGTATATTTTGAAATGTATAATAATGACACTTTTAGCCTAATTCACATATCTTCCAAATAGTTAGAGCCGAGAGATACTTTATAAGATTATACCCATCTATTAAAATGTACAATGTTCCTATTTGCTACGACCCCCATATTTGGTATAGATACTATATCTCTATTGATATAACCTGTGCACTCTCAATTGTATTTGATCTCAAAATGACGTTGTCAAGATAAAAACAGCCAAAGAGTGGTCAGCTGGTGGTAGCTGCGGGCAGAGGGGGAGGAAATTGCCGACGCCCAGAGGGGACCCCGCTCCAGGGCTTTTTATATACGACCCCTGTCCTTCTGCAGACCGCTTCTGTCTCTCTCTCCGTGTCTTGGTGATAAACATCCAGGTTTGTGTCATGGCCTCCACCTCTGTCCCGTGGACTGTCTCCGATCACTTTCGGTGCTAATATCTAACCCTACCTCTACTTCTTGTTGCCCGCTTGAGGGAAGAACATCAACACTCGCCTAACGTACACGACTGCCAGTTTATCCATATATCGACAGGATCGTTTGCAAAAATATCTATCTATATATAAAAATGATTGTATGTGTGTGTGTCTGTCTGTCCTTTATGCCTGACCAAACCACTCATTGGAACGCCATGAAACTTTGGGAAGTTATTTAGTAAAGTACTGGGAAGGTTTCTGAAAAATAATTTCTTGAATATCTTGAATATCCTTAGAGTTATTTGCAGATTTGTAGATTTAACTCGCAAGCAGCGCCACCATTGCGACGATGATAACACGTTTTTATCTATAATATTTTTATCACTAAGTTTAGTATCTTAAATATTATTTATCAAAAGTAAGATTATCTCAGGATGACACGGCAATTTATTTGAGACAAGAATAATGATACAATTCCAAGGCGAAGATACTATTCCTTTAACTTCCAAATACCGAGGGAACCAATTAATATTGATTTTATTCAAATTATCGAGTATTTTTCAAGGGACCGGGAAAATTTTTTCACTAGATAAAACGATGATTTTGTAATGTAGAAAATTAGGAAAGACAAAATTCAGGATGACACGACAATTTATTTGAGACAAGAATAATGATAAAATTCCAAGGCAAAGATACTATTCCTTTAACTTCCAATACTGCTCTTTCTGCAATTATAAGGAGCAATAAACGCAGGTGGAAATTATTCTATTAGTGAAAAGAAACACATGGATGAAATTATTTTTCAATTTTGGAAACAGAAGACTTTTTATATCATGTAATTCATAATAATTATCGTGCATAAATAGATTCAAAATATATAATAGATCGATGTAAAAATATTGGTTTGAAATTTAAAAATAAAAAAAACAAAAAGAAAATAGAATTCTTTAAAATATTCTAATCCCATTTCAAAGGTCTGCGGCGATCACACTTTGCTTAAGCGAGCGCGAATTGGGATGAAGTTTCAATACACATACTACGGGCAATAAAGTGGCGGCCCCACTATGCCTCGGCAAGCACGTGCTGGGAGAACACGTCACTACGCATGCGCGGGCGTCATCCGGAACTTTCTAGCCACTGGCGCGGTAAACAAAAAGGCCTGCTCCCAACGGCCGTTACTTCAACCGTTGCTTCATTTCTCTTTATATATTTCTGACTTTAAATAAATTTATTCTAATTATAATATTATCATCGACCTTTCCACAAGCCACACCAACACATCACGCAACCCTTCCACACCACAGGTCTAAGAAATATTATGCAGAGAGAGAGAAATATTTTCTGAAGATTTTACCTTAGTACTTTTTTTTTCTCTTTATAATCGCGTTTAACACCCTGGCTCGTTGATGAAAAATATGACTGACTATTTATGGAAACTTTGCTAGAACACGAATAGGAAAATAGCTTTGGTTTTAAAAGCCAACAATCTACCCCAAAAATGGAAAGGCTCAAGAAAATAAATTTTCCATATTTTGAGAACATATCATTTGACAATTAGATACTCTCTATATATATATATATAGTTGTACTATAGTTTTCACCAATAAATATTTTATTTAACCCTTAGTTACTCGCGCCAATTTTGCTGACGTTAGTACTCTCGCGGGGTCTCGCAGACCCCAATATTCTACAATGAATAAAATACTTTAAAAATAAAATTTAGTTATAATTGTTGCTTTCAGCCGAAAGAATGCAGTCTTTAATTTACAAATATATCAATTTATTATAAAAATTACACTATTAATTATTTTTATCTGATAAAATTGGTAATACGCAAAAATTCTAAACTATCGATATATACAAACAATTTCCTTAAAATTATTGATGAATATCTAAATTATTTTTGTGCAAACTTACTGAGAAGTGTTGTAGAGTGTTCAGTATAAATGTGCTTAGCGCATTTAGCACATATAATTTTGGATTTTCGGTCTTTGAATCGATCACAAAATCGGCAACCCCTCCGTTTCGCTGACGATGACTCTGGCTTATTTTCATCCTAAAGAAAAAAGAACTAAATATGTCTATAACTATATAATTAATTATAGCATTTCATGACTTTTATTGTTGTGGCTCATCTGTAGAAGTATGTGCATATATAATATTTTTGATATATTTTGGCAGAAACAATTAATTTTCCCGTTTTGTTAGGTCGGGTCAATTAGTCCAAATGCAATCTCTTCAATAAACGAACTTCTTTTAAATATTTCCAATTTTTGTTCTTCTATATACAAATTTTGTTGAAACATTGATGAAATAAAAAGAGACACAATAGCCACACCTCCTTGTCCTCCTACTTACTGTGGAAGTTTACACAATTGATCAACTAAATCAACACCCGATTTTATTTCATTACAATATATTACACCAGATTCAGAATCTATTTGTTTTGTGGAGTCGATTATTGAAATTAAAATAACTACTTTAGACTCTTTTGTGGTACATACGAAACCAGTCTATTCTCTTTTTCCTTGACTCCAAAAATTAACGTGTAGGTTGAGCGTAGCTTTTGTAGTAAAATATTGGAAGTAATTTTCGTTTTATTTTTATTTAATATTCCTAAAAAACTAAGTAAAGTCATAGATAAAGGATATAAAATATTGTAGAGCTATAAGGCAGCTTACATATTTCACCATGCTTGAAAATTAAAGTTACGTTATTACTCGCGCGGGGTCCAATGGAACCCAACTCCATTGTATTGCCTATTATAGGGCAACAAAATTAAGTTAATATAGGTTTACATATTCATTGTCATATAAAATTAAGCTATTAAAGTTTTGATCTCCAAATGTTTTATAGAATTCTAGATATTTAATAAAATAAGTTTGTCTGGGGTCTATCAGACCCCGCGCGAGTACTTGAGGGTTAACCTTTAATACTTTTTATTAGAATTAACTTTTTTCTTTAAAAAATATATGTAGAAGATTAATATGTTCAGAATAAGTTGTTTTTTGGTGTTATTCACGTACAAATAAAAAATAAATTATCAAAATATACATACCCCCCCACCCCGATTTTTTTGAAATTTTGAATTCAATGTGATTCAAAAATCTATATTGTAACGTAGAAAATTAGGAAAGACAAACTCAAAATTATATATATACGGCAATTTATCCAATGCAAAACCAAATTAAAGCTTATAAAATAGCATAAAGGCAATGAGAAACTTTTACAGTTTATAAAAATACAAATATTGATATTTAAAATATTCTCATAGAATAATAAATAATCTGCTACATAGGTACTTCCCTATGGGAGCTGTGACCCATAGATTGAATATCTTGTTTCTACTGACATGGATCTAACGTGTTTCTGCCAAGTATTTCCTCGGAGTCTTGGACGTCTGTCCCCTAGTAGCTGTACGTTCTTTGTCTTGCGGCGCGAAGAGCGGCTTTGTCGTCGTATCGTCTATAGGGACATCGTCTTCTTGGAGGGAGTCTTGACTTTGACACAGCGATCAAATCCTGGAGCCAGTCTTTGAGAAGGTAGGTCATAGCAGCTATGGCCTCAAGGTCTTCTCTGCGATCTTCAGTTCGTTTTCTGCAATCTACCCAGCATCCCCACCAAAATGTAAAGTAGAAAATTAGGAAATGCAAACCTCATAATTATATATATACACGACAATTTATTTGATGTAAAACCAAATTAAAATTAGTAAAATAGCAGAGAGGCAGGAGAAAATTTCACAGTGCATCAAAATACAAATATCGAAATTAAAAAATATTTTCATAGAATAAAAAATAAAGTTACATAGTTGATATATATTATACAAGAAACATTTATTAAAACACTTTCCAAATTATAGTAATGAATGGGAGAATTGTATAGAAGAGGTTGTATAACAGAATTTCCTTAATTTGCTATTGTTATATTTACCTAATCGACTTCAGGTTGCTAAGCAACAAACAATCTTGCATTTTGAAGACAGTTTTGAGTGTACACTAGTGGCAGCATGTGCCTCTCATCTTCAAGAAGGTATATTGAGGATTTTCCACTCTACCTGAAAATATTTATTTATCTGACTGGAAATTTTCTCAGCAATGACTGTTGCTTGAAATTTCGACTTGGATTTTTGATCATAACTGTCACTTCAGTAAGAATTGTTTATAAAATTATGGAAGCCAATAATAACTGGAGTACATACCTCTCTTGTTTGCAAATTTGTTTTCTCTTCTGGATTAACATACACCTATATAGGCAGCGTTTCAAATTTATTAACATTTTCGAAATTACCTCAAATTTCTGTAGAAAAAATTCTTGTAAGATCTTATTCTTACCTTTATTTAGCCTTTATATTAGTATATACATTTTTATTATAACATATATGTTACAAAGACATAGTTCTTGCAGTGTTTTGTATTGTTTTGCTAGTGCATTTATTAATTTTGAACACATATTAATTGGAACTCATTTTGTAACCTTTTCATATCTCCTATGTTTGTTAAATAGCGCTTTGCATATGTTGAGCGAAGATGTAGTTGATATAAATATTCCACTGGATGTAACATTGAAAAAATTCAAAATTGTAAAAGAAATTTCTGAAAAAATCAATGATCTGTATTCTTTACTCTTATTCTTTAATGGTATTAACGCATTAAATATGTATTTCGCATTTGTATTATACAGTAATTTACATCGAATGAATATACAGGACATTATTGATTTAATAGCTGGAATTATTTTGAATTTTCCATTTCTTGCATGCCTAAATTTACTAGGAGAATCTATCAAAAGAAATTCAAATCTTTTCAACCGAGCTCTGATGTTCGATGACAGAACAATTTCAATTTCAAACTCCTTACTTCAATGTAGCTCACAAGATAGACAAGTGATTATAAGTGCTGGTGGATTTATTCCATTGAGTTTGTCCACTCTCTTCAGCCTTCTGAGTTTTGCCATCTCTTATACAATTTTGATCTTTGAATTCAAGAAAAACTAAAGTTTAAAGACATTGTTTGTTCGCCCTCTTTTTCAAGGCTTTTATTAAAATCTAATTTTTATAAATATAAATTAGTACATAATATATTCCTGTTAGTAGATATATATTAATATTCTGAATGATAAATATAAAACCTTTCTTTCTTTATAAGAAATAACTGAAGTATAAAATTGACTTCATATGTTTTGCCTATATCGATTAATATATATTTTTATTTAAAAAATAGAGCAATCCATATTTTTTAAATCTTTAGATAATAAAAAGGCATATACTGAATTAAAATATTTTGAATCAATCCAATATATATGAAGTTTTATTAAATAAGAAAATATATTTCTATGTTGTGATTTTTAAATAATGAAATGAAAATCTGAAAATTTTGAAACATAAGATTCCAAGAAGTTAGTAATTATAAAAAAGAAACAAGGAAAAGGGAACCCAAGTCGTGACTATCCAGTACCTCTCTGCACCTTGGAAGACCTTTAACAGTTTTCACAGAGTACAGGCAGTCGTGGTCGATGCAGAATGGAAAGCTTGGGAATGTCTACACAAAAAACGAAGAGACCCAGTTGTACTAGGAAAGTTCCGTGAACAGATAGAGTTGAGCTAAGGAGCGAAAGATAAAGATAGAAAAGTTCTTACTGTTCTACATGATCGATGAGGTGGACCTTGGACACAACCGACGAGGGCTTCCGCTGATGGTGAAGTGACTATATTTTAGGCTAGGGCGGAGGTCTTATATATCTTTGCCGAGAGAGGGAATATTAAATTTCAGAGGATGCAACAAGAACGTGGTTCGGAAGCGATATTTTACACTCTGGCAACGCCCTGACAGTTTCCTATCTTTAGACCTTGTTGTGGGACTGCTACATATTGATCTCTGCTTTAGCTCAACTCTTAATCTATAACAGAGTTTTATTTATTTATCCTCAGTTTGTACAAAGTACATTACATATGGTGATGTAATTACACATGTCAATCATTCATATAATTATTTATAGATGTGTTTCTATTATGCAACATGAAAATCTTGTTATAATTATTATGCAATATGGGGTTGTTGGTCTAAATTACCACATATATATATATATATATATAATATATACATTGTTGCACCGCGTCCTGGAGGGTGGGTTTCATGTCAATATTCAATTGGTCCATATCAAGATTATAGGTAAGACCAGAACGAGAAATCATAAAACAATTTTATTTGAAAAATATTTACAAATTTGATCAGATTTCAAAATACAACTGAGAGATATATAAACAAACTATATTCAAATAAAACGCTGATATAGCGTCACGTGACTGATGATACATTGAGTAGACCCCATCAAAGAATTTTCTCTAACAATATATATACCTTTTGTAAATTTTATTTTTTATTATATATATATACATTAAAAACAAAGTAGGCATATCCTCTCTCACCAGGAGCACATGTGCTCCTGGTCAGGATATGCCTACTTTGTTTTAAATATCAACACCTGACCCACTTATTATTTTTTTCCTATTGTTTTTTTTATATACATAAATATATATAAAGAGACAGAGGTCGCCTCTTCCGTCAAAATAGTTTGCGGCGACGGTCAATAGATGTCGTCTGGTTTTGGCGTCTATTTTGACGGGAGAGGCGACCTTTCCTTCTTTAGATCAATATCCTCCCGGAAAAATTTCCATCTATAAATATTTATATATATGAAAAAACAATAGAGAAAAATAAAAAAATAAGTGGGTCAGGTGTTGTAATTAAAAACAAAGTAGGCATATCCTGACCAGGAGCACATGTGCCTTTCAGAAGGCAGAGCGCCATCTGGTAGAACAGAAATTAACTATTTATTGATTTAACCTGTTCCCTGATATTTGGCCAACCCAATTTCTTGATTAATCAAGAAAAGCCATTCACAAACGCGTTTCGCGCTGTTGGCGCTCGTCAGCGTGGAGTAGGCTGTACCACTGCGACCAAAAGAGATTTTAGGTCACAGTGGCTTCCCAAAAAACCAAGAAATGGGTATTTAGGCCAAACTTGCGTGAATACGCTCAACACTGGGACCAAAAAAAATAATTTTTGGCGCAGTGGTAGAAACGCGTTCGTGGATGGCTTTTCTTGATTTATCAAGAAATTGGGTTGGCTGAATATCAGGGAACAGATTAAATCAATGAATAATTGATTTCTGTTCCACCAGATGGCGCTCTGCCTTTTGAAAAGCACATGTGCTCCTGGTCAGGATATGCCTACTTTGTATTTAATATATATTTATATTATTAAAATAGTCCTTTGTTGGATTTAATTGTATTTATCCAATATTTAGCCAATAAAAACTCTCCTTAAATCCAAAATAGGCCTTTTTTTAAATATAGATATTACGGATTGCTCTATATACCTACTTTAAATCTTATTTTATATATATGATATATTTGGATTTTCAGTGAATTAATTCATATAATATATATGTATATATTTTCTTCTATATATAGCATATGAAATCCTTTTTTTTTTACTTTTAAAAAATAACTTGTTGAACTGAGCATTTTCCTCTCCCCTAATTATACTTATTGTTATTTTGGAAATGTATACAAGGGATCTTTAAGACCAAATTGACTCTCTGAGCAAATTTCGAATCCATATAAATCAATTGATCCATCTCCACACAGCTAACTCTAGGGATTTACAACTATGTTTTATCCCAAGATTTCGTCCATATAAAGGACGTTCCAAAAATGCGACACGTCGCAAGAGCTAACAAAGGAATATTAGGACAAGCACTAGTACACTGAGTAAACCTATGAAATTACACCAAAATATTTTATTTGAGGCAACAAAGCTTGAAAACCTATATTTCTTAAGATTCCTTGAAACTATATTCCGAAATTATATTGCTAAATATTATTTTATATACTGTATAGCAACTAGATCATTTTGTGCTAGGGTAATATTTTCAAGAATTCACCGCCGTGTCAAAATCAAGACTACCCTACGAAGAAGACTATACATACAGAATCGATCATCCGAATCAATTGGGAAAGAGGGGTGTTCGGATATTCGATATTTCGGATAACAAATCATTCTTTCTTTCAAAATAAAATACTAATGTCATAGTAGAGTAATATGAAAAAAAAAGGAGAAACAGTTATATTAAACATAAATTCGTCCAATACTTGTATTTTGCTTTATTTATTATTGCTATTTATATTCTATTACCTCTGACTTTGATAAGGTGCGGTTTCCCACTGTTGAAGCCGTTTACTATAAAATAAAATATATATAAATGTATATATTAATATTATGTGTGTGTATTACAAATCTTACAAATATTAGTACTGTATTACAGGGAACTGACTAAACTAATACATGCAAAATGGTGATTAAAATATACAGCACTTACAGTTCATGAAAAAAGTCCATAATATCATTTTGCTTCAAAGCTCATGTTCGTTTTTTTAGCCGCTTAATCTCGCAAACGCTTTAAAGATAGCAATTGAACAGTACTGAATTTTTCTTGTTGTTCTAGCCACTTCCTAGCCGTCACAAGGCAATCAAAAGCTTCCTCATTGGATGGTCCTTTTTCAAACTGGTCGTCATCCCGAAACCCTACCTCGTTGTCGCTAGAACCTTGATCGTCGACGACACTTTCGATGATTTCATCGTCTGTCAATAATTGATATCCAGTGTTATCAACGTCGCACTACAGACAATCTTGAATGTCTTTCTGGTCACATTATTCAAATACAGATAATTTGGAATGAGCTCAACCAGCTCCTATACAAAGCGTCTAAATCTTTGTTTTCTTCCATTTTTATCGCTTTTCTGTACAAACTTCCATCTTCATTATCAAGCGCACTAGAATAGTTTTTAATGGCATCACTATTCTTTTTAATGTCCGATATTGTTGTTACATTCCCAATTCCATATTTCCGAGCTTAGCTGGATCCACTAGCACCATTCTTCAACTGATCTACTAATTCAAATTTATCAGTAAAACTAAGAACACCACGTTTACGTTTAGAAGACATTGTTGGCAGGATGAAAGGAGCCTGCCGCCAGGTGCCAGCCGGTAAGCCCGCTATGTTAGCTTTCGGTTTCGGATTAGCTTTCAGATAACCGAATATTTCGGATAATCGGTATTCGAATATTCAAGGCTCTACTGTATTAACGATCACAGGCCGCAAAAGATCCAACGCTATTAAGGACAAAGTTCAAAGATTCTGAGGGAATGCTTGGCAGAAGCACGTCAGATCCATAACTACAAAATTCTGGGATCACTGCTCCAATATAGGGAAGGAGCTATGTAGCAAAGTATTTATTTTTGTATATACATATTTTCAATTTTGATATTTTGCTACTCTGTTAACTTTCCTCTTTGCATTTCTTGTATCCATATAGATAATACACTAACAGAGTTCTTAGTTGCTATCTTTTAAGCAATCTCCTTCAAAAATGCTGACTATAAATAGCGATAATATACTTATATTTTCGTTATTTTTTACTTCATGTGTGACACTTCATGTGTCACTCTTATTAATATTTTCCAAATATGATCACTTATTTTTATTTATTCGAAAATTTACAATGTATATATATATATATTACTTTAAAATTTTGTTTTATTTATTTAACATCATCAAATTGCTTTGTTCTAGAATATGCGTGTTTGTATTATCGCCTTTTTATAATTTCTAATAGTAGATATTTCGTGTTTTTTTTAAATTGTTAATTAGTCTTATTATTATTGTGTGAAATATATAGTATATATAGTTTTATTATTTATGATTTTTATTTTTTTACAAGCAAACATCTGACAAAAGTGAATAAATATTTTAATTTACGTATTATATTTCAGTTGTTTGATTCTAATATCAACACGCCTTTCCATATAGTTAATACACTAACAGTTTTTAGTTGTTAAGTTTTAAGCAATCTCTCGCTCTCCTCAAGATATTGAACTATACATAGGTATTTATAAACCAAAATTTTCTTTTATTTTCATTTAATGGGTAACACTTATTTTCATTCTCTAAATATTAGTAGGGGGTATATTTATTTTTAAATTTATTCAAAATTCCAATCGTAGATTTTTTCTTTCAAATTTCACCTCATATTTTGTTTGCTGTCGTATTTTAATTTCTCTTCAACGTGCCTATCGAGTGTACGTTTAATGACCAATTTCCTAGAATTTTCGAAAAGAAGATAGGGATTGGTTTGGGAACTTTGTTGGAATTTTATTATGAATAAAAAAACGAAGGGGGGAATCCAGTGATTGTATGGGGGGGGGGGTCTGATTATATTTATCTGTGTTACGGGTTTTATTTATATATATTAATTTGATCCAGGATACTTTTGGTTTTTTAGATGTAGGATTCTAAGCTTGCCTGTGAGTGTCGCATTTAGACGCTCACAGAGGCCGTTGGCCTGCGGGTTGTTACTAGTTGTGAAAATAGATTGTATGCCATGTTTTATTAAAATTTCTCCTGAACTTGAGTGAGGTAAACGCAGGTGGTCTGTCAGAAAGGAGAAATTTGGGTGTATTGTTCTGAATTACCTTTTTAAACACTGTAAATATGTGAGCATGCTTGTACATGCGTAACGTCTTAGGTGGTGACGATAACGTGGAGATAAGTTTTTAAACTGTCATTTTTGAAAATCCGGCTATGGTGTCTATAGATAATGTGTCGAAGGGGTGTGAATCGGAAGGAAGTTGTCCTAATATACCGTAATTGGGGCCTTTGGGACATTTAATTAATTGCATGTGGGGCAAAATCTAACATATTTGGCAATTGAAAGGATCATTCCACGCAAAATGTATTGGGCGAAGATGATTCTTTTCATCTGTGAAACGCTGGGTGATTATACGACGTGACTTATTTATTAGCGTGTGTAATGACTTTCGTCCCTTCTTTTCGAGTTAGAGTGTGAAGACCTTCTGGGTTTATGGCTGCGTTTGGATAGGGAAGCTCAATGGATTGTTTTTCCTTTATTTGTGTGAAGGAGTCCAAAAAATGTATTGCACGACAGTAGCTGCTTCTTCGCTCCTTTTATGTAACGGATCTCGTATTCGTATGTGGACATCTTTAGACTCCATCGAAATAGTCGTCTCTTTAGATTTTTATGGTATTGAACCACTGTAATGGATGGTGGACAGTGAAAATGGTGCTTTCACGCCGGTTGGATACACACGGAATTTGTCCACACATTCAATGATGGATGAACATTCCAGTTCAGAATTTTTTGAATTTTTCTCGTGTGGCCTAAGCGCGTGGCTGTAAAATGTACTGGATATAGAGTCCCATATGGGTATTGTTGTTTCAAGACACCGGTTATGCCTAGAAGTGAGGCGTCACGATAAAGTTGGCATGGCAGTCCTTCTTTAAAAAGATTTAAGATAAGTTGTGAGGTCAGAATTTCTTTGAGAGTTTCAAAAGAGGTTTGACATTGTTTGTCCCAGTTCCATGTAGTGTCTTTCATAAGTACTTATTAAGGACGGTTTTGAGTGTGTGTTCTGCATTATTTGGTATGAATTAATTGCACACATTATTGACACCTAAAAATGATTGGAGTGTTTTCAGATTTGTGTGAATTATAATGGCGTTGATTATAACTAGATTTTTAATTTGTGGCGTGTATGTGCCTGATTTTATTGTATATCCTAAAAATTCGAATTAAGTTTTAAAACATCCGTATAATTTAATTTGATGATTTATTTGTGACATACATTTAAAAGAACGATGTAAATTATTGATATGTTCTTCGAGTGAATTTGAAAAATTTATAAAATCGCCAGAATAGTGTGCTATAAAATTTAATTGATTTTTTTTTGCAATATTTGGTTGATTGCGCGCTCATTAATATGTGGTGAAACTTTCAAAACGTATGGATGTTGGACAAACTGATATTGACCTTCTAAAGTTACAAAGGATAGCAGGTTTCTATCTGGGAGTCTTATTTCTACTTGCTAGAATGCTGAGGAGATATCTACGCTTGAAAAAATTTCTAAAATATTTTCTATTGAATGGAGGGGATGGATACTTCGAGACTAATTATTTGATTTAATTCACGGAATTCTACGCAGAATCTTTTAGTTTGATCCTTTTTATTTGTAAGGATGACTGGGCTAGCATAAGGGGAAAAGGAGAGTTCTATGATTTCGAATTTTAGCATTTTATTGACTTGTTCTTGAATTTCATGTTCATCTGATGAGGGTGGGCGGTATGGTCTCAAGGCAATTTTTTTTGAAATAGTACTGATTTTTATATAGGGTATATTTAATTTAGCAACTTCGAATTTATTAGTTGCGAATATGTGTGAAATTTTATTGATCATTTTAACAAACCTTGAAGGAATAATTTGGCTCAAAAATGAAGAGCAATTAAGATAAAATGATTTACATGTATGTTTAGGTGGATAAATAGTGGATATGGTGAAAATGTTATATTGGGGACAAGACAGAGGTTGTTTAAGAACATTCTGGTCAAATTTGATGGAAGTCTCTACATAATTAGTTTGATAAGGTAAGGCGTTCCTGGATGGTCCATGCATCAATGGTTCAGTTTGGGTTGGAGTGGTATCTCTTGTTGTACCATTTGTTTAAGAGATTGAACAACTTCACAATTGTTGAATAGGTGATGGGCAAATGAAAAATGATACCATTTCCGTGGCATTGGAGCATTATTTTGTGAAATAGTTTGATTTGATATATCTAATGTTAATTCAAAGTCACATAAAAATGAATGATAATATCCCAAATTGTAAAATGCTGTTAATTATATAAAATTCGGTTAACTTGGTGATGTGGCCTATGAAGTTAGGCTATCTACATAAAGGTAAAATCGGTGATGTCTTGGAGGTGTTCCGCGAGTTGTGACACGATGTCCGTGGCTGTAGGCGGCATGGTGGTGATTTAAGGCGTCGCTCTACTCTTCAGGTTCCATCCTCTTCGCGCTGTCCTCGGTATAATACTGCCGCCTGATTGTCGTGGTAATGTTATCATGTCTACTGATTGTTGTGTTAGGCAGGTTACGCAGTCTTGGGGCCACAGTGGTTTCTGGCGTCAATGGGTAACACAAAAGGACGAGACAGGTTGGATGCCATCTCGGAGAGAGGCCAGCGACCAAAAGGCGGATAAGGTCCAAGAGGATGTCCTCTACATGAAATGAAGAGATCAACTGATGTTATCCGCCCCTTTTATCGGTGTCCAGTAGCGTTCGTAAAATTTATTAGAAATTTCCTAAAAATTGAAGAACATTTTTTTACGAAATTCGACTCCACGGCCCTCGTCTTGCCTTTGGCGCGGCTTGTTCCAATAAATCTTTATTATCTTATTTGTTATTAAAAGATGGCCAAATATGCGCGTTGAGTTGTATCAACATTTTTGGGCAGTGACACTTTTATAATTATGTTACATATGAAAATATAGTGTATATAGACATATACAGTATTACTACATATATGTCATAATATATGCTCTTCCAGGATTAATAAAACAAAACAACAGCCAACGAGAGAGAAATGGACAGCTAAAGCGAGACACTTTAGAAAACTAACTTACGACCATTTTTTGGCCACATTCCTGAGGGGGGCGTCAACACCTGGCGACTAATCTTTTGTTAGCCCCGCTTGTGTACACAGGGAAAACAGTCGTTCAGCAGATAACGGCTCGCTCGCTACCTCTTTCGCTCGCTCGGCTGGCTGGCTGGATGATTGCTCTAACAACTCGTCGTGTGATTATTTCTCTCCTCAACACATTTACCACTATATTGCCACATTGAAGTCGACAGGATAAGATCTGACCGGGAAGCAAATCCCTCATATACCAGAGCATGAAGAAACAAGAAGCCAAGCCACGATGATCGAAAAAACCCACAACCAAGTTCCACAAGAACCAACGACCGACGCTACTGTAGCCGCTTCCCTTCGAACTCTCACCCTCTGTCTCGACCAACTTTTAAACCGTGAGTCTGAAGAAGCAATCACCTACGACGGAGATGAACCTGCCGCACACTTCTTCTCACAACTTGAGTCTCAGCCGAACTTCCACAACTTAGAGCCAGCACGCCAAGCTCGAAAGGCTCTATCATCACTCAGAGGCGAACCTCGCATAATTGCACAAGACTTAGCTCTACTCAATAAGACTTATGAAGAGGTCAAGGAGTCACTCTGCGCCGTCTATCCCCGACGCCCTAGCTTCACTCTTCAAGAGTTCTATGAACTTAAATGCACATCGATGGCCGAGATCGAGACCTACTACAAGAACAAGGTCCGAATAGGATTGGCGATCAACCTCCCTAAGAGTGCCATCGTGCAAGCACTATCCAACGGTGTGCCACGTAACTATGGCAACCTTTTAAAGATGGCACAACCCTCGGGACCAGAAGAATGGTTATGCTTAGCCCAACAGCTGACCTACGAAGGGGATAACACCAGCACTAAAGCTGCCCAACAACGATCACCGCGCCAGAGCAGAGCACCTTCCACCACCGTGGACAAGACCCCACCATATCCTTGCCGTTACTGTGGCCAGAATCATTGCAACAAACAATGTCGTAAACAACCATTCGCCGCCGACAATACTCTCCTTCACCAGGTACAGACTCCTGAACAGAGGTCTTCTTTCCGGGATGCGCAAATCCATCCCATCAAGCAAGCTATCACAAAACCAATAGCCACGTCCCAAATTTATCACGTCGCACCTTCCCAAGTCCCAATTGAACAGACTTCCCAAGTACAAATTTCACAGACTTCCCAAGTCCCAATTGAACAGACTTCCCAAGTACAAATTGCACAGACTTCCCGAGTTCGAATTGAACAGACTTCCCAAGTCTCAATTGCACATACTCCCCAAGATCCCACTACCCCTGATCCACATGAGCTGATTGTGGAAGATGAGATGTCCAAGAACCCTCAACATGACAACCGCCAACTGTTAGAGGACACAGCCCTTAGTGACTCTAGCACGCCGGACAAGCGAGACAGCCCCAGTCTCAGTGAGGAGAAGTGCTACGAGAGCTTTGGTGACTGCGAGCATTCCGACTGTAGTAGAGTAATGGAAAACCCCACTGGAATAATTGCTTCCAACAACGCCGTCCCCTGCCAGTCTACGCCACCACGAGCGGATCAAGCCGCCTACGTCCCGCGGACTCGTCTACACGCCATGTACGGCAACCACATTCCCCATCGGGACTTTCCAACATGGACCAAGTCTTCAACACAACCCAGCTTCGAAGTCCAACAGAAGCCCATCAACAGTGAGTGTTTAACTTTATTGTGATTTCATCCGTTTACATTTTTGCTTGTTATATATATCACATCCATATTAGCCCACTTTTAGCACAGTTCATGCTCTAAATAACTTATCTCATATCAATTTTAAAACCATAATATGCTACAAGCTTTCAAGCTTACAATGCCTTATTTTATTCTCAATAACATGTTCTCTCGAAAATTTTTCTTATCTTACACCATCGCTCTTGAAAAAAAAAAAAAAAAAACTCTTGTTCTTTAATTTTTCGTACATCAACTTATGTTTTTATGAACCAATGACCAAATTTTCGCTGAACCTCTCAGTCTTTCTGCAGTGAATCTATTCCTACATTGAAAATTAGGTTCTGAAAGTCAAGGCTTTTTTTTTTCAACCATTCGACCTCAGAGGTCTTATTTTTTGTCAATTGACCGCAAAGGTCCACTTTTTTCACTCGACCCCGAAGGTCTTTTCTCTTTCACGTACGTGCATGTCCATTATTTGTTTAATTTATTAATTTTAGTGTTATCAAGCCCTTACATGTCCAACTCTCCGGTGTTGTAAAACTGCTTGTAAATAATATTTACTTGTGTACTATACAATATTTTATTTACATAAAACTATGTCACCATTACCTTAACTAATTTTAACTGTAAAATTATTTTCTCTATTCCTGACTTCTCCAGCTTTAAATATACTTAAACCATGTTCAGCCTTCTTCAACGGGGGCCATATGTCATAATATATGCTCTTCCAGGATTAATAAAACAAACCAACAGCCAACGAGGGAGAAATGGACAGCTAAAGCGAGACACTTTAGAAAACTAACTTACGACCATTTTTTGGCCACATTCCTGAGGGGGGCGTCAACACCTGGCGACTAATCTTTTGTTAGCCCCGCTTGTGTACACAGGGAAAACAGTCGTTCAGCAGATAACGGCTCACTCGCCACCTCTTTCTCTCTCGGCTGGCTGCCTGGATTTTTTGCTCTAACAACTCGTCGTGTGATTATTTCTCTCCTCAACACATTTACCACTATATTTTCACATATATGTAAACCATTTATATATTTTATTATATGAATTAAAAATTATATATATATATATATATATATTAAAAATAAGGCTTATTTTGGATTTAAATATGATTATTTATTTACCGATATTTTGATGGATCATTATTTCAATTTTCATGATATTTTATTTGTTTAATTAATTCGATATCTCTTAATTTTCATTAGTCATTTACATATATCACTTAGTCATTTACATATATCACTTTTTCTTTAATTAATTTGATATCTCTTAATTTCAATAGTCATTTACATATATCACTTTTATTTTGATTATATTTACTCTGTTTAGATTGTATATATTAGATGGTTCACCGCCCAATAAGCTTAGAAGACGTCTAGTGGCTCACCTGGGGCGCGCGACCTGCTGCGTGCTTCACTGCAAAACACCTCGTAAAAGATGGAAGATTGATCCATCGAAATATCGGTAAATAAATAATCATATTTAAATCCAAAATAAGCCTTATTTTTAAAATATAAATGTATTATGGATTGCTCTATATTCAGAATATATATATATATAATAATAATAATTCAGGTTCAGAACAAGATCTATTGAGTAAGATAAGTCCATTTGACCACAAGGTAAATTATCAATCTCTCTGAGAGCAAGCTGGTTCAAGACTTCAGTACGTATGACGACCTTGCCCGCAAAAATGGTCAGGCAAAATTAAAAATGCAAGGAACAATTCGACCTAAAAGTATAAGTTTGTAATTTTAAAATCATAAATGAGAAATTTCAATCTTCATCACAATAATAAGAGCAAATATAATATCGAAAGCAAAACTCATTACCTAAACCAAAACCCAAGCCTATATGCAAACTCAACATTAGAAAAGAATTAACAACAAAAATTTCACGAATCAGAACAGGACATTTTACAGTAATGAAAATAAACCTAGACATTACTAGATCCTAAAGGAACACACACACACACACACCACACACTGCAATAACTGTCAAAAAAGTCAACTCACTCCGGACCATATATACAGTTGCCCAGCCATCCTTGCAGCCCTCTATATGGCAGACATCAATCCAGAAGAGGACACCCATACGGACAAGGCACCTCAGTTGGCTGGTATTGTGATCAGGGTTCACGGACCGATCTTATCTGTTTCATGGACAAGGTACCACCACCATCAAAACAATAACTCCCTATATCATAATGGCAATGTAAAGGACTCAATAAAATCTGCAGAAATATATTATAAATTTTTACTATTAGCAACAATTTCCTATTTGCGTTCAGATATTTGATTTGTATATGTAACATATATGAATGTTTATATAAAGACATTTTCTAAATCATAAAAAGGCTTCAAAGCCCACTTTTCTTTTTTGGAAAGGCTTACTAAATAACCTTTTATAGACTTCTCGGTACTTATCACACAATTAATCATAAAATATTATTTAAATATATTATTATATTTGTTTATGTACTATATATTTCACCAAGCAATACATTCATTGCCCAGTGTTTAAATATCAATTGCAAACAAAGTTTATTGAAAAAAATATGAAGCATATATACTTGCGAATACAATAGAAAATACTTGCGAATATGTATACATATATGTTTTTATATTCAAATATAAAAAAATACAGAAATTATTAACAAATGCTTTTCAAAAATCAATATAAAATGTAATTTTGGAATTCATTACAATCAAATATATATATGTGATATCTTGGGACCTCTGGGACCAGTGTTACCTGATGCTAGACGAACCTCGATGTCAACTCTACCGTGCAGTCGTGGTGGAAGGCGACACAGCTGGGCCAAAGGTGAAATAAACAAACAGAGATTCCACTAAGAAGCGTCTGACGTCAAGAAGGAATGGGATGAGGAGAGAGAGATTTTAGAGCAAGTGTTACCGTTGGGAGCCAAGCGAAGACTGCCAATTCTAGGTCCTCGATTTAACACCACGACCTTGCTGCTTTCTAATTGGCTGACCTATTTAGGTGATTCTTTCCTAATTGGTGGGACTTTTTCACGTGGTAGTGGGCTATTGGTTGACCTACTTAGGTATTGTCTTCTGATTGGGCCGGGCTTATCTCTTTGACGGAAGAAATACGTCCGGTCTTGTTCCGGAAATTGGGCGTCTCTCAAACTTTTATAACTTCTGGTCACAAGATACGTCCTGTCTTGTCCGGAAATATTGGTTTAAACTTAGCTCGCAGGGTGTCCGGGGTCAGAAGGTTAACTGTGGCGTTATTAATAATTATGTTCTCTTCTAGGCCTACCTCTTAGGTTTGACTTCTACGATCCTCTAAGCCTGATTTGTTTTAACCTTAACTTTCTCCTGTCTCTCTCCATTCCTTCTATCTGTACAGTTGCAATACTTTATTAGATTCTTACTCGGTACAGATTGATGTTAGTTGAGGCTTTCTATGTGCAGTACATAAGAAGTTATATACAGTCATGGGGTGGAACATGTGGTAGTGGATATTTAGACTATTTACAACAATTCCATGGTCTTAAATCATCACAGATGGCCCCGGATGTGAGAGGGTTCATATGGAGGGATTTAAGAGAGCGGAATAGGAAGACTGTTATTAAGGAAGTAATTTTAAAAAAATTAATTAAAGTGAGTTGTTATATAACATGGGGTTAATTTCTGTATATCCATAAGAGATAATAAAGCATAAACAACTAATATTAAACATACAAGTAAAAATAAAAATATGAATAAAATATTTAATAGAGAACATATAATGATGATAGGTAAAAATAAAAACGATTGGATGGGAAAATCATGATCTCTTCGTGATGGGCGTTAGAAAGGGTTGAGTGGTTAGTTATTACTTGGTTGAGGCAATGTCACTTTGACTCAAGTCCCAAACCATTTAATGTGCACGGCGCGGAAAACCTAGGCCATGTTTCACATGTAAATTTAAGGACCTAATAAAGTTACAGTACCACAATCGAAAAGTAAGATAAGGGGATTGTTATGGGTTTTAGTAATTAGTCGTTAAGACGTACGCATGCAGGATAAAGAGGGCGAAGATCAGTGACCAGAAATCAAAGTTTTAATTAGAGTCGTCAGGGGCTTAGCGAGAAAAAGAGAAAAATAAAAAAAAAATGTGCCAGCGTGTGGCATGAGAGTGCCCTGGAATAAAAAAAAATACAATTTGCACGTATCCAAGCCAGAAGTTGGGAGAAGGTAAATCTGGGGGACGATGTGTCAAGATTGTTAATTACGAAATCAAAGTAGGTCAAGTCTAGCCTGCGAAGGAGTTAAAAGTTCCTGCGGAAAAGGAATGTTAGTAATTCTTACGAAGTAACCTTTAAAGTGGTTGTTTAAGAGGTTATTGAAGATTGCCCTGTTTTTAGATCGTGATTTTTAGTTTGATTATAAAAGAATATATCATTGAGATATGAAATTGCGAAAGTAAGGCTTTGCATATAGCGTTAAAGGATTTGAAAAATCGAAAATAGAATTGCGAAGTTAAATGCAAAGTAATCTTAAAAAAAAAGTAAAAATAGCGATGATATGATACAAAGATTTACACACTACAGCAGTATATAAGGGGTAATAGAAAGTGAAAATATTAAATGAAAAAAAAAATAATGAGCAATAATATACTCGATAGCATTGACATGGTAGCGGAAGGTGAAACAATGTAAATAACATCTAATTTATAAAGTGAGAAAAAATATAAAATGATAAATGCAAATTAGTGATATAAACATGAAATATAAACTTGAGATTATTAGATATGATATGAAAGATAAAATATAAAGTTGATTATAAAATAGAGTCATAAAGCAAAAGTAAATAAGTTTTGGTAAAGAAAAATAAAATAAAATGACACTAATCTAAACTGATTGGTGAGGTAAATAAAATATAAGAGCTATATAATGATTATATACAAGATATTAAAATGAAAAAAAAATGTTCATCGAGAAAGAAGAGCAAGTAAGATTATAAATAGAAATTATATATTGGGAAAGAATGTAAAGTTGTAGGCCAAATGAATGTTCCTGTTTTTTTAGGATGGGTAGAAAGAGCTTTAAATTGTCCTCGATTGATATCTTTGGTCTTGTTGGCCTAAGTTTTTCTAACTTATCGAATTTGTTTTAAGTTTGGTGCGACTCGTGGATCACATTGTTTCTAACTGTGAAACTCACTGAGTCCTAATGTTGTCGTTTTTTTAAACTTATGTGGGTGTGTGTGATTTTTGTAGGTAAAGTGTTGTCTTTGGCACGCACTAATATTTAATTTAATAGGTGGCGAAAGTTCATTAGATAACACGGGGTGGCGACGGATGTAACAAGATGTCGGCTGTTTGTTTGCTCGGGGGGGCGAGGGGGAGCGAAGCTATTTTTAATGCGATTCCGGATGTAGGTCAGGGAGGCCTTTTGCGAGGCTGCTTGCTTTCTTTCAACTTATTGGAAGTTAATTCGAACTACGTTCGGAGATATTATTTCTAAAATTGTAAACACAAAAGCGTTTTGATTTGTCACGTTTGGTGACAAGCGTTATGGGATTGACATAGGGAGATACAGAGGTTGTAATTATCCTGTGTGTTCAAGCATTGGTTAGATTTGTGTTTGTATTTCGAAAATTCGGATATTGTATCTGTTATTAAATCGAATGGTTTTTGGCGGACTTAGTAAAAATGTTATTCAATGATATCGGGTTAGAATTGAATGAAATTGCGACTATCTACGTGGACAATGTGTGGTTAAATAAATGTGTCACAGGCGTGGTGAAGGCGTCTTTGGCCTGAAAATTGAGAGAGTTTAGTGGTGTGGCGCTGTGACACGAAGCGAAAAAATTGTAAATGAAAAGGTATCACGTGAAGTCTTTGTTTTGTACAAAATCTAACCTGTTACACTAAGAATAACAAATTTACTAAAGTCATGGTTGTTGGTTGTACGAACATATCGATAATTTTTATATTGTTAGTGGATATGACACGTTTAATGTGAGAAAAAAAAAGATTGTGTGTGTTTAGTAGGGCGACGTGATGCAGCTTGTGTAGCTCGAAATTGGATTTGGGTGTTAAGTCGCGCATTAAAAATTGTCGTCAATTGGAAAAAGTGATGTGAGAGGGTGTTGTTTATTTTGTTGAGAGTGATTTGTCGATATTTAACTATGCGTGTAAAAGGAAGGTACGAGGGAGTGTAGTTATGTGGGAATTTAACGATTGGAATAGTTTTGGAAGGCTGTGATTTAAGTTACTTCTGTCCAAAGATATGAAAGAAAAGGACATAGGGGCGTTGAAAATGGGATTAGGAACATTATAATGAGGTTAAATAAGAGTGTTGGAGTTCACCACGTGTGAGCAACCTGTTCCAGGAGGGAAAAATTTAGTAAATGGGACAGTTGTATTAACCTGTCCATGGGACACGTGTTGCTTGCACGAAGTGAATTGGTACAAGGTAGTTGGTAGAAGTACATTATCTTGATACAGGAGTAGCTGAGAACAGTTTATAATTAGTAGAAATCGTTTTAGAGAATTAAGGAATAAAATGACAAAAGGCAAAGGTGTATCGATTATATGGAATTTTAGATTCTATGTTATGTTACTTATTTTTACGTTTAAAAAGATATAACCTATGGTGAAAACATTGTTAGATATGGCGTTAATAGTTAAGTTAAATGGATGGACAGGTATTTTTCTTTTACAAACTGATTTCTATTATTTTAAAAGTATTCTGCATAATTATATCGATAGATGCTCCTGTATAAAGTAGTAGAGGTAGGTTTACATTATTGGACAGTTCCGCTCGAACGAGCAATTGTTCAACATAAGGTATAGAAGGAGGAACCTACTGTTGTGCTGTCTTGTATGTCGGGACAGGCCTGGTCTGTTGTCATAGTTGGAGGTTCCTTGGGACAGTCAGAGTTCATTGTTTGCGCTGGGCTCGTGGTTTAGAGAAGGTCGGGGGAGCAGGTAACATACGCTCGCGTGTTGGTAACTCGGAGGGGTGCTTGCAGGAGGTTTGGTGGCTTTCTCAGTCTTGTAGAGTATTGTAGTTGGGCCCGATCTGCTTGGGCGTCGTAGTTGGTGAAGTAGCTCTGCGCCTCGTACGAACCATCGTAGCGATTCCACCTCTCGCGATGTCCGGTCACGGCAGAAAGCTGAGGTAGCGTCGTCGTCAACCTCCCTAGGACATCTGACACCGGCGGCGGGGGTGTGACGTCTTCCTGGCCGGGGGCGATTTCCTGCGTCTTACCGAGAGTGTTTTCTTTCTTCGAAAAAGTGGGGTTTTCACCACTTTCGTAGTCGGGATCGGACTTCATGGGCTCCTTTGAATCCTCCTCTCCTCCCTGTTCCATCTTTCTGTACAGACAGTGGTCTACTTGCTTACTTGTACCTTGGCGTCCACTATCCTGTCGACTCTTCGTTACGGGGGAGTCTGTGATATCTTGGGACCTCTGGGACCAGTGTTACCTGATGCTAGACGAACCTCGATGTCAACTCTACCGTGCAGTCGTGGTGGAAGGCGACACAGCTGGGCCAAAGGTGAAATAAACAAACAGAGATTCCACTAAAAGCGTCTGACGTCAAGAAGGAATGGGATGAGGAGAGAGGGATCTTTAGAGCAAGTGTTACCTCGGTGAGCTCCAAGCGTAGACTGACAATTCTAGGGCCTCGATTTAACACCACGACCTTGCTTCTTTCTAATTGGCTGACCTATTTAGGTGATTCTTTCCTAATTGGTGGGACTTTTTCACGTGGCCGTAGGCTATTGGTTGACCTACTTAGGTATTTTCTTCTGATTGGGCCTGGCTTATCTCTTTGACGGAGGATATATATCCGGCCTTGCTACGGAAATACGGGGCGTTACTCTTAGACTTTTATAACTTCTGGTCACAAGATACGTCCTGTCTTGTCCGGAAATATTGGTTTAAACTTAGCTCGCAGGGTGTCCGGGGTCAGAAGGTTAACTGTGGCGTTATTAATAATTATGTTCTCTTCTAGGCCTACCTCTTAGGTTTGACTTCTACGATCCTCTAAGCCTGATTTGTTTTAACCTTAACTTTCTCCTGTCTCTCTCCATTCCTTCTATCTGTACAGTTGCAATACTTTATTAGATTCTTACGCGGTACAGATTGATGTTAGTTGAGGCTTTCTATGTGCAGTACATAAGAAGTTATATACAGTCATGGGGTGGAACATGTGGTAGTGGATATTTAGACTATTCACAACAATTCCATGGTCTTAAATCATCACATATATATGTAGATAAAATATAATCAAAAACAATGTAAATAACAACATGGCGGTGGTGTCTTGTCCATCCATGGAAAGGGGGAGAGGGAGGTGTCCCGTTAGTCATCCACAATTCAGAGTTCCCTGTAAGCCTTCACGGTTAACGTAGTGGCTCGGGGCTAATGGCGTTCATTACTTGTGCTGCTTCTCCCACCCACTAGGTAGAGAAGGGGTCGGACTTCAAGGCAGGAAATAATTTTAAAAATGGAATAAATAAGAATTATATAGAGAAGGAATTATTACCTTCATTTACCTAATTTGAAAACGCTATGTTTACTCAATCGACTTCAAGTTGCTTGGCAACAAACAATGCTCCATTTTAAAAACAGTTTCCAGAGTACAAAAGTGGCAACATGTTTCACCCATCAAGAAGGTATATTAAAGATTTTCCACTCTACCTGAAGATATTTAGTTATCTAACAGGAAATATGCTCAGCAATGACTGTTGTTTGAGATTTCGACTTGGATTTCTTGTTTTAACTGCGACTACTGTAAGAATTGTTCATAAATATCTTGAAACTCAGAAGTCCTGGTATTCATATATATCTTGTTTACAGATATGTCTTCATTTGTGGATTCAAATACACTTATATAGACACCGCTTGAAATTTATTAACATATTTGAGATTACCATAAACCTCTGTAGAAATAATTCTTGTAAAATAATATTTTTTCCTATATTCAGTCTTTATTTCGGTATATACATTTTTATTTTTGTATATATGTTTTTAAGATATAATTCTGAAGGTTATTTTTTTGGTGTCGCTAGTTTCTTTATTAATTTTGAACACCTATTAATTGGCACTCATTTTGTAACTTTTTCATATCTTCTATGTTTGTTAAATAGCGTCTTGAGCATGTTAAGCAGGGATGTGGTCAATAAAAATATTCCACTGGATGATACCTTAAAAAAATTCAAAATTCTGAAAGAAATTTCTAAAATTATCAATGACCTATATTCGCTACCCTTATTCTTTTATGGTGTTAATTCATTAATCATGTATTTTGCATTTGGATTATACAGCAATTTGCATAGAATGGATATGCAGGACATAGGTAACTTGATAACTGGAATTATATTGAATTTTCCATTTCTTGCGTGTCTAAATTTACTAGGAGAATCTATTAAAAGCAATTCGAATAATTTCAACCATGCACTTATGTTCGATGAAAGACCAATCTCAGTTTCAAATTACAACTACTTGCAGCGAACTAGCTCTAAAGATAGACAGGTGGTGATTAGTGCTGGTGGATTTATATCATTGAGTTTGTCCACACTCTTTAACTTTTTGGGGTTTGCAATCTCTTATACAATTTTAATGTTTCAATTCAAATTAAGCTAAAATTCAAACACTTATATCTATTATGAAAAAGGAATCTCCTTATCGTGCAACTGAAAGTTGATGATGGCTAGCGCCATCTATCGGAATAAATATGAACCATTCTCGTTGATTTTTAATTAATCCAGAATTGGCCGAATAATTGGCCGATTAATAAAGAATGGGTATTTGGCCAATTCTGGAATAATTAAAAATCAACGAGAATAGTTGATATTTATTTCGATAGATGGCGCAATCAGCAATTTTCATTTGCACGATAAGGAGATGCCTTTTTTCATAATTTATGCAACTTATCCCAGTACATTATCACATTTGTACTATTTTTTCACTTATATCTATATTCCAATAGACTAGTTTATGAATAAATTTATACCTGATTAATTTTGATCAAGGAATTTATATTTATTCTAAAGCATGAATATATTTTGAAAATATATTATTTTCAATATTTAATATAAAAACAAAATTCATAATATTTTCCTCTATTTTTATTTTTACTTTATATGGTAATAATAAACAAATATATTAAAAATGGTGTTTGAGAAAATAATCAATATAATCCTTTTTTTTTCACAGTGATTTTATTCTCTTTTTAGTTTTTAATAATAATATTTTCCAAATATATATATAGAATATTCTCAAGAAAAAATTTAGACCTCTGAGCAATCCTTGATCATTTTGTTCCACAGGTTCCATCTCACCACGAGTATTTTCTGGATTTTACACTCGTGTTCAAACCATATAATTCCTACATGAAGAAGACCATTCCTAAGATGTCTTATATTCAAAGCAGCACCTCACTTCGCAAGAACAAAGTAAATGTTGCTATAAAATATTTATATAAATTCACATGTAATTAATATAAAATCACATGAAAGAAATTTTCAAATTATAAAGATAATCTTTTAAACATTAAATACATTAATAAATTTCGAATATATCACACACACAACACAAAATTGATAAGTGTTACTCGAGACAATTCTAGAAAATAATTTCTATAATTTTTGTCTAAAAGTTTATTACGCACTAGTAGTAAAAATATTTTCACATATTATAATTACTACGAAGCAATAACGCGCCCTATATATATATATTGAATGAAGACATTAAGGCGCAAATGTTTATTTTCACAAATAAACCAAACTTCTACTGTCCTTACTGCGATGAGTCACTGATGAGCCAAGACCTCACAATATTTTTTCATCGCAGTAAGGACAGTAGAGTTTGATTTATTTGTGAAAAGAAATCTTCGCGTCATATGATCTTCATTCGAGATTATAATTAAATTGAAACATTTCCCAAATTTTAGTGCAGAATGTTTAATACCTCTCATATTTATAATATTGAGAGAAAATAATTTACACCAGGGTTCTTTGAAAGTTGAACGTAATACACTTAGCTTAATATGGTTTCACTCTATCTTTAAAATCACTATAATATTTCAATTAACGTACATTTTATATAACCAAATTTACATTAAAATAAATATACTAACTAGAAATTCTGATGCACATACCTATATTTATTTTTTATATGTATAAACACAGATTGACGTATTTAATACTGTAATATGTATATATACAGATTGATATATTTAATACTGTAACCTATTTTTTTTCTCGTTTTTTGGAACACACACAAATAACCATTTAATTTACAAAAAAAAAAAGAGATATTTTAAAGTTATTTGCATTCTGAACATTATACATCATTGTATATTAAATATTTTATCTATTAATGTATTCACATATATTGGCTTTCTTATTTGTCTTAATTTTTTTACAGTATACTACATCCAACGAGGACATAATATTTATCAATTGATATAGACTATAAGTAATTAATTATTATATCTTTGAATTTATTTTTCGATTTCTCAAGATTGATTGATATGGTTGAAAAAATGAATAATCTGGAATCTAATAGAAAAGAAATTCTATTACCAATTTGATAATTGAAGAGCCAAATTATATTGACACTTCATCTAGTGCAATATGTATCCAATCAACATGTTGTTGTCAAGGTCCTGTTTGTCAAAATATTTACCCTCTTTTGATATTCCGCAAATGACTAGTAAATGTAATTTTACAACAAAGGATGGTTAAATTATCCATTATAACCAAAGGTTAATTATTATCACTTATAATAACTTTACACACTAATATATTTTATGAGATCTTAATTAAAACCGCTGCACTACTCAAATAAACAAGATGTAATCAATAATTGCTATGATACCTATAACACATGAAACAACAACCTCAGAAGATTAAATCCTTTACTTGAATGGTTGTCAGAATTAAGGCTTCCTCGGACAAGAATATATTTCCTGGCTATCTGAAACTTTACATATTTTTTAATGGAAATATTATTGGAAATGATCGCTTCTCTAGACTTCGCCTGGGAATTCTCGTGGTTGGTCTTCTGTCCCTGACAACCAGCGTCCTTCTCCACGATTACAGACTAAGTATGCACTCTCCTCTTGTTCTGTTTTCTCTGTGGATAAACATCTACCTTCATGTCCATCGCCATGATATGAATAGAATTTTGATTTTGATTTCAAATAACGAGAAATTTAACAACTGCAAAAATATGTTTTTGCCGTTATTCTCCCTCAACAATTTCATTATTATGACAACTCTTGCTTAAGAAAGTTTAGTTCTTTATAAAATATCAATTTTTTTCATATATCTACATATTGCTTGTACTATGATATATTTGACAATTATGTTCATTTTACCACTCTTTTGTATCTTCTATCAATTTTAAATGGCATCTTTACTGATCTCAATAAAGATTTGATATCTAAGAAAATAAATTTTGATGAAGGACTATCTCAATTCAAAATAATTAAAAATATTTCTGAAAAATAAATAAATATTATAAATGGCCCTTGTTCATATATATATTATTTTTGTTTGAACAATGTTTCATATATTTTTATTTAGAGGAATTGTCAATTATCATGATTTTTTAAATCTCGTCCTATTTCATATGTATCTTCTTAATTGGTGGACAGGGCGAATTTTTAAATGAAAAGACAGATTTATTTTTCTGGACTATTTTGCTAGATGAAAAAAAAATTTCACAGCAACTAATCAAAATATTTTACTTCAATCTAATACCAGATGGCAAAATATAATAATTCATGCTGGTGGAATAATACCAATGAACTTTTCAACTATATTCAAATTTGTTGACAATGACAAATGAAACAAATTTTATTGACTTCTTGTCAATAATTTACATTAAAAATGGAAATAAAACTAAAATACAGAGTATCATGCGGAGGATGTGCCCCGGCGAGTGAGCCTTCTTTCCCAGGCGATGAGCGGGTCTTCTGTTCCTCCGGTCAGCCCAACCTGTACGAAGTACCAGTAGATGATGGATTTGGCCGATGCCAGGATGTCCAAGTCGTCTTCTTCGAGGTCAGACCCGAAAATCCAGACCCAAAAGTCAGGGGGTCGCCTGAGGACACTGAAGGCATCGATGATGAGGGGCCTGATATGCCTGCAGCTCCAGTAGCGATGATTAAGGGAGCGATCCACGGAACCGCAGCCCTGGCATGATGAACTGGTCGAGGCTGGATGGTTCGGGTGGGGCAGGGCATGGAGGGCCAACCTAAGCGCAATGTCTTGTCGTGGCCTGAGAAGGCGCAGCGCCGCAGTGAAGTCCAGTCGAGCCTGGCTGGCCCATCAACTACAGATGTCCATCTGGAGAGAAGCCTGGTGATCGGCTGTGCTGTGAGGCGCGGAAGCTCCAAGGCGCGACGGGCCGAGCGGGTGGTGAGCTTCGAGAAGGGTGTTTGTTGGTTAATTTGTTGGTTTTGGAGTTTCTTACAGTTTGTTAATGAAACAACTTAAAAAAGACTTAAATTTATGTTGATGACTATAACATAATTAATTTATATATAACTATGTAATATATAAAATATCCATATATGTATCTCAGTGCTCAATTGGTATTTCAATATTTATAAAATTATACTCTCCATATCTTTCATATTTATTTACATTATATGAAGATGCCTTTGTTATAAGGTTATGGATTTTTTAACGGCTCAATTAAAACATTTCTCTACATGTAATGCTCAAATTTATTGGTATAAATATGTTTGATTGAACATTTAAAAAACTTATTTTTTATCATTTTGAGAATATTTTTTATTGATACCCACATTTATTCGTATAAATGTATATGATTTGAAAATTCAAAAACTTCATTTTTATCATTACAAAAATATTTTTATTGATTGAGACCATAATCATTTGTTGTTCACCATCAACATGGTCGGTGGCTAAATATTGCTAGTCACATACATTATCTATTAAAGCAGGATTGAATGCATTTGTATATATATAATATAAAAAAATAGATTTTCTGCTTGAATTTAGATCATGTTGAGGATTATTGTAATGGTAATGCAGTCGTGGTTAAAAATCTTGAAAGAATAATAATAAAAATGGTTTAGATCAGAGGTTGCTTTAATTGAGCTAAGGAATATATAAAATACATAATTTGGTGAAAGTACTGCCTGGCTTAAGGTGAATAGAACAAGGAAAAACAAAATATTATTTACATAATGTACAAAAGTTTTGAGCCGGCCAACGGGGAACAACAACAATGAATATTTATAGGGAAAGCGTGACCTCTGGCGGTCGATTTAACAGAGAATTTGAATCGATGAAATATATTTTCAAATAAAATAATACTTTGATATAACATAATTTTAATTAAAATATTTTAATATAACATATACACAATGACTGACGATCTTCAAATAAATAGTTAGTAACAAACTGAATAATTTATCATATATATTGGCTTCTTTTTCCATAGTTACAACATTTATAAAGGCACATTATCTGATGGCGTCTCGTTTATGGAACATTCCCATTGTTGGCATCAACTCGAGCTAATACAACCATGGTTAAATTTCTAATTTAATGGCCACTCTCTAGTTCATAACTAGGCGTTTTTGTCATATTTAATTACGAGTAAACTTTATTCGGAACCGCAGATATCTATCATTTGAAATGATATTTATCATGTGAAAAAGTTAATCAAGAATGGGTATTTGGCCAATTAGGGAATAATTTAAAATCAACGAGAATAGTTGATATTTATTCCGATATATGGCGCAAGCCATCAGCAAATTTTAGTTGAACGATAAGAGTTCGCCTTTTTCATAATTTATTGACCATATCTCTGTACAATATAACATTTGTAATATATTTTCACATTGTATCGAGGTCTCACGCAATTCTGGCCTTAACTACACGTTTCATTATTTTTCAGGATGCCTGAATGACCTTTTTTTTTGGTCGTTGAGGTACAGCTTGCACCACGCTGATGAGGGCCAACAGCCCGAAACGCGTCCGTGGTTTGCTTTTCTTGATTAATCAAAAATGGGTATTTGACCAATTCGGGAATAATTAAGAATCAACGAGATTAGTTGATATTTATTCCGATAGATGGCGCAAGCCATCAGCAACTTCAAGTTGCACGATAAGGAGATCCCTTTTTCTTAATTTATGCTCCTTATCCCAGTACAATATAACATTTGTATTATTTATTCACATTAAACTTATTATTATATAAATAAATGCGCCAAAGATATAATGCGCTAAAAATATATTTATCAAACTACTTACTCTATCCATATAAATTTTCATTTAAAATTCTAATTTCTTTCCCTTTCCTTTTCAAAATTATCAGGAGAATTGTTTTTATATATAAGATGGAAGGTTAAATGAAAAAGCTGTGTATGCGAAAAAACATTTTATTTGGTTTAATAAACATTATTTATAAAAATGCAGTAATATTTAGGAAATGATTAAAAATATATATTTATGGATTTAAAGATTTTTTTCTGTGAGGTCTATTATATTTTGCTTGTTTGTCATCACGCATCAGATTCCAACAATAATCCGCCACAATATGTTGATTCCAAAAATAATTTTATCGTTGCTAAATGATTTTAATATCTTTGTGGAAGCGTTCACCTTGTTCTTCACTCTCTGCACCGAGATTATCGGGGAAAAAAGTTTAAATATGAATCCATAAAATTCAATTTAGATTTATTAAGCACCCGAGCCTATGGAATTTGGAAATCATATTTTCTACGCTTCTCGCATAATTCGTTGACTTATTATTGCCTAGAATTTGTTTGACAACGTCGATGAATGCAAGTCAAGCATTTTTCTAATCTTCTTTATGTTGCAAAAAACTCTTCGTCATTTATTAGTTTACGAATTTGAGGTTCAATGAAAATGCCTTCCATTAACTTAGAACAACTAATCTTCGGAAATTTTGTCATTAAATATTTGACAGCAATACTAGCTTTCTTTAAAACGTTTACAAAATTTTCATTAACCCTTATTTGATATTTAAAGGGGGAAGAGGCATTTTTAGTTTATGGAAAAGCGGTTCATTTTCAACGTTTTATTCACCTAAGCTAAACATACTTCTTTCAGGCCACATTTTCTGTATATAATGATTCTTTCAGTCTCTCCTGTCCCACTTGCATAAAAAGCAAGGATACTTTGTGTTTCCTTTCTGTTAGCCCTGTAAAATTCCTATAATTTTAAGATCACCGCAAACTTTCCAACAATTTTTGGTATAATTCAACAATTCTAAGATTTTCTTAAGAGTCAAATAGTCTTTCATTTGGGTTGAATAGGCAACTGGTATGGAAAGTAATACACTACCATAGTGCAACAAACAAGCCTTCAAACTTTGTTCAGAGGAATCAATAAAGAGTCTACCCTCGGTAGCATTGTAATTAATTTTCAGAGTTTCAAAAACATCTTCAATATCATTGCAGTACACTAATCCTTGTTCCTAAGAAAAAATTGCAAAAAAAAACATTGTTCGCTATTACTATAGACAGAGATTTTGGTTTGTGGTAACAAGAGGTTCCTTTTCTTTCATCTTGATCCAAGGATTTCTGCTACTTCTTTTGATAGCCCTAGATCCCTTACTAGATCATTTAATGACGCCTGATCAAATAAATGTGGAATGCCACTTTCATTTGAAATAAATCCAGGGTCTTCTAATTGATGATCATCTGCAATTGCTGTGTGCTGATAATCCTTTTTGATATAGGTGGAGAGGTTAGATTGACCAAATCTAGCTAAGCTCCCCTGGCGGCGCTACCGCCGGTGAGAAGCGGTACGCCTCCGGTGTTGGTGACGCAGAATCAGAGGTGGTGCGCATGCGCGGCGGAAAAAGAAAGCAGAAAGAACTTTTACCAAGAAGAATAAGCGACGCCATTTAAACGCGCGTCAAACATTTTCATATTTAATCCTTATGTTTTAATTAAAGTACCTAAATTTAATCCAATGTCAGTCGTAAATTATCCAAGTTAAGTACACTATTTTGAACATATATTTAAGCAAGTTTTTCTACCAAAATGTTTATAAATAGTGTTTTTATTTACCGATAAGTTTTATTACATCTAAGTTTTTTTATCTAAAAGTTTGAATACCAACAAGTTTTTTTATCTATAAGTTTGATTACCAGCAGGTTTTTTTATCTATAAATTTTATTATCACTAAGTTTATTATCTTAAAGATTATTTATCAAAAGAAAGATTTTCTACCTATTAATTTGAGCATAAGTCAAAGTTATTTTTATCGTTTATCTACAACATAAATTCTGGTCCCTCGAGCCGGATAATTATTGACGACCTATTGGATTAAAGAAATAAAATAAAGATGCCTAAACAAACAAGTAAAGTTACATCTAAAAAATTATATTTCGAAATATCGAAGCTTGATGACCTAAAGATCGAATTAGAAAATGTAGAACCTCAAAATAAAGGTTATTTAAAGGTACAACTGGATAATATAAACAAAATTAAAGAAAATATTGAAAATTATATGATTGCATTAGTTGATTTTGATGAACATGAATCACATATATCTATGTATAAAGAAGCTAATAAAGATATAACTGAAATACAATCTACTTTATTAAATTATTAAGAATTAAAAGAAAATATAAATCCTAAGATAGAAGAATCTAAAATTAATCTCCCTAAGTTTTCTCTACCCTCTTTTAAAGGTGATCTTGATCAATGGTTGGATTTTAAGGCCACATTTGAAGATACCATTATAAACAATTCATCTTTAAATAATATTCAAAAGTTTAAATATCTACAAAGTTCTCTTTCTGGAGATGCAGCTAGCATAATTAAGGGTTTTTCTTTAATTCCTGACACTTTTGATAAAGCTTGGCTTGCTCTCAATGAAAGATATCACTGTACAAGAGACCTAGCCTATAAATACTGTAACAATATACTGAATATCAAGTATATAAAAGTGACCAACTCAAGGAATATTATTGAACTAATTGATACTGTTAAGTTGAACTTAAGAAATTTAGAATTGTTAGGAATTAATGAAGAACAATTAGGAAACATGCTTCTCGCTACTTTTATTTTAAAGAAAATTGATAGCAACATGAACAAGGACTTTGAACTTTCATTAAAGGAAAATACATTTCCTACTCTTCAAGACTTATTAACATTTTTAGAAAAGCATAGAAAGGGATTGGATCACATTAATGGAAAAATATATCAAAAAGAAGATAATGTTAGGAGGGCCTTTAAAACTTATCAAGTAAATACTAAGATAATAAAATGCACTTATTGTAATTCATCTCATAAGTTAGGTACCTGCCAAGAATTTGCTAAGTTGTCTTTAGATGATAGAATCAAATTTGTTAGAAGCAAAAACCTTTGTATAAACTGCTTAAGTGTAAATCATTATGCCAATAATTGTAAAATAACTGCCACTTGTAAAGTCTGCAACAAAAAACACCATACTACCCTTCATAGTTATAATTATCAAAGACGGCAAGGTCCTATTTCAACTACCGAACACCAAGCTAATACAAGTGTAGAACAAAACCAGCATCAGACTGTAAACCACACAGTTCTATCTAACAATACTTCAATCCTAGAAACAAATATTTTTCTCTCTACAGCCTTAATAAAAGTTTTTAACTCAAATAATGATGAGCTAATGTGCCGAGCCCTGATTGATTCGGGTGCTCAAAAATCATTAATAACTAAGACACTTGCAGACAAATTAAATATAACTCAAGAACACGCAAAGGTAAAAATTTCAGGATTTAATTCAACCATGCAATCACAGGTTAATAAGAAAATAAAGGTAAAACTTTCTTCCATTTATGATCATTTCAAGTTTGAAACTAAAGCTCTAATTGTTAAAGACTTATCGAACAAAATACCTAATTTTTATACGAATAACCCAGTTTGGCCTCATTTAAATAATTTGAAACTTGCTGATCCTGAATTTTATATTCCTAGACCTATAGATATAATTATAGGAGCTGATTTATATTTAGATCTTGTTGAACCAGGTTTGATTAAGGGTCCAAGAGATACACCCTCAGCTATGAATTCAAAGTTAGGTTGGATCATTTCAGGTAGATCAAATATGTCCAATAACACTACTAGCACATCCATTCAACAAATACATGTTAATCATTCTTCAGCTGAACTAGATGATATTGTTAAAAAATTTGGGATGCGGAAAGCATTCCTGCGCACAAGGAAGAAATGAACACAGAAGAATTAGAATGTGAGAATATATTTAGAACTACAACATTCAGAGATGAAAATGGGAGATATGTAGTTTCATTGCCATTTAAGCTTAACTATAATAAAATTAATTATCAATTAGGAGATTCAAAATCTCAAGCCTTAAGAAGATTCCTTTCTTTGGAAAGACGCTTCCATCTAAACCCTGTTTATTCACAACATGTGACAGAATTCATGCAGGAATATCTAAATCTTGGCCATATGGAAGTTATCAATGAAATTGAACCAGAGCAACCATCTCATCAAGTATATTATATGCCGTATCATGCAGTATTAAGAGATCAAAGTACAACAACAAAACTCAGGGTGGTGTTCGATGCTTCGGCAAAGAGTAGCACTGGGTTATCATTAAATGACTTACTTTATTGTGGTCCAAAACTACAAGAAGATATCTTTAACATATTAATAAAGTTCAGAACCTATCAAATAGCACTTACTGCCGACATAGAAAAAATGTACCGGCAAATAAGGCTAAACCCAGCTGATTGTTGTTTTCAAAGAATTTTATGGCGAGCATCTCCTAACGAACCAATCAAAGAATACCAATTAGCAACAGTGACTTACGGCACAACCAGTGCACCATACCTAGCTATAAAGACCTTGAAAACATTAGCATATGAGATGAACAAAAACAATTTCCTCAAGCATCTAAAGCAATTTTAACCAATTTTTATGTTGATGATATGCTCTCAGGAGCAAATTCTGTAGAAGAAGCTAAAGATCTTATTATCCAGTTAAATCAAATAATGAGGAGAGGAGGTTTTCATTTAAGAAAATGGGCCTCAAATGTTCCAAAAGTCCTAGAAGCACTTCCAAATGAAGATAAATATGATATCAGTATGGTTCCATTTGGAAAAGACTTAACTATAAACCTACTAGGACTTATCTGGAATGCAACTAAAGATGTTTTTCAAGTTAAGGTACAAGATACAATGGATGTAAAAACAAAAAGGCAGTTGTTATCAGTTATAGCTCAATTTTTTGATCCCTTAGGAATTATATCTCCTTCCATAATTTTACTCAAAATATTAATGCAAGATGCTTGGAAGCTCCAACTGGATTGGGATGATTTTCTACCTGATGATATAGTAAACCTATGGGCTCAGTTTTAAAAAGAAATTGGATATTTATCTCAAGTTATGATCCCCAGATATTTAGCTATTATTCCTAAAGAGGATGAAGTCCGGATGCAACTTCATGGGTTCGCTGATGCTTCAGCTAAGGCTTATGCTGCAGTATGCTATCTGAGATGTGAAACACAGAATGATGTGAAGATCCAGCTTCTAGCAGCCAAAACAAGAGTTGCATCGCTCAAGGCCCCTACTCTTCCATGCTTAGAACTCTGTGCAGCTCATCTATTGAGTCAACTAGTTGATTCAATTAAGTTAACACTTCCATTCCAGATAAAAGAGACTTTTCTTTGGACAGATTCTAAAATCACTTTGTGTTGGATACAATCCAATCCTTCAAAATGGAAGGTTTACATATCAAACAGAGTTGAGAAAATTCAAAAAACTTCAAGAGTTGATCAATGGCATCATGTTCCAGGAGTTGAAAATCCAGCAGATTGTGCAAGCAGGGGAATAATGCCAAGTAAGCTTGTTGATCACCATTTATGGTGGAATGGACCTTCCTGGTTGACTACATTTGATTCAAAAATATTAAGTAATAAGGAATCAGTGGTAGAAAGTGAAATTGTGCAATCATACAGAGAACTAATTCAAATACACTATTCAAGTGCGGAAGATGTCAAATCACATAGTTTACCCGATTCTATTACAAGATTTTCTTCTTATAGCAGAATGAAAAGAACTCTAGCATGGTGCTTAAGATTTATTAATAATTCTAGGTATCCATCCAATAAATTTAGTGGAACTTTGACAACCAAAGAAATTAGATCATGAGAGTTAAAAATAACCAAATTTGTCCAAGAATGTTATTTCTCAGTTGAAATTAATGCCCTCTTAAGTTCCAAAGCATTACCAAAGATCAACAAACTTTTATGTTTAAATCCATTTATCGATCAAAATGGCATTCTAAGAGTTGGAGGAAGGCTTAAACTGTCTTCTCTGTCTGAATTCCAAAAACATCCGATAATTCTTCCGCCCAAGTCACATGTAACTGAACTCATCATAAGACAATGTCACCAGGAGCATTTTCATTCAAGTTTCAACTTAACCTGCTCAATTCTAAGGAGAACATATTGGATAATTAATGGAAGATCTTTTGTTAAACAAATTTTGAAAAATTGTGTTCAGTGTTTCAAAGTCAATGCCCGGCCTAATACACAACTAATGGGTGAATTGCCTTCTTCAAGAACAACCTATATTAGGGCCTTTGCAAGAACAGGTGTTGACCTAGCAGATCCAATACTGACAAAACCCAGATTACCAAGATCCCGAGTTAAACTAAAATCTTATATTGCCCTTTTCGTATGTTTTGCAACAAAAGCAATTCATCTTGAATTAGTGTCAGATCTTTCAACCGGTTCATTTATCGCAGCATTAAGAAGATTCACATCAAGACGAGGTACTCCCTCAGATATGTATTCTGACAATGGAACCAATTTTAAAGGAGCAGCTAAATTTCTCAATGAACAATATGCATTGCTACATGCTTCTGAAATACAAGATTATATAGCATATTCAGAGATTAATTGGCATTTTATGCCTCCCCATGCACCCCATTTTGGGGGAATCTGGGAATCAAACATAAAATCTGTAAAAATGATACTCAAGAAAGTTATTGGATCATCACTGTTAACCTTTGAAGAACTCACAACTTTTCTCACCCAGATTGAAGCAACACTAAATCAAAGACCATTAACCCCCTTAAGTGAAGATCCTAATGATCTTGAAGCTCTAACTCCAGCACATTTCCTTTCAGGCCCAAGCACATCTAACTTACCAGAAACAGACAACCAGCAAGCAAATTTAAGTATTAACATATCTTCAAGATGGAAACATATCCAAGAATTTAAAAAATTATTCATTTTGCGTTGGAAAAAAGAATATGTCATAAATCTCCAGAAAAGAGGAAAGTGGAAATCAGCCAAACCAAATGTAAAAATTGGAGATTTAGTCTTGATCATGGAACAAAGCATCAGTTCTTCTTCATGGATACTTGGTAGAGTATCAAAAACCTTCCCCGGTCCAGATATGCTGGTCAGAACTGTAGAATTGCGTACAGGTAAAGGACTACTTCGTCGTCCAGTGAACAAGGTAGCTGTTTTGCCTGTGCAGAGTGATTTGACCCTAACCACAGGCCCGGCCGGGAGTATGGAGAGGTTAGATTGACCAAATCTAGCTAAGCTCCCCTGGCGGCGCTACCGCCGGTGAGAAGCGGTACGCCTCCGGTGTTGGTGACGCAGAATCAGAGGTGGTGCGCATGCGCGGCGGAAAAAGAAAGCAGAAAGAACTTTTACCAAGAAGAATAAGCGACGCCATTTAAACGCGCGTCAAACATTTTCATATTTAATCCTTATGTTTTAATTAAAGTACCTAAATTTAATCCAATGTCAGTCGTAAATTATTCAAGTTAAGTACACTATTTTGAACATATATTTAAGCAAGTTTTTCTACCAAAATGTTTATAAATAGTGTTTTTATTTACCGATAGGTTTTATTACATCTAAGTTTTTTATCTAAAAGTTTGAATACCAACAAGTTTTTTTATCTATAAGTTTGATTACCAACAATTTTTTTTATCTATACATTTTATTATCACTAAGTTTATTATCTTAAAGATTATTTATCAAAAGAAAGATTTTCTACCTATTAATTTAAGCATAAGTCAAAGTTATTTTTATCGTTTATCTACAACAATAGGATTATTGAACCGTTTTAGGAATAGATATGTGATTCACGAGGTCGTAAGTAATAGATTGCCTAGCTGATGGTATATCAGGATGAAAGTTAGTTTGCTTCCTTCTGCTATTGAGGCCTGTGATTTTTCAGACAAAGAAGTAACAATCGTCTTGGTGATTTGTTGGTTCTCGCCAAACTATGGGGGCACCACCACTTGTCTTGCCACACCTAAATATTCTTTATAGCATTCTTTTTTCTTTGGGGATATGTTTCTTCTGTTTGGGAATTTTAAATTTTCCACAAATGTAGCAGAACATTTCTGGATTAGCTTTGCATTTACCCAACATTATTTATATATTTAAAATATTTATGAAAATAAATGTATTGTTAAACATTTTTTATATAAAATTTCTATGGTATGCATTTCATCTAAATGGTGATTAAATATTATGCTTACAGAGTCAATATCTTCAAAATATGTTGATGACAGAGATGACATCAGCTTCTTTATAAAATCGAATATTTTCAAATATTTGAAATAAAATTGAACTAAATTTGAAATATTAAGGATATATTCATGATCTACTGGTTGGAATTTACTAGAAACAACTTTCGAATATTGAGGAAGAAAAAGTGTGGTACTAATGTTATTAAGACGCAAAACGCAATGAAAGCTACCCTCTTGCAATGCTAAAGCGCATATTTTGTTAAAAGTGATGAAAAGAAGAATTGTGATAAAATGGGTTTCAATTCAGTTAGAATAAAACGCATAAATGGAGAGTATCACTGGTAATTAAAATCTTCCAATTACTCCATTTTATTATCTATATCTGCGATAAGATTGAAGTAACCATTTATAAGTGCGAATTCAAAAGATTGAGTTGCTATGTGATCGATCAAAACAATTGTTCATTCAGAAATAATGAATTAATTCATTTCAGTTGTTCACGAAATATTTTGAAGACCTTCGTTTGTTGACTAAATATAATGTTTGGGTGTAATCAATCGATGTTGCTATAGAACAGAAAGAGCAAATATTTACCGACTTGGTGTGTTTGTCAAAATTAATTCTCTAGAAAGTCCTTGTATCTCTGGAACAGCAGATGTATCCCTCTCCAGCTAGATACGACGATATTTTCCCAATCTACCTAAAGGTTTTTATTTATCTAACTGGAAATATAGTCAGCAATGATCGCTTCTCCAAACTTCGCCTGGGAGTTATTCTACTGGTGCTTTCTTCTCTGAGGATCGCATGGGTATTTTTACTAGAAGACTTGACATTGACGTATACTTCTATCCATGTGTTTGCTTATGCTCTTTGGCTCAATGTCTATCTTTACATAAATCGCTTCAAATACATCAATATCCTCAATTCACTTATGAACTGTCACAGATCTCTTTCAGGTAAAATTTTATTTTTTCCTTTCTTCTGTTTGAATATTATTCTAGGATTTATTAACTATGCTTATGATATATATAGTTCTCATAAAATAACCCCTTTTATAGTTGCGACTTATTCATTGTTTCATTTTGAAATAGCATTATTTCATACTCACATTTACATTTATTCCTTCCTGCTTAGTTATTTGAAAAGCATTTTAAGCGCATTAAATAAATCTATTACTGAGAAGCGAATTAAATTGGATGAAGGACTGTCTCATTTTAAGGAAATTAAGAGAATATCAGAAAATATTAATGATTTATATTCTTTGCCCCTGTTGATCTTTATTTCATTTATGTTAGGAACTTTTATCATCATATTTGTTCATACAGAAATCAATATAAGAGATACACTTGATTTAACATATTTTATTTTAGATACAATTACAATATTTGCTTTTCCAATTTTTATTTTAGTTCAAGGCGAAACCGTTAGAAATGCTTCATTTCTCTTCAATCAAAATCTAATGTTTGATGTTTCAGTCCTATCATTTCAAAACAAGATGTTTTTAAAACGTTGTAATTTTAACAATAGAATAATTGTATTAAATGCTGGTGGATTCATTTCACTAACTTTGTCTACTCTTTTCAGTTTTTTTGGCATTGCTCTCTCTTATGTTGTTTTGATATTCCAACTTAGATATCAAGAAAAATAATACACACACACACACACAAAGCCTTTATTAAGACATTAGTCTTATTTATCAAGAAAAATAATATTGTGCACAAAATGATGAATTGATATATTAAATTTATAAATATTATTTGCCTCCTCATAAAATATTCAAAATTTTCTTTTATTTTTTTTTATATACTCTTTTTCTCTCTGGTCATAATGTAGTCATTTGCTTTATGTTATCTATGCCTACTGATCATTTATCAATTCATTTTCATGAAAAACCAGCGACCTTCCTTACTATGTTATTATCTTGCACATTCCACACCAACATCTTTAAATGAATCAATTGAAAGTTTGAAACTAATAGTTCATGAAACAATATTGTATATAAAATCTAGCTAGTTACGCAAGTAGCCTATACACACTTTTACAGAACGTTCCAAAAACCCTTCATGTGCTAAGAGAAGGACGAAGATCCCTTCAGCTGGATGAATAGGGGTCAAGGTGTTTTAAGATAAACTACATTGATAAAATTTTCAACTTGGTTCAGGCACATATCTACTTTATCAAAACCTCTCTTACGATATTACAATAATGATGAAAATTAAATAAATTAATATGATTTTTAGGAACCATAAATTGATATAATTACCAAATCGATGTTAGTGACAAAATAAAGCCTAAATAAGCACTCTACATACTTATTATAAGAAATGAGCCAAAATGGGTCAAATTTTAAGGGAAAATATAGAGAGAAACATCGCCTGGGGAAAAAGGTGGACGCTTCTCAGTTTGCCAAAGCTTGTGTTGTGGCTTTGGCACAGACCCGAGGCCATTAGGTTATGGCGACGGTCAATAGATGTCGTCTAGTTTTGACGTTTAATTTGAAGGGAGAGGAGTCTATGCTTTTTTAGATCGATTTCCTCTCAGCAAATATCCATCTATATCAAAGAGATTTATTGTTAAATTAATAATTAATTTTAGCTAGTATGGTATGTTTAAAGTAAAATTTAATTATTTAAAGAAGAAAACGGCTAGTTTTTTAAATATTTATGTTATCAATAGATATGCATGATTTATATTTAAAAATATAATTTCACATTTTAGTGTCACACTTTATTTTAAGCACAGAAAAGTTGCCTACCACTTTGGAGTATCTTGCGGATTTGCTGGCGCAGATGTAATGAGGTTTGTCAGCATCTCACCTTTTAGCAATGGTTGTGTGTGGTATTGCGGTGGTCCTGGTTTGTCTGGCAGACTGCGGAGTTCTTGTCTCCCGCGCGAAATGATGCATTGGCTAGCATCAGTCTGAAACTAGATGATTTGGATCATGATGGTAGGCATTCTACCCAGACTGCGGTCTCTGGGATATCACCTCTTGCTTGAACCATCCTGACAGAGAACTACCCTGAGAAAGGCAGTCATGGTCACCGAAGGTTCTACAGTTCAAATCAAAGCAGAATGGACTCTAGATTCCAAAGGTAAAGAAAGCATCGAATATTAATAAAATAGTTTTTCTTGGATTCAAACACTATCAGAAAAGTACTTGCTTGGATTGGCATATAAATATCTAGCACAATATCCATCCCTCTTTTATATTTTATATATAATTTATCTATATAAATGATCACAAAATGAGCTCTTTCAAAACTTAGCAGAGATACTGATAAAATTCTGCTTGCAAATTTGCATATTCAACTCCACAGACTAATGCATCTCTTAGTCAATCATTTATGTCTGAAAATTCACAATTTTGGCTCAACTTTGTCAATGCTGCAAGTCATTCAGAGATTGATTCATCACATTCTTGTTTCCTCTTATGGAAATTAAATCTTTCTATGATGACATTTGGTTTAGGATTAAAATGTACTTTTGACAGTTAATCGATTTCTGCATATTTAAGTTTGCCAATGTCATTTGAAGCAACTATAGATATAATCAGATCAATTGTCGAGGCACCGCAAACAGTCAGAAAGAACGCTTTTCTATTTTCATCTTTTAGAACACCATTTACTTTGAAAAAGTAGTCCAGTCGTTCACTATACTTATTAAATGAGTATTTTGAATCTTCAATGTCAAATGATTCAATTGCGCTCAATAATGCCATCGTTTCAAAACATTTATTTATACAACTCAAATCTCTCTCGCAAATATGAAAATTTTTAAATATTAGATTCAGAATAGACATTAACTTTTTCCATACAAATGCGTATACACTTACGTGGAGTTCGCCCTCGTCACCAATATTATATCCTCGATGGCATGTAGGATCTAGGAGAGGCAAGCAGGTGACAAAAGATGAGTTATTTATTAAATATCATTGATATACAAGTATGATGATGATAAATAAATAGAAAGTCAATGACAACAATACTCTGTTTTCAATACACAGTAAAAATATTTTTTTCATATTTAACCACTATGATGAAAAAAAAACAAATGATAGTATTTTTCATTGTTCTTGGCAGATAATCAAATTTCATTAACACAGTTGAAGTAATCATTAAGTAATATTGTTGATTGAAAATTGGATGAGATTCAAAACATGTGGTCTTCTAGCAATAAAGCCTTATATCCGCAGGTTTCTCATTGAGTTCGGAAGTAGAAATTCAATTAAAGAAAGCAAGGTTTCACACACAAATACAATAGCGAACTCAATTTGATCTCAATTGCTGTGGACATTCAGCCAACCTCTGTAATTGGTCGAGTAATCTTCAAGATAGAAACCTAAGAGAAATGGATATAAGATATAATTTTTAAGACGCCAAACCCAATAAAAGCTCCCCCTTTAAAATGCTAAAGTGCATGTTTTGCAAAGGTTATGAGAAACGCTAAATAAAATAAATAAAAAATTACACTAAACTAGAATTGTAATAAAATAGGCTTCCATTAGTATAAATAAAAGGCTTAAATAGAGAGAATAACTGTTTTGAAATGAATCTCCTTTATTTTATTTTATCATCTTTATCTGCAATAGGATAGTAGTAACCATTTAAAAGTGCGAACCCAAAAGATTGATTTGCTATGTGATCGATCAAAACAATTGTTCATTCCGAAATAATGAATTAATTCATTTCAGTTGTTCACGAAATATTTTGAAGGCCTTCGCTTGTTGAATAAATATAATGTTTGGGTATAATCAATCGATGTTGCTATAGAACAGAAAGAGCAAATATTTACCGACTTGGTGTGTTTGTCAGAATTAATTCTCTAGAAAGTCCTTGAATCTCTGGAACAGCAGATGTATTCCTCTCCAGCTAGATACGACGATATTTTCCCAATCTACCTGAAAGTTTTTATTTATCTAGCTGGAAATATAGTCTTCAATGATCGCTTCTCCAAACTTCGCCTGAGGGTTCTTCTACTGGTACTCTCTTCTCTGAGGATCGCATGGCTATTTTTACTAGAATACTTAAAATTGGCCTATACTTCTATCCATGTGTTTGCTTATGCTCTTTGGCTCAATGTATTTCTTTACATATATCGTTTCAAATACATCAATATCCTCAATTCACTTATGAAATGTTACAGATCTCTTTCAGGTAAATTTTTATTTTTTCCTTTTTTCTGTTTGAATATTATTCTAGGATTTATTAACTATGTGTGCATATGATTTATTTAGTTCTAATAAAATAACTCCTTTTATAGTTGTGACTCATTCATTGTTTCATTTTGAAATAGCATTAATTCATATTCACATTTACATTTATTCCTTCCTGCTTAGTTATTTGAAAAACATTTTAAGCGCATTAAATACATCTATTACTGAGAAGCGAATTAAATTGGATGAAGGACTGTCTCATTTTAAGGAAATTAAGAAAATATCGGAAAATATTAATGATTTATATGCCTTGCCTTTGTTGGTCTTTATTCTTTTTATGTTAGGAAATTTTGTCATCATATTTGTTCATATAGAAATCAATATAAGAGATACACTTAATATAACATATTTTATTTTTGATACATTCACTATATTTGCTTTTCCAATTTTTATTTTTGTTCAAGGTGAAACCGTTAGAAATGCTTCATTTATGTTCAATCAAAATCCAATGTTTGATGTTTCAGTTTCATCATTTCAAAACAAGATGTTTTTAAAACGTTGTAATTTTAACAATAGAATAATTGTATTAAATGCTGGTGGATTCATTTCACTAACTTTGTCTACTCTTTTCAGTTTTTTCGGTATTGCTCTCTCTTATGTTGTTTTGATATTCCAACTTAGATATCAATAAAAATAATATTGTGCACAAAATGATGAATTAATATATTAAATATTATATATATTATAAACCTCATCATTAAATATTCAAAATTTTCATTTATTTTGTTTATATACTTTTTTCTCTCTGGTCATAATGTAGTCATTTGCTTTATGTTTTCTATGCCTACTGATAATTTATCAATTCAATTTTATGGAATACCAGCGACCTTTCTTACTAGGTTATTATCGTGCACATTCCATACCAACATCCTCAAATGAATCAATTGAAAGTTTGAAACTAATAGTTCATGAAACAATATTGTATATAAAACTTAACTAGTTAGGCAGGTAGCCTATATACTCTCCACAGAACGTTCCAAAACCTTCACGAGTTAAGAGAAGGACGAAGATCCCTTCAGCTGGATGAATAGGTTTCAATGTGTTTCAAGGTAAATTCCATTGAAAAATGGACCACACTTGGCTAAGGAATATATCTACTTTATTAAAACCTCTCTACGGTAGTACAAGAATGATGAGAAATAATTAAATTCATTTGATTTCAGGAACGATAGACTGATATGATTACCAATTCGCTAACAAAGTGCTGGAATAAAACCGAAATAATCACTGTTGTTGTTGTCGTGTTCAAAGAAGAGTCTCAGGTGTCTACATGCATTTCCAAAACAGCAGCAATATCCACTATCTTGGGTGTGTAAAGCTGCTGCTCTGGGTCTGAGTCAAATTTCTGCAAGACTGCGGCCATTGCTGGGCATGAGAATATGTGAGTATGTGTTAGTTCCACACCAGGACAGTTGTTCCATGCTCTATAGGTTCTTGTGCCATCTGGAAGTATTGCTATTCCTTTATAATGTTTTGTTCTAAGTCTTGTTAATAAGCACTGTACATACTTATTATAAAAAATGTGCAAAAATATCACCCTCGGCTATATATAGGATATATGATATATATGATTGAAACAACTATCAGGCTTTCTTTTAATAAGACCTGGCCTGGCACTGATCTTTATTCATCCTGGTCAAATCAATGACTTTAAATCCTTTCATTTATTAATGAGTTTCAATATATTTGATCATTATATACTCTGTTTTTAAAAAACCAAGAATTTTAAATTACAATAATGTCTGATATATATTATCAAATTCATGGCTTTGTGTTCTATTATTAATAAATGGAAATATATTTTTGAAAATAAATTCGAAAAAATCACAATTATTTATATTGCTTATTAACAAATTCAGAAATTTTCTAACTAGATTTTCCATCTTTACACTATATCAAATTAAATCTCTTTATGCGCTCTTGAAAATAAAACAATTTTTCTTAATTGGGCCAATAATTTTTAAATCTCAATAATCTCAAAAATCTCATAATGTATATAATATAACCAGATTTTCATGTTGTATAATAGAAATACCTATGTAAATAATTATACGTATGATTGACATGTGTCATTGAATCACAATATATAATGTACTTTGTAAAAACTGAGGATAAATAAATGGTTTCAGGCGTCAATGGGTAACACAAAAGAACGAGACAGGTTGGATGCCATCTCGGAGAGAGGCCAGTGGCGAAAAGGCGGATAAGGTCCAAGACGATGTCCTCTACATGAAATGAAGAGATGAACTGATGTTTTCCGCACATTTTATCGGTGTCCAGTAGCGTTCGTAAAATTTATTGGAACTTTCCTAAAAATAAATGAATATTTTTTGACGAAATTCGACTCCACGGTCCCTCGTCTTGCCTTAGGTGCGGCTTGTTCCAATAAATCTTTATTATCTTATTTGTTATTAAAGGATGGCCAAATATGCGTGTTGAATTGTATAAACATTTTGGGGCTGTTACACTTTTATAATTATGTTATATATGAAAATATAGTGTATATAGACATATATTACTACATATATGTAAACTACTTAATTTACATATTTTAATATATGAATTAAATTAACAATTCAGGTTCAGAACAAGATATATTGAGTAATATATGGTCCATTTGACCACAAGGTAAATTATCAATCTCTCTGAGAGCAAACTGGTTCAAGACTTCAGTACGTTTGACGACCTTGCCCATAAAAATAGTCAGGCAACATGAAAAATGCAAGGAACAATTTGACCTAAAAATATAGGTTTGATATTTTAAAAGAATAAATGAGAAGTTTCAATCTTCATCACAATAATAAGAGCAAATATAATATTGAAAGCAAAACATATTACAAAAACCAAAACCCAAGCCTATATGCAAACTCAACATTAACAGAGAATTAACAACAACAATTTCAAGAATCAGAACAGGACATTTTACAGTAATGAAAATAAACCTAGACATTACTAGATCCTACAGGAATATATATATTGCAATAACTGTCAAAAAAGTCAACTCATTTCGGAACATATATACAGTTGCCAGCCATCCTTGCAGCCCTCTATATGGCAGACATCACTCCAGAAGAGGACACCCATACGGACAAGGCACCTCAGTTGGCTGGTATTGTGATCAGGGTTCACGGACCGATCTTATCTGTTTCATGGACAAGGTACCACCACCATCAAAACAATAACTCCCTATATCATAATGGCAATGAAAAGGACTCAATAAAATCTGCAGAAATATATTATAATTTTTTAATATTAGCAGCAATTTCCTATTTGCGTTCAGATATTTGATTTGTATATATGTAACATATATGAATGATTATATAAAGACATATTCTAAATCATAAAAAGGCTTCAAAGCCCACTTTACTTTTTTGGAAAGGCTTACTAAATATCCTTTTATGGACTTTTTGGTACTTATCACACAATATCATTAAATATTTTTGAATATATAAATACATTTGTTTATGTACTATATATTTTACCAAACAATAAATTTATTTTCCAGTGTTAAAATATCAATTAAAAACAAAGTTTATTGAAAAAATGAAGCATATATACTTGCGAATACAATAAAAAATATTTGCGAATATATATACATACTAGCGGATGTGTACGGCTTCGCCCGGGTTTTATTCGAGTGAAAGTTTGCCTAACGAATATTATTGATTATAATATTCCGGAACACACAGAATATTATGATAATAATGATAATATAATTCGTTACATTATATATTAATATAATATATAAAATATATTTTTCGAGCAAACATATATTCTTTCTCTACTGAGTAGATTTTTAAAAAGATATATATAAATAAAAGTATCTAGAGATATACTACATAATATTAGCCAAAAGGCCGAGAAACAATATTTTATATAGAGAGATGACCTGGCTTCGTGTGTCTTCTGCTCGAGTGAATGTTTCGCTGGTAGATTCTGTTCCTGCCTACAAAAAATTATTATCTGGCTTTGCCCGTGGTCTGCTCTAGTGAATATTCTCCTAAAGAATTTTGTTTATGTCAATCAAGCCTGATGAATCAATATTGTCATAATCATTTCTGACAAAAAAATTAATTGTTTCTTAGTACTTGGTTAATTATAATTTTTCTTGGTTAAAAGTGCGACAAAAGGCTCTTCCAGATTTAACTCTCTGTCCTGTTCAAATTTCAGTGAGATTAGTTATATATTGAGGGCTTGCATAGCCGACAAACACATATATATATATATATATGTGTTCCTGGCTTCACCCGGTTTTTAACCGAGTAAAATTTTGCCTAACGAAAATTTGTTAAAACGATTCTCGAAAACATCCAATCCACCTATATATAGATTTATAAACATATAAAATATTGTTATATGCGTTTAAATATATTTTTGGAACAGATAATATTTTTGAAAACATCTATTAAATTTAAAAAAAGATATTGTCTTTAAATATATACTAATATTGAAATGCCAAGTTTTTTTTACAACGTCATTGGTATATTATATTACTAAATCCTCCAATTAAATATTGAATTTATCAAACTTGGAACACATTTTAGCATTTTTACAAATTATAAAAGTAATTTCACCAGAAGCCGCGAGAGGTGCTGCTTGCGAGTCAAAGTAGAAAATTTGCGAATAAAATTTCAAAAATATTTATTTGAAATTAAATTCAAACCAGAAACCTTCCCAGTAGAATAGTAAATATAACTTCCTAAAGTTTAAAGGCGATTGGATAATCTTACCTTTTTAAAAACATTCATCGTGTAAATAAACTAACATTCATCATGTAAACATACTACGTGTAAATTATTTACCAATCAAATTCATTTATTATCGCGACCAGTGCTGCGTCCAAGCGGTTAAAGGCTGGAACTAACGCATTTTGGTTTTACATTTTTTAAAAAAGCACATTAACCTTTTTAGTTTTTTGAATAGCCTATATGTTAAACGAAATCTTTAGCTATCTACATACAGAATATCATAATGATTAATTCTGTAGATTTTGCTCAACGTCGTAACAAATATCGATTTTGGATTTCATTTTTATAGATATAAAAATGGAAGGAAGGAAAGGAAGGATATAAAATACATTTTTCTCGAACAAACATAACCACTCTCTCTACTGAATAGATTTTAAAAATATATATTTTATATGTATAGATGGCGCGTTATTGCTTTGTGTTAATCTTTGCTTAACTGGCCTTGTCTTTGTTGTTTGCGGAAGAGCATTGCTCGATCCAAATATTTGAATGTAATTCTACTGTGTGTGGAAAGAATTATTCCCACCCTCACCATTCACCCTTGAGGATAGGGGAGTGGAGAGGCGACTCTGCGTGTTTGCCTTACGTCGGAGTGCCACTGGCCGAAGGTTGGTGAAGCTGTAAGCTGGTCTTCGGCCCTTGGTTAGCTGGCGCGAGACGCACGAGTCTTGAAACTCTTGGGTCTTCGCTCTGTGTGTGCGCCATTGGGAGCGTCCTTGCCGTGCGCGAAAATTGCACCAGGGCTAGGCCTGGTGTTGAAAAACCAAGGGGTACACACAGTAGTAACACCCCCCCGCCTTCGCGAGGTTCCCTGCGTAAACCTCAGAACCTCAGAGGTCCTTGATTCGACGGCAGATTCAGGGAGTACTGGGAACTAAGGGTTCGAGGGCCAAAGGGGGGGGGGGAGTCCTATTGGAGCGTAGGACGGGTTTAACTAAGTCCGAACGAGAATGTGGGTGAATGGTCAACCCCATGGAGCCAGACCATAATGGCGGGCGCGAGGGGCCTACCAATGGCCGCTCGGTGCATGGAGAATGCATAATTCCCTTTTGGCTGTGTGACCTGGATGTCAGCAATGATGTACGGTTTATGGACCTTTGAGGTCTGGGAAACTATTGCTTCTAGTCTGTAATTCTACTGTCCTATAAGCTTATGTCCATAATTTTCTTGAAAACCATTTCTGAGATTCCATCCTTCAGTGCTGCGTATATAAGCAGAATCGTCCATTACATTATTCTAGCTATTAGAAGCGGTCTGGTAGATAAAATTGGCGAAAACGCTGGGAGGGTTTACCACTGATGAGCCAAGCCCTCCCAATATATTTTTTCCTCGCAGTAAGGTCAGTAGAAGTTTGTATTTTGTATAAAAGAAACATTCGTGCTTTTAAATCCTTTCATTTTATATGTAAAGATGGCGCGTTATTGCTTTGTGTTAATATATATAAATAAAAATATCTCGAGATATACTACATGATCTTAGTCAAAAGGCCGAGAAACGATATTTTATATATATAGATGACCTGGCTTCGTGTTTTCTGCTCGAGTGAATGTTTCGCTGGTAGAATTTTGTTCCTGCCTGCTAAAAATTAATATCTGGCTCCGCCCTTGGACTGCTTTAGTGAAAATTCTCTTAAAGAATTTTGCTTATGTCAATCAAGCATGATACAGCAATATTGTCATTATCATTTCTGATTAAAAAAATATTGTTGCTCAGTACTTGGTTAATTATAATTTTTCTTGGTTAAAGTGCGACAAAAAAAAACTCTTCCAGATTTAACTCTCTGTCCTTTTCAAATTTCCGCGAGATTAGTTACATATTGAGGGCGTGCATAGCGACAAACATATATATATGTTCCCGGCTTCGCCCGATTTTTACCCGAGTAAAAATTTGCCTAACGAACATTTGTTAAAACGATTCTAGCAAACATCCAATCCCTACTGAATCTATACTTGTCTATACTCTCGATAATTTGAAAATTTTCCCGGTCCCTTGAAAAATACTCGATAAGTTGGAAAAATCAGTATTAATTGTTCCACTCAGTAATTTGAAGTTGAAGGAATAGTATCTTGCCACAAAGGAAGATTTGTAAATAACTGCATTTAGTGAATGAACCCGGCTTCGCTCGGTTTTTATCCGAGTAAATGTTTTCCTAACGAACATTTGTTAAAATGATTCTAGAAAACATCCAATCCACCTATATATTGATTTATAAACGTATATAAATATAAATATTGTCATATGCGTTTGAATATATTTTGAAAACATTTATTATAATTTAAATAAGATATTGTCATTTTTGTGAATTTGATAATTATTTATTTCTTTTTTCTCACACAATGAATTATATATATTAATTATTATAAAACAACAACAAAAATTAACAATGCAAAAATATATTTTAACATTACATTTTAACATTCAACACAAAAACGTTACAATATTTTCTTTAAATATATATTTAAATTGAAATGCAAAGTTTTTTTACGTCATCGGAATATTATATTACTAGATACTCAAATTAAATTTATTATACTTGGAACACATTTTAAACATTGTTACAATTTATAAATATAATTTCAACAGATACCGCGAGATGCGCTGCTTGCGAGTGAAAGTAGAAAATTTGCGTATAAAATTGCAACAAATATTTATTTCAAATCAAATATAAACCAGAAACCTTCCCAGTAGTATAGTAAATATATATATATATATATATATAACCTCCTAAAGTTTTACGGCGATTGGATAATCTTACCTTTTAAAAACATTCATCGTGTAAACAAACTAACATTAATCGTGTAAACAAACCACGTGTAAATTATTACCCGATCAAATTCATTTATCGTCGCGACCAGTGCTGCGCCCAAGCAGTAAAAGGCTGGAACTAACGCTTTTTGGTTTTATATTTTTTAAAAATCACATTAACCTTTTTTAGTTTTTCGAATAGCCTATATGTTAAATGAAATGTACAGCTACCTACATACGAAATTTAATAATGATTTATTCTGTAGAATTTGCGCAACGCGATAACAAACAACAATTTTGGATTTAATTTTTATAGATATAAGGATTTGTTTTTATTTTCAAATATAAAAAATACCGAAATTATTATAAAATGCATTTTAAAAATCAATATAAAATGTAATTTTAGATTCCATTACAATCAAATATATATATATATGTAAATAAAATATAATCAAAAACAATGTAAATAGCAACATGGCGCTGGTGTCTTGTCCATCCATGGAAAGGGGGAGGGGGGTGTCCCGTTAGTCATCCACAATTCAGAGTTCCCTGTAGGCCTTCACGGTTACCATAGTGGCTCGGGGCTAACGACACCGTACTTTGCACTACAGTTCATTACTTGTGCTGCTTCTCCCGCCCACTAGGTAGAGGAGGGGTTGGACATCTGGGCAGGAAATAATTTAAAAAATGGAATAAATAAGAATTATATAGAGAAGGAATTATTACCTTCATTTACCTAATTTGAAAATGCTTTGTTTACTTAATCGACTTATAGTTGCTTGGCAACAAACAATGGTCCATTCTAAAAACAGTTTTCAGAGTACAAAAGTGGCAACATGTTTCACCCATCATCAAGAAGGTATATTGAAGATTTTCCACTCTACCTGAAGATATTTAGTTATCTAACGGGAAATATGCTCAGCAATGACTGTTGTTTGAGATTTCGACTTGGATTTCTTGTTTTAACTGTGACTACTGTAAGAATTGTTCAAAAATATCTTGAAACTCAGAAGTCCTGGTATTCATATATACCTTGTTTACAGATATGTCTTCTTTTGTGGATTCAAATACACTTATATAGACACCGCTTGAAATTCATTAACATATTTGAGATTACCATAAACTTCTGTAGAAATAATTCTTGTAAAATAATATATTTTCCTATATTCAATCTGTATATCGGTATATACATTTTTATTTTTGTATATATGTTTTTAAGATATAATTCTGAAGGTTATTTTTTTGGTGTCGCTAGTTTCTTTATTAATTTTGAACACCTCTTAATTGGCACTCATTTTGTGACTTTTTCATATCTTCTATGTTTGTTAAATAGCGTCTTGAGCATGTTAAACAGAGATGTGGTCAATAAAAATATTCCACTGGATGAAACCTTAAAAAAATTCAAAATTCTGAAAGAAATTTCAAAAATTATCAATGACCTATATTCCCTACCCTTATTCTTTCATGTGGTTAATTAATTAATCATGTATTTTGCATTTGGATTATACAGCAATTTGCATAGAATGGATATGCAGGACATAGGCAACTTGATAACTGGAATTATATTGAATTTTCCATTTCTTGCGTGTCTAAATTTACTAGGAGAATCTATTAAAAGCAATTCGAATAATTTCAACCATGTACTTATGTTCGATGAAAGACCAATCTCAGTTGCAGCGAACTAGCTCTAATGATAGACAGGTGGTGATTAATGCTGGTGGATTTATATCATTGAGTTTGTCAACACTCTTTAACTTTTTGGGGTTTGCAATCTCTTATACAATTTTAATGTTTCAATTCAAATTAAGCTAAAATTCAAACACATATATCTATTATGAAAAAGGCATCTCCTTATCGTGCAACTAAAAGTTGATGATGGCATGCGCCATCTATCGGAATAAATATGAACTATTCTCGTTGATTTTTAATTATTCCAGAATTGGCAGAATAATTGGCCGATTAATCAATAAAGGGTATTTGGCCAATTCTGGAATAAATAAAAATCAACGAGAATAGTTGATATTTATTCCGATAGATGGCGCAAACCATCAGCAACTTTCATTTGCACCTTAAGGAGATGCCTTTTTTCATTATTTATGCACCTTATCCCAGTACATTATCACATTTGTACTATTTTTTTCACTTATATCTACTTATAATCTATATATATATCTATATCTATATATACTTATATTCCAATAGACTAGTTTATGAATAAATTTATTACTAATTGATTTTGATCAAGGAATTTATATTTATTCTAAAGCATAAATATATTTTAAAAATATATTATTTTCAATATTTAATAAATACAAAATTCATAATATTTTCCTCTATTTCTATTTTTACTTTATATGGTAATAATAAACAAATATTTAAAAAATGGTGTTTGAGATAATAATCAATATAATCCTTTTTTTTCACAGTGATTTTATTCCCTTTTTAGTTTTTAATAATAATATTTTCCAAATATATATAGAATATTCTCAAGACAAAATTCAGACCTCTGAGCAATCCTTGATCTATTTTGTTCCACAGGTTCCGTCTCACCACGAGCATTTTCTGGATTTTACACTCTTGTTCAAACCATATAATTCCTACATGAAGAAGACCATTCCCAAGATGTCATATATCCAAAGCATCACCTCACTTCGCAATAACAAAGCAAATGTTTCTATAAAATATTCATATAAAATCACATGTAATTCATGTAAATTCACATGAAATAAATTTTCAAATTATATAGGTAATCTTTTAAGCATTAAATACATTAATAAATTTCGAATATATCACACACACAACACAAAATTGATATGGGTTACTCGAGACAATTTTAGAAAATAATTTCTATAATTTTTATCTGAAGGTGTGTTACGCACTAGTAATAAAAATGTATTCACATAGTATAATTAATATGAAGCAATAACGCACCTTATATATAACGAATGAAGACATTAAGACGCGAATGTTTATTTTCACAAATAAACCAAACTACTACTGTCCTTACTGCCATGAGCCACTGATCAGCCAAGACCTCACAATATTTTTTCATCGCAGTAAGGACAGTAGAGTTTGATTTATTTGTGAAAAGAAACCTTCGCGTCTTATGATCATCATTCGAGATTATAATTAAATGGAAATATTTCCCAATTTTAAGTGCAGAATGTTTAATACCTCTCATATTTATAATATTGAGAGAAAATAATCCTACACCAGGGTTCTTTGAAAGTTGAACGCAATACACTTAGCTAATATGGTGTCACTCTATCTTTGAAATCACTATGATATTTCAATTAATGTACATTTTATATAACCAAATTTACATTAAAATAAATATACTAACTATAAATTCTCATAAACACACCTATATTCATTTTTTATATGTATATACACAGATTTACGCATTTAATACTGTAATATGTATATACACAGATTTACGCATTTAATACTGTAAAATGTATATATATACAGATTGACGTATTTAATACTGTAACCTATTTTTTTCTCGTTGTTTGGGACACACACAAATAACCATTTACTTTACAAAAAAAAAAGAGATCTTTTAACGTTATTTGCATTCTGGACATTAAACATCATTGTATATTAAATATTTTATCTATTAATGTATTCACATATATTAACTTTCTTATTTGTCTTAATTTCTTTTACAGTATACTACATCCAATGAGCACATAATATTCATCACTTGATACAGACTATATAATTAATTTTTATATCTTTGAATTTATTTTTCGCTTTCTCAAGGTTAATTGATATGGTTGAAAAAATGAATAATCTGGAATCTAATAGAAAAGAAATTCTATTAACAATTTGATAATTGAAGAGCCAAATTATATTGACACTTCATCTAGTGCAATATGTATTCAATCAACATGTTGTTGTCAAGGTCCTGTTTGTCAAAATATTTACCCTCTTTTGATATTCCGCAAATGACTAGTAAATGTAATTTCACAACAAGGGATGATTAAATTATCCATTATAACCAAAGGTATATCATTATCACTTATAATATCTTTACACACTAATATATTTTATGAGATCTTCATTAAAACCGCTGCACTACTCAAATAAACAAGATGTAATAAATAGTTGCTATGATACCATTAACACATGGAACAACAATATAATCCTTGACGTGAATGGTTCCCAGAATGAAGGCTTCATCTGACTCAAATATACGAAATATATTGTATTCCCTAGCTATCTGAAACTTTACATATTTTTTAATGGAAATATTATTGGAAATGATCGCTTCTCCAGACTTCGCCTGGGAATTCTCGTGGATGGTCTTCTGTCCCTGACAACCAGCCTCCTTCACCACGATTAGAGACTAAGTATGCACTCTCCTCTTGTTCTGTTTTCTCTGTGGATAGACATCTACCTTCATGTCCATCGCCATGATATGAATATAATTTTGATGTTGATTTCAATTAACGAGAAATATAACAACTGCAAAAATATGTTTTTGCCGTTATTCTCTTTTAACATTTTCATTATTATAACAACTCTTGCTTAAGAAAGTTTATTTCTTTATAAAATATCAATATTTTTCATATATCTACATATTGCTTTTACTATGATATATTTGACTATTGATGTTCATTTTACCACTCTTTTGTATCTTCTATCAATTTTAAATGGAATTTATTCTGATCTCAACAAAGATTTGGTATCTAAGAAAATAAATTTTGATGAAGGACTATCTCAATTCAAAATAATTAAAAATATTTCTAAAAATAAATAAATATTATAAATGGCCCTTGTTCATATATATATTATTTTGGTTTGAACAATGTTTCATATATTTTTATTTAGAGGAATTGTCAATTATCATGATTTTATTAATATCGTCCTATTTCATATGTATCTTCTTAATTTGTGAACAGGGCGAATTTTTAAATGAAAAGACAGATTTATTTTTCTGGACTATTTTGCTTGATGAAAAAAGAATTTCACAGCAACTAATCAAAATATTTTACTTCAATCTAATACCAGATGGCAAATTATAATAATTTATGCTGGTGGAATAATACCAATGAACTTTTCAACTATATTCAAATTTTTTGACAATGACAAATAAAAAAAATTGTTGACTTCTTGTCAATAATTTATATTAAAAATGGAAATAAAACTAAAATACAGATTATCATGCGGAGGGATGTACCCCGGCTAGTGAGCCTTCTTTCCCAGGCGATGAACGGGTCTTCTGTTCCTCCGGTCAGCCCAACCTGCACGAAGTACCAATAGATGATGGATTTGGCCGATACCAGGATGGCCAAGTCGTCATCTTCGAGGCCAGACCCGAAAATCCAGACCCGCAAGTCAGGGGGTCGCCCGAGGACACTGAAGGCTTCTATTGAGTCCACTTTTTGTCTGAGGTCTTTTTACTCAATATTGGAAAGGTGTCTCCTCTTTAACCTCGGGAGACGACCTTAGTGCCTCTCTTGTCCAGTCCAGCTACTTATATCCAAGAGGAAGGCCTGAAGAACGGAAACCACGACGCGCACACAATCTCTCACTTTCAGAACTACACACTTTATTAAAAAACACGGTCAATTTATATATCAAGAAAATTTACATAATAATTTGTACAGCAAAGAAATCTACATAACAATTTGTACAACAAAAGAGATTTACATAGTTTTTATCCTAGTTTAAATCAGACATATTTGCATAACTAAAGACGACCAATTTAGTGGTCGTAACATACTCCCCCCGCTGTTGAACGGGAGTTCAACAGAAGAAAAGAGAACAAAACATTTTCATAATCCAAAAGTCAGGAAAACTTCCCCTCCATATTCAGAACGAAAAACTACAAAATAAGATAAATTCATATCTAAATTACTATCCTTTTCACTGTCTTCAATAACATTTGAAATATATTCAGATTCCAAATCACGAACAATCAAAAATCTTTAGGATAACAAAGATCAGCTTGAGCACTACCTTTTTAAGGTTCTTAAAGCATCAAAAATATTCATTTCCTTTTTAATCGTTCTAGGATAAATATAAGACAAATTTTTTCTATGATCAATATTAGGATTCCTATATTCAGAAATCTGTTCAATTCCATAAACAGGAGATCCGCCATTATCAGTAACATCCCTCAAAAAACATTTTTGGCCATGTGCCTTTTCCAACAGGGACTAACTTTCTACCCCAGAAGACTTCATCAAATCTCATTATGCTTCTGTTTTCAGACTTTTTCTCAACTTGAGATTTTTCACTTTCTTCAACAACAGACTTTTCCTCAACTTGAGCCTTTTGCCCCTGTGAAATATTTTCTACAGGGTCTCGTACACCCGACATTTCTAAGTTCCCAAGATCCTTTATATTATGACTCATGGTCAAGAAAACAGGAGATGCATACTCCGAAGCCAAACCCTCTTTCAAAGAAATCTCCCCGAATATTGACCAATTAATCTTCGTTTTGATGGCCGTTAATCCATCCTCCAAGCAAACCACCTGATCAGTCCAGATCTTACTTAAATTGTCAGCGCCCAACAGAAGGTCGATTTCGGATGTCTCAACATTTTTCTTTCTAATAATGGTGACACCTTTTTTGTCGAGATCCCGCATTCAAGTTCCTGCTGTCAAAATAGGAACTTTGTCACAGATCATCCGTTGACCCATCGCTTTGACCTGTACGGTTTCTTCCTTTAAAATATTTGTGATGGAAAAGGAATAAAGGCTGTGCTTCTCCTCTCTTGTTTGTCGACCTCCAAAGAGGCATTTCGTCAATTTCCGCTCTCCCAATTTCTCCAATCCCAATTCCTTTGCTAAAGATTCCTTAATGAACGAATACTGACTTCCTGAATCCAACAAAACATTTATAACTTTTGATGCTTCAGAGCTACAGATTTTTGCTCTCACTGTCATTGAAAGCACCTCGGATGCACAGGACTGTGCGAGCAGAACGGTGGACTGTTGGTTTTGCACAGAAGAATTGTTTTTTCTCTCTTTACTACTTCCTCCATCTTCCGAGATTGAGTTCCTTCTTGAGTTGTTTCTCCGACAGAAGTTCAAGTAGTGGGGTCCTCTGCAATTCTGGCAAATAATTTTTGTCCTACAGTCTCTTCTTAGATGATTTCTTTTTAAACACTTGAAGCAGACTCCTGCGCCAGACATCTTCTTAAGTTGTTCTTCCCGAGTCATTCTTCCAATTTTGAAACATTTCCAATTTTCATGGCCCATACCATCACAGAAGATGCACTTGGTTTTTCTCTCGTAGCTCGTGGTCGAAAATGATCCTTTTGGATATTTGTACTCTTTATTTTTCGAAACATACAGCTGTGATGCTGTTGCTTTGTTGCTCTTATTAATCTTATATATCTCGGCCCGTAAAAAGCCCATCAAGGCCTTCAGCCGGTCCCCTTTTCCTTGCTCCACTTCCTGCTCGTCATCCCGGCCATAACCGACCTCGGGTGTTCTTTGCCACACCTGTAATATCTGGGTGGGTAGGCAGGACTCCACCAGTGGGAAAAGGAAAACCTCCAGGTATTCCGGAGGAATACTCAATGATTCTAGAGATTGGAGGTAGGCCAAAATCTCGTCATAAAGACGGTCCAAATTTGCACTCTGTCTGCGTGCATTGAGCACAACTAAATCGATTAACTTTTTCAAGTACAACTCAATCAATAATTTCCTGTCTCCAAACCTGCCTTTTAGAGCTCCTATGGCACTCTCATAGTTTTTCCGGTGTGGGTGTAAGCCCCCAATAGGCGATGTGCTCGGGAGCCCGGGACCATGGCTTGGACGAGATAGTGCATTTTCTCGTCCTCGTCCAATTCTCTATCCTCATGGATCCTTTTAAATCTGGACCACCATGATATCCATCCCTCCAAGTCACCATCAAAACATGGCAATTCCATTTTTGGCAGTCTCAGAAGAGCTCTTCTTGAGCCTTCACCTCCGGCTTCCGACATTGCCCTTTTTCTTCAGTCTTAGCCTCTAGGACCTTATTGATTTCCACCAGTACGTCAATGTACATCTCTTCGTAATGAGTGCTGGACTCCAGTTCTTTCAATACAGCCTTTTCGTCATGTTCCTCTGTCCTAATTATTTCTATCTCAATTTTTCTATTATATTCTTTAATTTGTTGGTAATGTTGTACGATGAACTCTTTCTTTTTCATCAATAGGTCCTCATCAGGTGAGACTCTCCTCAATTCTTCCAGAACTTCGTTTATTTTCTTAGTAAAGATGATTCTCCTTGGAGTTCTTAATTCCTTCAACGTTTCCAAATTCTCAAAGTCCCCTTGAGACTCCATCCTGGTATCTTGTAATCCTGGTATCTTATGATCCTGGCAGGCTCGCCACTATATTGAGTCCACTTTTTGTCTGAGGTCTTTTTACTCAATATTGGAAAGGTGTCTCCTCTTTAACCTCGGGAGACGACCTTAGTGCCTCTCTTGTCCAGTCCAGCTACTTATATCTAAGAGGAAGGCCTGAAGAACGGAAACCACGACGCGCACACAATCTCTCACTTTCAGAACTACACACTTTATTAAAAAACACGGTCAATTTATATATCAAGAAAATTTACATAATAATTTGTACAGCAAAGAAATCTACATAACAATTTGTACAACAAAAGAGATTTACATAGTTTTTATCCTAGTTTAAATCAGACATATTTGCATAACTAAAGACGACCAATTTAGTGGTCGTAACAGCTTCGATGATGAGGGGCCTGATATGCCTGCAGCTCCAGTAGCGATGGTCAAGGGAGCGATCCACGGAACCGCAGCCCTGGCATGATGAACTGGTCGAGGCCGGATTGTTTGGATGGGACAGGGCATGGAGAGCCAACCTAAGCGAAATGTCTTGTCGTGGCCTGAGAAGGCGCAGCGCCGCAGTGAAGTCCAGTCGAGCCTGGCCGGCGCGTCAACCACAGATGTCCATCTGGAGAGAAGCCTGGTGATCGGCTGTGCTGTGAGGCGCGGAGGCTCCAAGGCGCGATGGGCCGAGCGGGTGGTGAGCCTCGAGAAGGGGGTTTGTTGGTTAATTTTGATGGTTATGGAGTTTCTTACAGTTTGTTAATGAAACAACTTTAAAATGATTTAAATTAATGTTGATAATTATAAAATAATTAATTTATATATAAAAATGTAATATATATAAAATATCCATATATATATATATATCTCAGTGCTCAATGGGTATTTCAATATTTATAGAATTATACTCTCCATATCTTTCATATTTATTTATATTATAAGATGCCTTTGTAATAAGGTTATAGATTTTTTAACGGCTCGATTAATTTTTTTCTCTACATGTAATGCTCACATTTATTTTTATAAATGTGTTTGATTAAACATTTTAAAAACTTAATTTTTATCATTTCGAGAATATTTTTTATTGATACCCACATTAATTTGTATAAATGTATATGATTAAAAATATCAAATATATACTTCATTTTTATTATTACCAAAATATTTGTATTGATTGAGACCATAATCATGGGTTGTTCACCATTAATATGGTCGGTGGCTAAATATTGATAGTCACAAACATTATCTATTAAAGCAGGATTGAATGCATTTGTATATACACAATGACTGACGATCTTCAAATAAATAGTAAGTAACAAACTGAATAAATTTATCATATTTTTGGCTTTTTTTCCATAGCTACAACATTTCTAAAGGCACATTATCTGATGGCGTCTCGTTTATTGAACATTCCCATTGTTGGCATCAACTCGAGCTAATACAATCATGGTTAAATATATATTTCAAAGGCCACTAGTTCATAACTAGGTGTTTTTGTCATATTTAATTACGAGTAAACTTTATTAGAAACCGCAGATATCTATCATTTGAAATGATATTTATCACGTGGAAAAATTAATCAAGAATAGGTATTTGGCCAATTAGGGAATAATTAAAAATCAACGAGAATAGTTGATATTTATTCCGATAGATGGCGCAAGCCATCAGCAACTTTTAGTAGCATGATAAGGAGATGCCTTTTTCATAATTTATTGGCCTTATCCAAGTACAATATAACATTTGTACTATTTTTTCAAATTGTGTCGCGGTCTCACGCAATTCTGGCCTTAACTACCCGTTTCATTATTTTTCAGAATGCCTGAACGACTTTTTTTTTGGCCGTTGAGGTAGAGCTTGCACCACTCTGATGAGGGCCAATAGCCCGAAACGCGTCCGGTTTAGCTTTTCATGATTAATCAAGAATGGGTGTTTGGCCAATTTGGGAATAATAAAGAATCAACGAGATTAGTTGATATTTATTCTGATAGATGGCGCAAGCCATCAGCAACTTTAAGTTGCACGATAAGGAGATGCCTTTTTCATAATTTATGCACCTTATCCCATAACAATATAACATTTGTATTATTTTCCCACATTAAACTTATTATTATATAAATTAATGCGCCAAAGATATAATGCGCTAGAAATATATTTATCAAACTACTTACTCTATCCATATAAATTTTCATTCAAAATTCTAATTTCTTTCTCTTTCTTTTTCAAAATCATCAGGAGAATTGTTTTTTATATATATGATGGAAGGTTTTATCAAAAAGCCCTGTATGCGAAAAAAAAACATTTTATTTGCTTTAATAAACATTATTTATAAAAGGCAGTCATATTTAGGAAATAATAAAAATATATATACTCATTGATTTAAAGATTTTTTTCTGTGTGTGAGGTCTATTATATTTTGCTTGTTTGTCATCACGCATCAGATTCCAACAAAAATCCGCCACGATATGTTGATTCCAAAAATCATTTTATCGTTGCTAAATGATTTTTAATAACTTGGTGGAATCGTTCACCTTGTTCTTCACTTTCTGCACCGAGATTATCGGGAAAAAAATTTAAATATGAATCCATAAAATGCAATTTAGATTCATTAATCACCCGAATTAATGGAATTTTGGAAATCATATTTTCTACGCTTCTCGCATAATTGGGTGACTTATTATTGCGTAAAATTTGTTTGACAACGTCGATGAATGCTAGTTGTAGCGTTCTCTTTAAAAGAACGAGTAAGAATTAACACGAGAAGATTTTATACAAAAGAAACTCCAACTTTATTATTCTCTTGACCTATATTTATACCTCGCGCTTCTCGCGGACATGCAAATCAACCATCCTTTTAAAGAAACAAAAAGTAAATATACAAATATACAGAATATACAAATATACAAATATACAAAATAAAACAATACCATGCAAATATCCCAAGGTATTCGACAGACTCCCCCCCCATGACCTCTCATCACTCCTGTGATGGGACTCCTGGTGGTCTATGATGAAATTTAATGATGTTGGTGATGTGGGCACTCTGGGTTCCTCGTTCTGATTCATAGAGGACATATTTAACATAGCCGCCCACCATCTTTACATCAGTAACGACATTAGGTCCAGTCTGCAGTCGCTGTTTACCTGTGTATTGGTGTTTCACCAGAATCGAATCTCCAGGTTTGACATCAGCAGGTCTTCTTCGATTTCGGTTGTAATAATATTTAGTGTGCAGACGGTATTTATGGCGCTGTTTGTCATTCTTCTCCGTTTCAATTCTAAGGAGTTGTAAGCCCAATTCCTCGTCAGCAGGCACTATTGGTACTGTTCCCTTCCATTTATACCACGGAGAGCATCCCAGATAGGTATTATGATGGCGATTGTGATAATGGACGGCTGCCTCCAAGCAACATTTCCATCCTTTAGGGAACTGTGGGTAGCATTCCATGAAGGTCTTAATTTCTTGAATCACTCTCTCGGCCAGACCATTTCCCGCAGGGTGATAAGGACTGGTATGAAGAAACCCGATTCCCTACTCCTGCGTCCAGTTGTAAAATTCCCCTCGAGTAAAGGAGGTACCTCTATCGGAAATAAATTTCCTTACATTTTTAAGAATGGGATGGTCCGCAAAGTATTCCTTTAGGGCTTTACCCGACTGTTTCATACTTTTAGCGAATACAATCCGAGTGGCTTCATCAATCACTACTAAGAATGACTGGGTAGAGGCATTGGATTCTGATTTCTTTTTGAGTTCCGCGAAGTCAACATGAACCGTATGAAATGGAACATGAGATTGAACAGGCAAACTCATCTGGTCAGAGGTAGATCTATATTTGGCCTTTACCTTCTGACAGGTGGAACACGATTGGACATAACGTCGAATGTCCCCCTTCATATTTCGCCACCAAAATCGATTCTTAATTGTATAGTAAGTCCTCCAGAATCCCGAGTGGCCACCGGATTTAGGATCATCATGATACAAGCCGAGAATGCTAGGAACCTGTTCAGGAGTCACCAAATAAGACCTTCTCTGTTCGTCGTATTCCAGCTCTAAAGCTTTATGCTTCAACCAGAACGTCTGTTCATCAGACTTGTCTGGAACGCTTACACACAATCGTGACAACGCGTCGGCGTCCCTCAGTTCCTTTCCCGACCGATGATTTATTATGATATTAAAGGAGCGCAGGAACAATTGCCACCTGGCGAAACGGTCTCTAAGCTCTCCACAACTTAAAAGTTGAGTTAAGGCTCTGTGATCAGTATGTACCACAAAAGGGCGACTCTCCAAGTAGGAACGAAAATGTTTCACAGCCTTTAATACCGCCAAGCACTCTTTCTCGGTAACGGAATAATTTTGTTCGGCTTTTGTAAAGGTGTAGGAGTAATAGCTAATTACCCGAAGTTGTTTACATCTTTTTTCTTGGAGGTCCCTTTGATATAAAATGGCTCCAGTTCCATAGTAGCTGGCATCCGTTGATAGCTCGAATGGCAATCTCCCATCAGGAACCCTAAGAATTGGTTCCTCAGTAATAAGTGCGATAAGTTTTTGGTAGGCCGTCTCGCATTCAGAATCCCATTCGAAGGTTACATCTTTTCCTTTTAATTTGTCCAATGGTCTTACTATGTGAGCATAATCTTTTATAAAAGCGCGGAAATGATTAGTCAATCCGGAGAAACACTGTAAGGACCTCAAATTGTATGGACGTTTCATATTTCGAACCTTTTCGGTAACTTCAGACCTTATTTTCTTTGTGTCTCCATCAATAACTCTCCCCAATAAGTCTATGCGAGGGACGCAAAATTGACATTTATCAAGATTTAGCACTAGGCCCGCAGTGTACAGTCGTTCAAGAATTCTATGCGTCAAAATGGAGCAATCCTCCTGAGTGTAGCCACCACAACAGATGTCATCGATATAAGCTACTACCTTATCACCCAGTAGGTCTCCTAGAATTGTAGTCATTATTCTCTGGAACTTAGCTGGAGAATTCTTCCATCCAAACGGAAGCTTTAGAAACTCGTAATGACCAGATGGAGTTACGAAGGCAGTGTATTTTCGAGTATTTTCTGATATGCCAAGTTGCCAGAACCCCTCCTTCAAATCGAGCTTTGAGAAAAAACGACATCCTCCGAACACATTAATAATGTCGTCTATTCGAGGAAAGGGAAAAGGATCCAAAAGTGTCTCATCGTTAATCCTTCGATAGCCGACACATAATCGATAGTCTCCATTCTTTTTTGGAATTACTATGCATGGAGACGCAAATGCCGAGTTTGATGGTCTAATTATTCCTTCGCTTAGCATCGATCTAATTTTCACATTTAACCAGTTTCTTTTGGTATTCTCCAATCGATATGGCTTTGCACTGACAACTCGAAAGTTTTCTTGCAGTCCAAAGTCCACTTCAAATTTTGAAATTATTGGCAAAGTCCTTTTGCAAAGGCTGGGGTATTTGACCTCGACATCCCTCCTGGTAACGAGGTTCGGGCCAGTTTCAGAAAAGAAACTGATCTGATCTGTAAAGAAGTCCTACTTCACTTTCAAGGATTTTAACGTAGGCTTACCAATTAACAGATCAAAGAGCATATCTGGGAGGACAATAGCCTGGATCTTGATTGTTTGCTCCCCAGCCTCCAAAACCAGGTTAATGGCTTCGGTAGCAGTGAATTTACTATGGTGATTGTGTTTATTAAAGTCTTGGTAGGGTATGTTTTCCACCTGTTTTTTTGTGTTGAATTTTTGTGTATCAGGTTAAGAGAAGAACCGCTGTCCAGATAGGCCTTTACTAAGTGAAAGTTTATTGTCACATCAATGAAGAAATGTGGAGAATCACAAATCGAAAAAATGGTCGATTTTGACCATGGGACCGGCGAACCCATACTCGTCAGTCTTTTGACAAGAACGAACCATTTCTATCATTTGCCGCCTGGTATAACCCCGTGTCACTAGTTTCAGTGAAATGAACTGGTTTCTTGACTGTGCCAAGAGTTCTTTAAGACGGCCTGATGTTCTCCAGGAGTTTGAGTAGACTTTGCTTGCATTTGATATTTTCCGTGGCCAGTTGCTCCTGCATATACTGGGGAAGTCCGTGAATTATCCCAATAATCAATAATTCCTCGCTAAGGCCAGGCATACCAAGTCGCATCTTTGCTTGTTTCTGGTAAAAATACTCTACCAAGGATCCTCCTCTATATATCTCCAATTGAAAGCACGGTCGTAACTCACAATGGGATTTTCGTTAAAAGAACAAATTAATTCTTGCTTCCAATCCTTCCAACAATATTCCTCTTCATCCTGGTATTTGTTGTCGAACCATAACAAAGCCGATCCTGTTAGGTATGATCGCATTCCATTGATTCTAGCCTCGTCTCCAACCCACCCATTGTTTCCACAAATGTTTTCATATACTTTGATCCAAATTTTAGGATCCACGTTTCTTCCATCAAAGGTAGCCACATCCATTTTAACTGGCCTACCTACCCTGATTTCACTCTTATTAGTAAGAAGAAAGTCCGTCATTAAGCGCTGCTGGTTGGCCATCGTCCTGAGGATACTCTCCATGGTCAATATTGAGCTCTCCATGGTCGAATCTTCCAAGTTTGTTTCTTCCTCTTGCATGTCTTGCTTAATAAGTTTGATCTTATCAAATTCTCCATTGGCATACCATTGTATAAGGCCATTTGGAACGCCAACAAATCGGGTGAACTCTTTTTTAGATAAAAAGCCATTGGTTTCTTGCCATACCTAAAAGTCCTTTCGTGACACTCTGGTGACTGGTATTCTTCTGGAATGTCAATAATCTCCTCACCAGAGTGTAAACCAAATTCAATCACCTTATCATCCCTGAAGTAAAAGACTAGTGATCCTGTCGTCAGCTGCGCCATATTGTAGCGTTCTCTTTAAAAGAACGAGTGAGAATTAACACGAGAAGATTTCATACAAAAGAAACTCCAACTTTATTATTCTCTTGACCTATATTTATACCTCGCGCTTCTCGCGGACATGCAAATCAACCATCCTTTTAAAGAAACAAAAAGTAAATATACAAATATACAGAATATACAAATAAAAAAATATACAAAATAAAACAATACCATGCAAATATCCCAAGGTATGCGACACAAGTCAAGCATTTTTCTCATCTTTTTTTATGTTGCAATAAACTCTTCATCATTTATTAGTTTACGAATTTGAGGTCCAATGAAAATGCCTTTCATTATCTTAGAACAACTAATCTTCGGAAATTTAGTCATTAAATATTTGTCAGCAACACTAGATTTCTTTAAAACGTTTACAAAATTTTCATTAACCCTAATTTGATATTTAAAGGGGGAAGAGGAATTTTTAGTTTATGGACAAGCGGTTCATTTTCAACGTTTTATTCACCTAAGCTAAACATACTTCTTTCAGGCAACATTTTTTGTATAAAATGATTCTTTCTGTCTCTCCTGTCCCACTTGCATAAAAAGCAAGGATACCTTGTGTTTCCTTTCTGTTAGCCCTGTAAAATTCCTATAATTTTAAGATCACCGCAAACTTTCCAACAAAAAAATAGTAGTATAATTCAACAATTCTAAGATTTTCTTAAGAGTCAAATAGTCTTTCATTTGGGTTGAATAGGCAACTGGTATGGATAGTAATACACTACCATAGTGCAGCAAACAAGCCTTTAAACTTTGTTTAAAGGAATCAATAAAGAGTCTACCCTCGGTAGCATTTTAATTAATTTTCAGAGTTTTAAAAGCACCTTCAATGTCATTGCAGTACACTAATCCTTGTTCTTCAGAAAAAATGCAAAAAAGTATTGTTCCCTATTACGATACACAGAGATTTTGGTTTGTGGTAACAAGAGGTTCCTTTTCTTTAATCTTGATCCAAGTATATCTGCTACTTCTTTTGATAGCCCTAGATCCCTTATTAGATCATTTAATGATGCCTGATCAAATAAATGTGGAATGCCACTTTCATTTTAAATAAATCCAGGGTCTTCTAATTGATGATCATCTGCAATTGCTGTGTGCTGATAATCATTTTTGATATAGGATTATTGAACCGTTTTAGGAATAGATATGTGATTCACAAGGTCGTAAGGAATAGATTGCCTAGCTAATGATATATTTTAGGATGAAAGTTAGTTTGCTTCTTTCTGCTATTAAGGCCTGTAATTTTCCAGACACAGAAGTAACAATCGTCATGGTGATTTGTTGGTTCTCGCCAAACCATTGGTACATCAAAGGGCATACCTTTTGTTTTCCCCGATTTCCATTGCAAAATCCCTTGATAGCATGTTATGCACACACTATGGGGGCACCACCACTTGTCTTGCCCCACCTAAATATTCTTTATAGCATTATTTTTTCTTTGGGGTGATATGTTTCCTCTGTTTGGGAATTGTAAATTTTCCACAAATGTAGCAGAACATTTCTGGATTAGCTTTGCATTTGCCCGACATTATTTATATATTTAAAAATATTTTTGAAAAATATATGGAATTTACTAGAAACAACTTTCGAATATTGAGAAGGAAAAAGTGTGTGTACTAGTGTTATTAAGACGCAAAACGCAATGAAAGCTACCCTCTTGCAATGCTAAAGCGCATATTTTGTTAAAAGTGATGAAAATAATAATTGTGATAAAATGGGTTTCAATTCAGTTAGGATAAAACGCATAAATGGAGAGAATCACTGGTAATAAAAATCTTCCCATTACTCCATTTCATTTATATATCTGCGATAAGATTGAAGTAACCACTTATAAGTGCGAATTCAAAATATTAAATTGCTATGTGATTGATCAAAACAATTTCTCAATTAGAAATAATGAATTGAATCATGTGAGTTGTTCACGATATATTTTGTAGACCTTCGATTTTTGACTAACAATAATGTTTGGCTACAATGATCAATGTTGCCATAGAATAGAGAGAGCAAATAGTAATCATCTTATTGTGTTGGTCAAAATTATTTCTCCAGAAAGTCCTTGAATCTCTGGAACAGCAGATGAATCCCTCTCCAGTTAGATACGACGATATTTTCCCAATATATCTAAAAGTTTTTATTTATCTAACTGGAAATATAGTTAGCAATGATCGCTTCTCCAAACTTCGCCTGAGAGTTATTCTACTGGTGCTCTCTTCTCTGAGGATCGCTTGGGTATTTTTACTAGAAGACTTGACATAGACCTATACTTCTATCCATGTTTTTGCTTATGCTCTTTGGCTCAATGTCTACCTTTACATAAATCGCTTTAAATACATCAATATCCTCTATTCACTTATGAAATGTTACAGATCTCTTTCAGGTGAAATATTATTTTTTCCTTTCTTCTGTTTGAATATTATTCTAGGATTTATTAACTATGCATATGATATATATAGTTCTCATAAAATAACCCCTTTTTTAGTTGCGACTTATTCATTGTTTCATTTTGAAATAGCATTATTTCATACTCACATTTACATTTATTCCTTCCTGCTTAGTTATTTGAAAAGCATTTTAAGCGCATTAAATAAATCTATTACTGAGAAGCGAATTAAATTGGATGAAGGACTGTCTCATTTTAAGGAAATTAAGAAAATTTCAGAAAATATTAAAGATTTATATTATTTTCCCTTGTTAATCTTTATTTTATTTATGTTAGGAACTTTTGTCATCATATTTGTTCATGCAGATATCAATATAAGAGATACACTTAATTTAACATATTTTATTTTAGATTCAATTACAATATTTGCTTTTCCAATTTTTATTTTTGTTCAAGTTGAAACCGTTAGAAATGCTTCATTTCTCTTCAATCAAAATCTTATGTTTGATGTTTCAGTCCCATCATTTCAAAACAAAATGTTTTTAAAACGTTGTAATTTTAACAATAGAATATTTGTATTAAATGCTGGTGGATTCATTCCACTAACCTTGTCTACTCTTTTCAGTTTTTTTCGGTATTGCTCTCTCTTATGTTGTTTTGATATTCCAACTTAGATATCAAGAAAAATAATACTGTGCACAAAATGATGAATTAATACATTAAATTTAAATATATTATTTACCTCCTCATAAAATAATCAAAATTTTCATTTATTTTTTTTATATACTTTTTTCTCTCTGGTCATATTGAAGTCATTTGCTTTATGTTTTCTATGCCTACTGATAATTTATCAATTCAATTTTATGGAAAGCCAGCGACCTTCCTTAATATGTTATTATCTTCCACATTCCACACCAACATCTTTAAATGAATCAATTGAAAGTTTGAAACTAATAGTTCATCAAAAAATATTGTATATAAAATCTAGCTAGTTGCCCAAGTAGCCTATACACTCTCCACTGAACGTTTTAAAAGCCCTTCATGTGCTAAGAGAAGGGCGAAGATCACTTCAGCTGGATGAATAGGGGTCAATGTTTTTTAAGGTAAACTACATTGATAAAATTTTCAACTTAGTTCAGGCATATATCTACTTTATCAAAACCTCTCTTACGATATTACAAGAATGATGAAAATTAAATAAATTAATCTGATTTTCAGGAACCATAATTTGATATAATTTCCAAATCGATGTTAGTGCCAAAATAAATCTAAATAAGCACTATACATACTTATTATAAGAAATGAGCCATAATGGGTCAAATTTTAAGGCAAAATATATAGAGAAAAACTTTGCCAAGGGAAAAAGGTGGACGCTTCTCAGTTTGCCAAAGCTTGTGTTTTGGCTTTGGCACAGACCCGAGGCCATTAGGTTGCGGCGATGGTCAATAGATGGCGTCTAGTTTTGACGTTTAATTTGAAGGGAGAGGGGACTATGCTTTTTTAGATCAATTTCCTCTCGGCAAATATCCATCTATATCAAAGAGATTTATTGTTAAATTTAGAATTAATTTTAGCTAGTATGGTATATTTAAAGTAAAATTTAATCATTTTAAAGAAGAAAGCGGCTAGTATTTTAATATTTATGTTATCAATAGATATGCTGATTTATATTTAAAAATATTATTTTATATTGTAGTGTCACACTTGATATTAAGCACAGAAAGGTCGCCAACCACATTGGAATATCTTGCTGATTTGCTGGCGAAGATGTAATGAGGCCTGGCAACATCTCACCTTTTAGCAATATGTTTGTGTGTGGTATTGCGGTTTTCCTGTTTTGTCTTGCAGACTGCGGAGTTCTTGTCTCCCGCGCGAAATGATGCATTGGCAATCATATAGATGATTAGTATAACTATACTAATGCGGGTATAGATGATAAAACGAAATAAAGGAGATTCATTTCAAAACAGTTGTTTTCTCTATTTATGCCTTTTATTTATACTTAATGGAAGCGTATTTTATTACAATTCTAGTTCAGTGCAATATTTTATTTATTTTTGTTGAAGATATTAATTTGAGATTTTTTAAATGTTTCTTTTGGACCAGTACTTTTGTTTTTGCTTTTCCTAAAATGTTTCTTTCTTTTCTTCATTTTCATTTGTTCTATATGCAAAGCTATGTTTTTTGAGACTTGAATAAACAAATTCAAGTTTATTATATTTTTGTGTGCTTTTAAAGTTAAAACACAACAGGTTATGGACCCAACCACGCATTCACTGCGAAATATAACAAAAACGAAGCAACTGTAAGCCTAAAAATAATTATATTTTGTTTATTACGTTAAAATTTATATTAGTAATGGCTGGAATGGATAATATTGAAATGGGTATGAATATTCCCAAATTGGAAGGATTAATAAACTGGCCAGAATATAAGAAAATATATAATTGATTTTAACAATAAACAAAGTCATAGGCGTTGTTGATGGAACATATAGAAAGCCAATAAAACAAGAAACAAATGAAGAAAAAGAGGTTTATGTAAAATGGGAAAGTGAAGATGCAATATCCCAATTGTTATTTACAACAAGTGTGATGCCTGATGTGAGTCAACTAATCATACCCTGCTCAAGTGCTAAAGATATGTGGGAAAATTTTTTAAGTGTCTATGAGCAAAGCTCTGTTCAAAGATTAGACATGCTCTATAATCAATTCTTTAATTTTAAAAAGGATCCTACAGATGATATTTCAAAGCACATTTCAAAACTAGAAAGTTTATGGAATGATATGCAAAATGAACTTACTAAACAAGAAAATTTGAAATCGCCTGAATCCATGCTGATGTGCAGAATAATAAACACCTTGCCTGATGAATATTTTGATTCTAAAAGTGTTTGGGAATCAGTGTCTAAAGAAGAACGTTCTGTAGACAATCTCACACAAAGGCTTCGGTTACTCGAAATAAGAATTCAACAGCGAGATGAATGCAGCCCATCAAGTTCGACAGCACTAATGGCAAATGCATATCAAAATAAGCAAAATATGAAAGGAAAAGTTACCAAAAGTAATGGAAATTACAGAAAACAAAAGAAAGAAGAGAATGTTACTTTTGTCAAAGAAAAGGACACTTGGCCAAAGATTGTAGGTATGCAAAACAGAAGAAACTAAAGGATAAAGAAAAGGATGAAACTAAATTAAAACTTATTTCAAAATTAAGTGAAAGTTTATTCAGTGAAATATTAAATGAACAAGATGAAGCCATTTAGATTGGTCACTCAGGAGCTACTAACCACATTACAAGAAATGAAAGTTTTTATACTTCTTATAAGGATTTTCCTACCCAACAGACTGTTAAAGTTGGAAGTAATGAAAAATTGATAGCTAATGGAAGTGGAACTATAACAATTTAAACTTGTGTAAAAGGTAAATGGCAAACTCACTACCTAACTGATGTATGGTATGTTCCTATTTCAGTCGTAATGTTATGTCATTACAGTGCACATTGGATAAAGGGTTTGAAATGAAAATGGATAAAAAAGGTTGTAAACTTTTTAAGACAACAACTGGAGAATTTATTGTAGAAGGATAAAGACTACCAGGAGGATTGTATGGTATGTTAATAACAAGTATCAAACCTGAAAATGCTGCAGAATTAAATTTACCCAAAACCCAAAAATGTCAATATGCTACAACTATGGCATGAAAGATTTGGACATCAAAATAAAAGACATGTTCAAAAATGGCTTAAAGAAAAAGGAATAGATGCAGTCATGGAAAATGAACCTTGCGAGGCATGCATTTATGGCAAGCAACATAGACTCAGTTTTGGATAAAGAGAACAATATGCTTCTATCCAACCTGGAAACTTAATTCATGTAGATGTATGTGGGCCTATGCAGGAGGTTTAGAAAGGAGGGATGAGCTACTTTGTGTGTTTCAAAGATGATTTTACCAAATACCGATCAGTGTATTTCCTAAAAGAAAAGTCACGAATCATTGAAAAGCTAAAAAAAATTCTCTTGGAAACAAATACTACTAGACATATAGTGAAAGAAATTATCACAGATGGAGGAAAGGAGTTCGTAAATAAGGAAACCTCAAATATTACAAACAAGTATGGTATTAATCATAGGATCACAATGCCATATACCCCACAACATAATGGTTCAGCGGAAAGGGAAAACAGGACTTTAATAGAAGCAGCTCGTTCAATGATATATGCCAAAAATATGAGCCTGAAGCTTTGGGTAGAGGCAGTTAACACTACTACATATTGTCGCGTGTAGACCCTACTGGTTCTTTGCGACGATGGGCTTCTTCCCTTCGTGGTTCACCTACTTAGGCTCCCGTTGCTCTTCCTGCAGCTTTTCCCCGCAGGCCACCCAAAGACGTCCTGATTTCCACCTCTCCAGTGGAAACTCCCTTCCTCTGGCAGTATCTCTCGGCCTTACCACTGGTGGGGGGACACGAGAAACTTGCCAGAAGAGTAGCAGCAGCAGCAGCCTGGCGATGATGGCAATGGCGAGAGTAACGACAGGAGGCGGCACGGAGACTTGAATCACTTCTTTTATTGTCATCTATTACTAAACATTACATATAACTCGAATAATAAACAACGGGTATTTACATAATTTTACATCCTGGGGACAACGCAAAAGCGTATTTACAGTTAACCTTCACAATAAACGGGACCACAGCATTCGGCGACTCCCACATCAGCCAGCAAGGGAATCAGGCGAAAGCGCCATCTATTGGCGGAGGTTGTAATCGTTTGGAGGCCTTACATGTAACAATATGTTTTAAATAGAACAGGACCAACACAAATTGAGGGAAAGACACCTTATGAACTATGGTTTGATAAAAACCATGGTTTGATCGTCTTCGAATATTTGGAACTGAATGTTTTGTTCATGTGCCTGATGAAAAGAGAAGAAACTTAGATGCCAAAAGCGAAAAAGGTATTTTAGTTGGTTATTGCAGTAACAAGGATGGGTATCGAATCTGGATGCCGAACTCAAACAAAGTTGTCACAAGTAGGGATGTAATATTCAAGGAAACTATACCAGCATTTAGCCTTGATATTGAAAAAAGAAATAAGGAACTTTCAAGTAATCAGATTGATGAACAAAATGATACTCAAGATTTTGAGGAAATTGAAAGCAATGTTCAAACATCAGATGTATACAATCTAAGAGATCGATCAAATATATCAAAACCTCAAAGGTATATTGATGCTGAAATAAATATTGCAGAAGGTCTTGAACCCAAGACATACAAAGAAGCAATGGATTCTCCAAATGCACAGTTTTTGAAAGAAGCAATGAATGAAGAAATGAATTCTATAACTGAAAATGATGTATACGAATGCACAACATTACCACCTGGACAAAAAACAATTGATTGTAAATGGGTATTAAAGACCAAATTAAATTCTAAAGGAGAGATTACAAGATATAAGGCAAGACTGGTGGCAAAAGGGTTTGCACAAAAGAAGGGTATAGATTATGAAGAAACATTTAGTCCTGTGGCAAGACATGACACCATAAAAACTCTTTTAGCAATTGCTGCTAATGAAGACTTAAAATTTGTATAGTTTGACATAAAGACAGCATTTCTATATGGAGACTTACAAGATTAAATTTATATCAAACAACCTGTAGGATTCAACAATGGAACAGATCTTGTATGGAAATTGAAGAAAAGTCTCTATGGACTTAAACAGTCACCAAGATGCTGGAATCAGAAAATAGTCAACTTCATGAAAGAAAGATGTCTGAAGGAAAGTACAGCTGACCCCTGTTTATTTCACAGAAAAACAAATGATCTACTACTCATTATTGCCATATATGTTGATGATCGAATCATTGCTGGAACAAATGAACAGGAAATCAAAGAATTTCTTGATGAACTAATGTTTTCATTTAAGATCACAAGTGAACCATTAAATTACTTTTTGGGTATTGAGATAGAGCGGCAACAGGATGAGTCAATCTTTATAAATCAAAAGGCATATATAAAAGAATTCTTGAGAAATTCAATATGTCTCAAGCGAATAAAGTGGGAACACCAACTGATAATTCTACTGTCCCTGGGGAAGCAAAGATTCTAGAAAATGTTCCCTTTCGTAAAGCGATTGGTAGTCTGATGCATCTGAGCTGCTTAACAAGACTCAATATCACTTTTGCACTGAATAAAGTTTCTCAAAAACTTGCATCACCAGCAATATATGACTGGGAAGCAGTTAAACGAATCTTCAAATATCTAGTAGGAACAACTGAATATGGAATTATGTACCAAAAGGGTCATAAAGTAGGAGCTTTGGAATCTTTTAGTGATGCAGGTTTTGCTGTAGACCCAGAAACTAGAAGATCTACCAGTGGAGTTGTGTGTAAACTGGCTGGTGGTGCAGTATATTTGTCAACAACTGAGGCCGAACTCGTGGCAGCAAACAATACAGCAAAGGAAGTCATTTGGTTAAATATACTTTTCAGTGAAATTTCTCCACTAAAAGAACAACAAATTATAAAAGTTGATAATGCAAGTACAGTTAAATTGATCAAAAATCCTGAATTTCATAAGAGAACCAAACATATAGAAGTAAGACACTATTTTGTGAGAGAAAAGTATCATGAAGATATTTTCAATGTAGAACATATTTTTGGAAAAGATTAAGTTGCTGACATTATGACCAAAGGGCTCCCTAAGCCGCGTTTCCAAATGCTGAGATATCTACTGGGTATAAGGGACATTTGAAATCTGATTAAGGGGAAGTGTTGAAGATATTAATCTGCGATTTTAAATGTTTATTTTTGACCAGTACTTTTGTTTTGTTTTTGCATTTCCTAAAATGTTTCTTTCTTCTTCTTCATTTTTATTTGTTCTATATGCAAAGCTTTGTATTTTAAGACTTGAATAAACAAATTCAAGTTTATTATATTTTTGTGTGCATTTAAAGTTAAATCACAACAATTTTATATAGAACCTCTCAGAACCTTAGCAAAACATGTGCTTTAGCATTTTAAAGGGGGAGCTTTTATTGCGTTTTGCGTCTTAATAATTATATCTTATATCCATTTCTCTTAGGTTTTAACCTTCTTGAAGATTACTCGACCAATTACAGAGGTTGGCTAAATGTCCACAGGAATTGAGATCAAATTGAATTCGCTATTGTATTTGTGTGTGAAACGTTGCTTTCTTTCATTAAATTTCTACATCCAAACTCAATGAGAAGCCTAGGCATATATGGCTTTATTGCTAGAAGACCACATGTTGTGAACTCATCCAATTTTCAATCAACAATATTACTGAATGATTCCTTTAACTGTGTTAATGACTTTTGATTATTTGCCAAGGACAATGAAAAATACTATCATTTGTTTTTTTTATCATAGTGGTTGAATATGAAAAAAAATATTTTTTTATTGTGTATTGACAACAGAGTATTGTTGTCATTGTCTTGTTATTTATTTATAATCATCATCATACGTGTATATCAACGAGATTTAATAAAGAACTATCATCTTGTGTCACCTGCTTGCCTCTCCTAGATCCTACATGCCATCGAGGATATAACATTGGTGACGAGGGTGAACTCAACGTAAGTGTATACGAATTTGTATCAATAAAGTTAAATTTCGTTTAACTTTTAATTCAATTTCTATTCTGAATCTAATATTTAAAATTTTCATATTTGCAAAAGAGATTTGATTTGTATAAATAAATGTTTTAAAACGATGGCATTATTGAACGCAATTGAATCATTTGACTTTAAAGATTCAAAATACTCATTTGATAGTATATTGAATGACTGGACTACCTTTTCAAAGCAAATGATGTTCTAAAAATTTAAAGAAGAAAAGCGTTCTTTCTGACTGTTTGCGGTGCCTCGACATTCGATCTGATTATATCTATAGTTGCTCCAAATAATATTGCCAAACTTAAATATGCAGAAATTGTTTAACTGGCAAAAGTACATTTTAATCCTAAGTCAAATGTCATCTTAGAAAGATTTAATTTCCATGAGAGGAAACAAGAATGTGATGAATCAATCTCTGAATTTATTGCAACATTGACAAAGTTGAGCCAAAATTGTGAATTTTCAGATATAAATGATCGACTAAGAGATGCATTAGTCAGTGGAGTTAAAGATGCAAATATGCAAGAAGACTTTTATCAGATTCTGAGCTAAGTTTTGAAAGAGCTCATTTTGTGATCATTTATATAGATAAATTATATCTAAAATATAAAAAAGGGATGGATATTGTTCTAGATATTTATATGCCAATCCAAGCAAGTACTTTTCTGATAGTGTTTGAATCCAAGAAAATCTATTTAATTAATATTTGATGCTTTCTTCACCTTTGGAATCTAGAGTCCATTCTGCTTTTATTTGAACTGTAGAACTTCGGTGACCATGTCTGCCTTCCTCAGGGTAGTTCAGCTGTCAGGATGGTTCAAGCAAGAGGTGAAATCCCAGAGACCGCAGTCTGGGTAGTAGCCCACCCACATCATGATCCAAATCATCTAGTATCAGACTGATACTAGCCAATGCCGATTTCACGCGGGAGAAAAGAACTCCGCAGTCTGCCAGACAAACCAGGAACACCGCAATACCACACACAACCATATTGCTAAAAGGTGAGATGCTGCCAAGCCTCATTACATCTTCGCCAGCAAATCCGCAAGATACTCCAATGTGGTAGGTGACCTTTCTGTGCTTAACATAAAGTGTGACACTAAAATGTGAAATTATATTTTTAAATATAAATCATGCATATCTATTGATAACATAAATATTAAAATACTAGCCATTTTCTTCTTGAAAATGATTAAAATTTACTTTAAATATACCATACTATATAGCTGATATCAATTCTAAATTCAACAATAAATCTCTTTGATATAGATGGATATTTGCCGAGAGGAAATTGATCTAAAAAAGCATAGTCTCCTCTCCCTTCAAATTAGACGTCAAAACTAGACTTCATCTATTGTCAATCGCCGCAACCTAATGGCCTCGGGTTTGTGCCAAATCCACAACACAAGCTTTGGCAAACTGAGAAGCGTCCACCTTTTTCTCCTGGCAAAGTTTCTCTCTATATTTTGCCTTAAAATTTGACCCATTTTGGCTTATTTCTTATAATAAGTATGTAGAGTGCTTATTTAGGCTTTATTTTGTCACTAACATCGATTTGGTAATTATATCAATTTATGGTTCCTAAAAATCATATTAATTTATTTAAATTTCATCATTCTTGTAATATCTTAAGAGAGGTTTTGATAAAGTAGATATACCAAGTTGAAAATTTTATCAATGTAGTTTACCTTAAAAACATTGACCCCTATTCATCCAGCTGATGGGATCTTCGCCCTTCTCTTAGCAAATGAAGGGTTTTTGGAACGTTCTGTGGAGAGTGTATAGGCTACTTACGTAACTAGCTAGATTGTATATACAATATTGTTTAATGAACTATTAGTTTCAAACTTTCAATTGATTCATTTAAAGATGTTGGTGTGAAATGTGCAAGATAATAACATATTAAGGAAGGTCGCTGGTTTTCCATAAAAATGAATTGATAAATTATCAGTAGGCATAGATAACATAAAGCAAATGACTACATTATGACCAGAGAGAAAAAGTATATAAACAAAATAAATGAATATTTTGAATATTTTATGTGGACGTAAATAATATATATATAATTTAATATATTAATTCATCATTTTGTGCACAATATTATTTTTCTTGATATCTAAGTTGGAATATCAAAACAACATAAGAGAGAGCAATACCGAAAAAACTGAAAAGAGTAGACAAAGTTAGTGGAATAAATCCACCAGCATTTAATACAATTATTCTATTATTGAAATTACAACGTTTTAAAAACATTTTGTTTTGAAATGATGGGACTGAAACATCAAACATAAGATTTTGATTGAAGAGAAATGAAGCATTTCTAACGGTTTCACTTTGAACAAAAATAAAAATTGGAAAAGCAAATATTGTAATTGTATCTAAAATAAAATATGTTAAATTAAGTGTTTCTTTCAAGTTGATATCTGCATGGACAAATATGATGATAAAAGTTCCTAACATAAATAAAATAAAGATCAACAAGGGCAAAGAATATAAATCATTAATATTTTCCGATATTTTCTTAATTTCCTTAAAATGAGAGAGTCCTTCATCCAATTTAATTCGCTTCTCAATAATAGATTTATTTAATGCGCTTAAAATGTTTTTCAAATAACTAAGCAGGAAGGAATAAATGTAAATGTGAGTATGAAATAATGATATTTCAAAATGAAACAATGAATAAGTCGCAACTATAAAAGGGGTTATTTTATCAGAACTATATAAATCATATGCACATAGTTAATAAATCCTAGAATAATATTCAAACAGAAGAAAGGAAAAATAAAATTTTACCTGAAAGAGATCTGTGACATTTTATAAGTGAATTGAGGATATTGATGTATCTGAAGCGATTTATGTAAAGATGGACATTGAGCCAAAGAGCATAAGCAAAAACATGGATAGAAGTATAGGTCAATGTCAAGTCTTCTAGTAAAAATACCCATGCGATCCTCAGAGAAGAGAGCACCAGTAGAATAACTCCCAGGCGAAGTTTGGAGAAGCGATCATTGCTGACTATATTTCCAGTTAGATAAATAAAAACTTTCAGGTAGATTGGGAAAATATCGTCGTATCTAACTGGAGAGGGATTCATCTGCTGTTCCAGAGATTCAAGGACTTTCTGGAGAATTAATTTTGACAAATACATCAAGTTGATTACTATTTGCTATTTCTATTCTATGGCAACATTGATCATTGTAGCCAAACATTATGGTTAGTCAAAATCGAAGGTCCACAAAATATATCCTGAACAACTCGCACGATTCAATTTATTATTTCTAATTGAGAAATTGTTTTGATCAATCACATAACAATTTAATATTTTGAATTCGCCTTTATAAGTGGTTGCTTCAATCTTATCGCAGATATAGAAATAAAATGGAGTAATGGGAAGATTTTTATTACCAGTGATTCTCTCCATTTATCCGTTTTATTTTAACTAAATTGAAACCCATTTCATCACAATTCTTCTTTTCATCACTTTTAGCAAATTATGCGCTTTAGCATTGCAAGAGGGTAGCTTTCATTGCGTTTTGCGTCTTAATAACACTAGTACACACACTTTTTCCTTCTCAATATTCGAAAGTTGTTTCTAGTAAATTCCAACCCGTAGATCATGAATACATCCTTCATCTTTCAAATTTAGCACAAATATTTGTTTAAATATTTGAAAATAATCGATTTTATAAAGAAGCTGATGTCATTCCTGTTATCAATATATTTTGAATATATTGATTTTGTAAGCATAAAATTTAATAATCATTTAGATGAAATGCATACCATTGAAATTTTATATCAAGAAAATGTTTAACAAAACATTTATTTTTCATAAATATTTTTAAATATATAAATAAAGTCGGGTTAATGCAAAGCTAATCCAGAAATGTTCTGCTACATTTGTGGAAAATTTACAATTCCCAAACAGAGGAAACATATCACCCCAAAGATAAAATAATGTATTATGTTTAGCAAGCCGCTTTACTTCATGACGCAACGCTAGATTTACATACATACTTTATTATTAAAACAATTAGCTTTTATACAAAATAACAATACAAAAGATGATGATAAGAAATTAAAAGAATATTAACATCATACATAACAACTCCTCCCTATTAGCCAAAGATAACTTAATTTTCAAAAAACGATGTGTGGAGGTTTCCTTATTTTTAAGGATCTCCTCAACACAGGCTTTGGGGTTCCTTCTGAAGAATCAGTTTCTTGAACAGCCGGGGGTCTTTCAATCTCCGGTGTCACTTGAGGGGTCGATGATGTAGATGGTAAGGCTTCACTTTCCCCACAGCTCCTAAACTGATATAAATGCCGGCTCAATAATTTTCTATCCTCAGTTTCCACTTTAATGACACTGGTCCAGTTTTCTCGGACACAACGCCAGGTAACCATCTGGAACCATGGTATCCTCTGGCTATAATTTCCTGTCCTTCTTCCACCTCTCTATGTGGTTCCCAATTCTTCATGAATTTATCTTCCTGTCTGTTTCTTCCCTCAGAAATACTTTCCAGATGAAATTTGTCAACAATAGTTTTTAAATTTCTATTCATTAAAAACTGAGCTGGGGATTTTCGAGTTGTGCTATTTACCGCTAATCCTATTGTCAACAAGGACCTAGCCAACCTGATTGACCAATTTCCTCTGCTATTCTTCCAAAGCAGATTTTTAAAAGTTTGAATAGCTCTCTCTACTTGCCCATTTGATGCCGCATGATACGGAGCACACAATATGTGTCTAATGGCCTTCCTTTTTAGGAAGGTCTTAAAAACTTCAGATGTAAATGAAGTCCCATTGTCCGTAACGATCACATCTGGCAACCCATGAGTTGCATGAGTTTCCCCCATGGTATTAACAGTAGTCTCAGCAGATGTCGATGCTACGATCTTCGCTTCTATCCACTTTGAATAAGTATCCACGGCAACAAGAAATAATTTGCCTTGAAAAGGACCAGCATGATCGATATGTAACCTTGACCAAGGTCTTGAAGGCCAAATCCTAGGGTAGATATTAGTCTTTGAAGGATCACATGTCCACAAGACAAACAGACTATACAACTCAATATCATTTTTTCTATGTCTTTATCCATACTTGGCCACCAGCATAATCCTCGAGTCAATGCCTTCGTACCCACAATACCAACATGGGTATCATGCAATAGATTTAAAATACATTATTTTCTTAATTTTTCCGGAACTATAACTCTGCTCCCCCACAATAAGCAATCTTTGTGAACAGATATTCCACTAGACCTTGTAAAATACTCTTTATATTTATCCTCAAAATTTCTAGCAGGCCACCCATTCATTGCCCAAAATTTAATTCTAGATAGAATTGGGTCTTTACCAGTCACTCTCGCAACCTCCGGAGCGCTAATAGCAACATATTCAATAAAAAATACCTCCGGCGGGTTTGGAATTTGGCTTGGTGACTAATTTAATGGCAGTCTGCTCAGTGCGTCCACATTTCCATTTTTAATTCCTGGTTTATATTATATGGTATATGTATATGCAGATAGAGTTAGACACCATCTCATCATGCGAGGCTATAGTACTTGTGGTATCGGCTTGTTTGGGTTGAAAAGACCAACTAGAGGTTTATGGTCTGTTACAATTTTGAATTTTTACCCCAGAAGATACTGCGAAAACTTAGAAACAGCTAAAATAACTGCCAAGCCCTCTCTATCGATTACCGCATAACTTCTCTCAATTTAATTTAAAGTTCGGAGGCAAACACAACTGGTCTTTCAATACCATGGTCTATTTGCGACAAAATGGCTCCAACACCATACTCCGACGCATCACAGTTGACCAAAATAGGCAGATCTTCATAAAAATGTGCTAAAACAGGCTTAGAACTAATCAAGTCTTTAGCCTCTGCAAAATATATTTGATGTTCTTTATTCCATTTCCATGGATTATTACTGTCCATCAGTCTATGGTGAGGTTCATCTACTGTGGCTTTATTATTCAAAAACCTCTCATAATGATTAAGAAGTCCAAGAAAAGACATTAATTCCTGTTTATTTGAAGGTGGTCTAGCATCTTTTATAGCTCTTAATTTTTCCTCGGATGGACGTATTCCTTTATGATCAATAATCAATCCTAGAGATTCGATTTCTGGAACATAAAATTTGCATTTTTCTCTTTTAAGACGAAGTCCAGATTCCCTGAAGCGTAGCAGTACCTTTTCAGTTTTTTTTAAGATCATCACAATCTCTTCCTGAAATCAGGACATCATCTAAATATACTGCAACTCCATCAATTCCACTCAGAAGAGTATCCATGAATCTCTGGAATGTTCCCACGGCTGAATTTAAGCCAAAAGGAAGACGCTTCACCTTATATAATCCTCTAGGTGTATTAATAGCGAGAATTTCTGCAGATGTTTAATCAACTTTTAACTGCTGATATGCTTGAGCCATATCCAACTTAGTAAACACTCTGCCACCTCTCAATCTATCCAAAAGTTGCGGAATTGTGGGCAATGGGTATCTATCAGGATTACTATACAGATTTACTGTAATTTTATAGTGCCGTCATTCTTTAGGACCGTTACAATTGGTGATGCCCATTTGGTAAATTTAACCGGTTCAATAACTCCTTGCTCTTCCAGTGATTTTAATTTTTCGTCTACTAGATCTCTCAGAGCAAATGGCACGGTTCAGGCCTTTACAAATTTGGGGTCTGCATTCTCAGGAATGTCAATATGGATCAAAGGTCAATTATAGGCATCAATTTCTTGTTCAAATACTTCTTCAAATTCAGAAGAAAAAGGATTTGTTTCAATATGATTCAAAAAGTTTATCTTCAGGCGAAACGCTTCAAACCACTGCCTTCCCAGAATGTTAGGACCCATACCATTAGCCACTAAGATTGATAATTTTTTAAAACCATTTGTTACTTTTGCTTTAACAAAAGGCTTTCCCAAAATCTTGACGTGACTTGACGACCATGTCTTCAACAGCACCTCAGATTTCTCAAGTTGGCTTACTTTCCAATATTTTAAAAATGTTTCTTCATTTAGTAATGAGTATGCACTTCCTGAATCACAATAAGCATTGATACATCATGATTATCCAATTTTACCATCATGTAAAAAGGATTGATTAAGCTTTCTGTTCCAAGACAGTGTAGGTATGTATCGCTATTACTTCTCTGCAATTATTCAATTTTTTTACTCGAGTCAGACATGCCTTCTGCAGATGACCAATTTTTCCACATTTGAAGCATTTTGAATTTCTGGATTTGCATATATGAGGCAAATGATTTCCTTTACATCATATACAAATCATTTCCTTATTTAATCCTTTCGCAATTCTATTGAATTCAGTTTGCTTCGATTTAAAATTAAATGGTTCACCCTTATTAGCTTTCTTTAATATATTTACATCAGGAGTCGTCTCCATCTAAACACTAGCATCCGTACTTGCCGACTCATCACAAAGTGCTATATTTATGGCTTTTTCCAAAGTTAAAGCTGTTTCAGATAATAATCTCTTTACAAGCGACTCTTCTCTTAATCCACATACCAATCTGTCTCTCAAACGATCATCTAAATCTATAAACTCACAGTTTTCACTCAATCTTCTTAATTCTGCTACATAGGAAGCAATCAAATCATTACCTTGATTATGTTTGTTAAAATGGTAGCGCTGGACTATTACATTGGGTTTAGGGCAAAAATGTCCAGTCAGTATATTAAGTATTTCTTCATAATCTACGTGAGCTAATTTTTTTGGCGCGGCCAATGACCTAGCCAATGCGTATGTTTCAGGGCCTATTAAAGTAAGATAAACAGCTTTTTTCTGCGTGTTTTTTTTCAATTCCATTTGCCAAGAAAAAGAAGATCATTCTCTCTACGTATGTTGTCCACTTCTCTGGCTTAAAAGGATCAAAATTTTCAATAGTTCCGAAACTTGCCATCTTTAAAAATTAGAGTTTAGTTTAGTTTGAAAATTAGTTTGAAAATTAGCTCTTAGATTACTTTACCTTAAAAAAAAATTCTAGTCGCCAATTTATTATGTTTAGCGAGCCGCTTTACTTCATGACGCAACGCTAGATTTACATACATACTTTATTATTCAAACAATTAGCTTTTATACAAAATAACTATACAAAAGATGATGATAAGAAATTAAAAGAATATTAACATCATACATAACAGAATGCTATAAAGAATATTTTGGTGTGGCAAGACAAGTGGTGGTACGCCCATAGTGTGTGCATAACGTGCTATCAAGGGCTTTTGCAATGGAAATCGGGGAAAACAAATGGTATGCCCTTTGGTGTACCAATTGTTTGGCGATAACCAACAAATCACCATGACGATTATTATTTCTATGTCTGAAAAAGCACAGGCCTTAATGGCAAAAAGAAGCAAACTAACTCTCATCCTGATATACCATCAGCAAGGCAATCTATTCCTTACGACCTCGTGAATCACATACCTATTCCTAAAACGGTTCAATAATCCTATATCAAAAAGGATGATTTGCACACAGCAATTGCAGATGATCATCAATTAGAAGACCTTGTATTCATTTCAAATGAAAGTGGCATTCCACATTTATTTGATCAGGCATCATTAAATGATCTAATTAGGGACCTAGGGCTATCAAAAGAAGTAGCAGAAATCCTTGGATCAAGATTAAAGAAAAGGAACCTCTTGTTACCACAAACCAAAATCTCAGTCTATCGTAATAGGGAAAAATGTTTTTTTTTTTTTGCAATTTTTCTCTGAAGAACAAGGATTAGTGTACTGTAATGATAATGAAGGCGTTTATAAAACTCTGAAAATTAATTACAATGCTACCGAGTATAGACTCTTTATTGATTCCTCTAAACAAAGTTTGAAGGCTTGTTTGCTGCACTATAGTAGTGTATTACTTTCCATACCATTTGCCTATTCAACCCAAATGAAAGACTATTTGACTCTTAAGAAAATCTTGGAAATGTTGAATTATACCAATAATTGTTGGAAAGTTTGCGGTGATCTTAAAATTATAGGAATTTTACAGGGTTTATAGAAAGGAAACACAAAGTATCCTTGCTTTTTATGCAAGTGGGACAGCAGAGACAGAAAGAATCATTTTATACAAAAATGTGGCCTGAAAGAAGTATGTTTAGCTTAGGTGAATAAAACATTGAAAATGTACCACTTGTCCATAAACTAAAAATGCTCCTTTCCCCTTTACATATCAAATTAGGGTTAATGAAAATTTTGTAAATGCTTTAAAGAAAGCTATAGTAGTGTCGCTGTCAAATATTTAATGACTAAATTTCCGAAGATTAGTTGTTTAAGATAATGGAAGGCATTTCATTGGACCTCAAATTCGTAAACTAATAAATGACGAAGAGTTTATTGCAACATAAAGAAGATGGGAAAAAGGCTTGACTTGCATTCATCGACGTTGTCAAACAAATTTTAGGCTATAATAAGTCACCGAATTATGCGAGAAGCGTAGAAAATATGATTTCCAAATTCCATAAGATCGGGTGCTTAATGAATCTAAATTGCATTTTATGGATTCATATTTAAACTTTTTTCCCGATAATCTCGGTGCAGAGAGTGAAGAACAAGGTGAACGCTTCCACCAAGATATTAAAATCATTTAGCAACGATTAAATGATTTTTGGAATCAACATATCGTGGCGGATTATTATTGGAATCGGATGCGTGATGACAAACAAGCAAAATATAATAGACCTCACAGAAAAAATCTTTAAATCCATGAATATATATATATATAAATATATATTATTTCCTAAATATTACTGCATTTTTAAAAATAATGTTTATTAAACCAAATGAAATGTTTTTCGCATACACAGCTTTTTGTTAAAACTTTCCATCTTATATATAAAAACAATTCTCCTGATAATTCTCCTGACCTGAGTCACCAGGAGGTTCCATGTTATGTTTCAGTGCTGATGTCTGTATTATAGGCCAAAGATGTAAGCCACAGATTTTTGCTGGCCATCTTTGCTTTTTCACCGACCAGGTGCAAGGCAAACAGCCCTCACCTAGAATGAGACTACGACATAGCCAGACATAGACAAATATGTGCTGCACAGGCACGAGTAGAGAGCATGATTTGGAAATATACTTCCTCAGTAAACAAAGATGATATACAAGCAGAAAAAATGAGGGCACACTTTAAAAGTTAAAAATGATGCAAAAAGGTGACTGAGATTCCAGGATCTGTGCAAGGAAGAAATCATGACACAGACAAAATCTTCAAAAGGAGTGAACTATGGTCACCATTATATGGAGAACTCTCAACCTGTGATAGAGGTTACTTAATAAAAAGAAGAGCCAATGTCCTTAGCGCTGACTGAGAGGGGAAAGAACCCCGTGTTGGATCCATTCAGTAGTTTGAATGTACTCCTGTAGACTGGAGAGGAGGCATAAAGAGGAGAGCAGTTTTGCAAAATGTTTTGATATAAAGCTTCGATAACCCCAACATGGCAAGAAGGGTCAATTGGGCCAAATGAATATCTGTGGGGGGACTAACAGAGCATTCTAGAAATAAAAGCCCATCTCTCTCTCACTGGCAGGGATGAAGGCTTCCTCCCAGTTGTTTATGGCGATTGTTGAACATTGTCCTGTGTATGTGACTTGCTTTGTTCTCTATGAATGCATGAAATTAAAATAAAGATCAGTCAAGCAGAGATCCTTGCTGATCCCACATGCCATTTGACCATCCTATTTTTAAAAACTATTTCTTCTATATGGATAGTTGAAATTTCATTAACAGCTTAATTTCTTTAATTCTGTTAGAAAATGGTTTTAGGTTTTATATTATTTTAGAAATTAATACATACGATTTTAGTAATTGAAAATAGTTTATTAAAAATTAACAGAACAAAACAAAAAGGTTTAACTTATACCTTAGAGTTATTTACATTCTTGATTTTACAGCAGTGTAACAAGATATATATTTTAAAACATTTTAAAAGAAATAATTATTAAATAATATTTTATGAAATATTAAAGTCTAAAATTGAATTCATATATTCAACACTCCTTCTTAAATTCATGTTTTAGAGTTTTAATTACTCTATCAAAACATCATCTGCAGCAGTGAAGATCTGTGTTTTTCAAAAGTTTTCTTTGGCAGAGGCTTGGTTAGGATATCAGCAACTTGGTCTTGGGTTGGGCAAAACTGAACATCAACATTTTCTCTTATCTGATCTTTCAAAAAATTATATCGAACATCTATATGTTTTGTCTATCTGTTCATTTGTTTTGTCTTCATTAAAGTCATTGCACTTTGGTTGTCAATATTTAGTTTAGCAAGTATGGTTTCATTTGTAAGTTCTTAATTAGTGCTTTTATATAAATGAGTTCTTTCACACATTCAGCTGCAGCAATATATTCTGCCTCAGTAGTGGATAAGGCTACAATTGGTTGTTTTTTTTAACTCCAGCTTATTGGTCCTTTACCAAACAAAATTGTATATCCGGATGTACTTTTTCTTTATGATTAAACTTTTTACATATTCTGCATTGTTCCTTGTTTACTTTAGCAGCAGGTTTACTGTTGTTCTTAAAGAAACAGTCCTTTTCTTCATGGTTAGTTTTTTTACAAAATTTGCAGAATTTTCTTTGGGTGCAATTTTTAGATATATGTCCTGGTTTATTACAAGTAAAACATACCTTTTGTTTTGTTGCATTCATAGCCACTCGGTCTTCTGGTTGGCTCTGTCTATTTCTTCTTATTTCTTCAGTGGTCAATCTTGATATTAGATTTTCAATAGTTTTTTCATCTTTTCCAGTTGACTCCCAAGCAGTACAAAAATAATTATATTCTTCTGGCAAAATTGTTAAATCTTTTAAATAACAATATTGTCATCAAAGTTCTGTTTTAGATTATTGAGTTTAAAAGCCAAATTTCTTAAATTACTTATGTTGGCTACAAGGTCTACATTTTTATCAAATGTATAAGTGTGAAATTCTTGTAGCAGCTTACATTTTAATTGTTCATCATCTCTTTCAAATATTCTGCATATGGTATCATACATTGATTTGGCATTTTCACAATGTATTATGTGTGTTAATATCGTTTTATCGATGCTCGAAATAATATATTTTTGAGCTTTGGCATCTTTTATTATCCATACGTTTTTTTCTTTTTCATCCTTTTGATCTTTAAAACACAATTTACCATTTATTATTTCAATTAAATTATTAGCTTTAAAAATAATGTTAATTTGAAATTTCCAAACATCAAAATTTCCAGAGTCTTTTAATTTATCTATAATCGAAATATCTTCCATAACAGCAGCCATTTTTATTTTTACGATTTTTGATTTTAAGTTATAACCACGCTTTATGCTGCCACTGTTAGAAAATGGTTTTAGGTTTTATATTATTTTAGAAATTAATACATACGATTTTAGTAATTGAAAATAGTTTATTAAAAATTAACAGAATAAAACAAAAAGGTTTAACTTATACCTTAGAGTTATTTGCATTCTTAATTTTACAGCAGTGTAACAAGATATATTTTTTAAAACATTTTAAAAGAAATAATTATTAATTAATATTTTATAAAATATTAAAGTCTAAAATTGAATTCATATATTCAATAAATTCAACGCACCAAGGGGCCAGTGCTTTCGGTTTAAGTTGGTGTCATGATCAGTGAAGTTGATTATCAATTCATCACAGCATTCAATGTCAGTGTATATTTTTCTAGGATATACAAACTTTAAAATTTATAAATTACTCTTTTATTTTTAGAAAAATATAATTTTTATAAAATGTTTTTGGCAAATTTTGAATATTTTATTTGAAATATTTTAATTTTCTCTCTTTTTTAATATCATTGCTTTGGATCCTATTTTTCCCAAAATAAACAAAATTAGTATATATATATTATTTTTAATAAAGCTTTTTGACATTTCATATTGTGACGAAGAAATATTTTATTATTTAATTTAATATTATTCAATGAAAATATTCAACAGATTATAAAAATATATATTAATCTGTATTTGTGATATTCATCTTTAAAATATTTCTTTGCTTGCTTGCTTAAGATTCTCTAGCTGTAAATAGTTTTTTGGGCTGACCTGTTAATGATTGTCGATGTCGCTGTGACGTCATCAATAAATACTTTTACATCTTAGGATATTTCAAGGCTTGATTTCTACGCTACAACTGGTGGAGAGACTGGACCGATACCCATTAAGAAATAAAAGAAAAATTGATTCTGTTGAACCAGAAGAAACTTCTATGAATGTAAAGAAGGAAGGTACTCAGGTAAGCAACTACGTTGTTCAACATTTGCCAAGGAACCCTTCCATTTTCTCCGGGGAGGATGGTGAAGATCTCCAAAAATGGTTAAAAGGGTATGCACGTGTGGCAAGGTACAACCATTGGGACGAAACCCTTTGTCTTACTAAAGTTTATTTTTATCTGTCTGGAACTGCTCTCAAATGGTTTGAGAACAACGAAGAAAGCATACAGACTTGGAAGGAATTCACATCTCATTTAGGGAATGTGTTCGGAAAAAAAGAAAATTCAAAATTGCAAGCGGAGAAGAAACTTAAAACACGGGCACAATTAAAAGGTGAAAGTACCGAATGTTACATCCAGGATCTCCTGTGCTTGTGCAAAGAGGTTGATCCTCAAATGAGCAAGGAAGATAAAATCTCCCACCTCATGAAGGGGATAGCTGAGGAGCTTTATCAAGCACTCCTACCGAGGGATGTACAGAGCACCGAGCAATTCATTACAGAATGTCGCCGTGTCGAAGCGCTCCGTTGTAGGCGAGTTACCCCAACCAGGTACGAGCGCCTACCAAATGTAGCCTCTCTCTGTGACCAGGATGACGGATAATATCTGTCATCTATGATTAGGCAAATTGTTCGTGAGGAGGTACAGCGGGAATTAGGCTCTCCTCGGGAGGAACCAAAAAATGCTACAATCGAAGAAATTGTAAAGAAGGAGAGTGGAAGAACCCTGGCGCCAATCTCAAAGTCTAGAAGTCCCCATCAGAAGGAAAGACCCCGACAGTTTTTAAATACTAGATATGAGGCCGAAACGATAAGACCGCACCCTGAACCTCGATACCCATAACAAGGAGGAAGACGCGACACCAATGATTGGCGTACAACTGAGGGAAGGCCTATCTGTTTCTACTGCGGACGCCCAGGTCACGTCGTCCGCTATTACCGTGACAGGAAGAGACACAATGAGGAAAGGAGAAATGACTATTTCCAAAGAAAGCAAGACGCAATGTTATCCTACAACTCTCGAGCTGAATCTCAGGACCCCAATGACGAATCATTGAGGAAAACTTTCACTCGCTACCGAAGCCCTACTTCATATCGCGGTCGAAACAGACATTTCTCACCTGCTAGAAGATCTAGCTGGACGCCCCGCCATTAAAACTAGATGATAGACCACATTGGAGGTGGGGGCCGTAAAGTTATAAAACTCCCCTTGCCGAACACAGTAGATATTAGAAAAAGCTACCTTGGCGTAAACATAGACCTACCAAGTCCTCATGAAGAAGATATCTCAACTGAAAGAAGACATTCACCGCAGTCACCTGAAAATATCCCTGGCCATAGTACTAGTCCTTAAGACTGACGACGTAAGTCTCCTGTTAAGCATCGGGTCGATGCTCTCTATAGGAGGAGGCTATGTGACGAAGAAATATTTTATTATTTAATTTAATATTATTCAATGAAAATATTCAACAGATTATAAAAATATATATTAATCTGTATTTGTGATATTCATCTTTAAAATATTTCTTTGCTTGCTTGCTTAAGATTCTCTAGCTGTAAATAGTTTTTTGGGCTGACCTGTTAATGATTGTCGACTCGTCGCTGTGACGTCATCAATAAATACTTTCACATCCCCAGATATACAAAGACTTAATTTTCTACGCTACAATATTACTATCTTCATTTAAATTGTAAATTTGAAAATTGAATAAAATATGTTATTTACTGAATTAGCCATCTTCTATTTAACAAATATAATTTTGATTTTTTATTCCCTAAAAATACTTTTAAATAAATACATTTTTCAGTTTCTAACACATTTATTTTTAGAAAATTTGAACTATATTGATTAAATTTTAACATACTATAGAGGTGTGTTAGCCGATCTTCTTTCTGGCTGGTTCTCTTATTGCTCACTCTTCTGCCTAGAGGTATAGTCAGCGCCGAGGTCTTGTCCTAATATGAAGCGGGCCTTACGAGCTCTAACTACTGTGAAATCACCAGTCTCACATAGCTCGACTTAACACAACTTAACACGCATTTTATTTCCAAACACACTATATATAATCAAACATACACACGTGACCAGGCACTCTTGGTCAAATATAATATAAACATATATACACAGAGTTACATTAAAATAATAATAATAATCTCCAACATTCCTCCCCGAGTTGATGGGTCACATCAATTTTCATCATTAGCTAACACGGCAGCCAGTTCCTTTAATTGATTTTGAGCCAGATATAAACGTGAACGTAACTGTCGTGCAGCTCCTACAAAACTTGTTCCCCGATCACTATATAGCCGAGTGCAGTGCCCTCTTCGCGCTACAAATCGCTTAAAAGCCGACATGATGGTGGGTGTAGAGGCATCTGGGACCAATTCAAGATATACGGCTCGGGTCACATAGCACACAAATAGACAGATGTAGCCCTTTTCCGTCTTTCGACCTCTACCCTTGGACATTCGAAGGTTCACAGGTCCAGCATAATCTACACCACTGATTGAGAGGGGTTTACCCGATGTTAATCTCTCCTTGGGTAAATCGCTCATTAGTTGGCCTTGAGTGACGCGATTGTATCGACAACATGTCACGCACTCTCGAATGTATCTCTTCACCTGATCTTTTGCTCTCAGCATCCAATACTTCTGTCTCAATGTGGACAGCATCAGGTGCACACTTCCGTGCAAAGTCCGCATATGAACCGCTTGAATAATCATCTGAGCTACCTTTCCTGATGAAGGCAATAGCGCAGGATGTTTTTGTTCATATGTCATAGCTGGAGCCCATTTCAATCTACCACCGACTCCAAGGATTCCTTGATCGTCGAGGATCGGTGTTAAACCATAAATATTGCCCGTGCGCTTCACTGATCCTAAAGTGGTCAAACTTCTCATTTCTTCCCTGAAATGCTGGCACTGAATTGCTTGAAGTATTCTCCTATGAGCATTTCTCAGTTCCGCTGGGGTTAAGTGCGACTGATATCGCTCCGCACTGTAGCGGCAGTTATGGCAAAAAACGCAATATCCAAGCCACTTTTCGGATATATCCATCAAAGGTCGAGCTCATCTCTCCGATGGCCACCAAGAAAGGTGTTTCACTGAGGGCATGAACACTCAGGAGCTCAATTTGACCTTGGTGCTCAAACACAGGAGGCATTCTAGGCCATTCTGTGGATTCCGCTGACAACCAGGTAGGTCCTGTCCACCAGATGGAAGACTGTTTCAGCTCGGACCCCAGAATTACTCGCGAGGCAATATCCGCTGGATTCTCTCCTGTGGGAACATAGCGCCACACCCTGACCTGTGGACAACTCTGAATCTCCGCGACACGATTGCCGATGAAAGTGGGGAGATTTCCAGACATAGTTCTTAACCAACTCTAGACCATGGTAGAATCGGACCAACAGGTATCACTCTCCATTTTGATATCCAACTCTTCCATTATATATTTCACTAGTCTGGTCAGCAGAAGAGCTGCGCACAATTCTAAGCGTGGAATTGACATCTTCCGCATGGGAGCCAACTTAGTCTTTGATGCCAACAGTCTTACACTGACTCCATCATCAGTGGGAATTCTCATATAAACAGCTGCCGCATAGGCGTCTTCAGAGTCATTACCGAATCCATGCAATTTTACTCCCTGGGTATTCCTTTCGAGACCCAACCATCGGGGTATTCTCCAACTTCCTATTAAATTCAATTCCTTTCTAATGGTCCATGTTTCACTCAATGATTCATCCATCGGATCATCCCAATGTAATCCCGTTATCCACAACCTTTGAACCATTACTTTTCTTGTTACAAGGACAGGTGCCAACCATCTTAAGGGATCTTCTAACTTGGCGATGAAGAAAAGCATTTCGCTCGTGGTAGTCGCCGATGTCTTTTCCAACGACTGAACTTCATATAAGAAACAGTCTTCACCCTGGATCCATCCCAAACCCAATGTCCTTATAACATTGGACTGTTCAAATGCAATCTTTTGTGCGCAATGTTCTCTCGCAATGTTGCCCAAAATCGTCAGATCAATTTCTTTAGAATCTGTGGTTTCTAGGGCTTTGAAGGTGATTGAGGCCGGAGAGGATTCGTTTCTTCCAATGTCTTCCTCTTCCAAGTCTATGCTGGATTCTTCTTTCTTCATGCAAAGTATCTTGGAAGATATGGCTTTAGGGCTCTTTGTTTGAGCTCTTACCTCTACATCGCTTGAAGCCCCCACTCCAGAACCCTCCACATCAAGAGGCTCTGAAGGTTGAGAATCCTCAATTGCAGACTTTTCGTCAGAATCTTCTACTGCAATTTCTGGAACACCTTGAGAACCTTGAGCTTTACCTCTTGAAGAATCAGGATCTGATGCTAAGGCATCGTCTGCAGGCTTAGAGGTATCGTCTGAAGGCCCAGAGGCATCGTCTGCAGGCCCAGAGCAGTCATAGGACTCTGAAATCCTCTTTAGAGATCTCAAACCACTCAATATAATAGTCCTATAATCTACCGGATTCGCAATCCTTTCCAGTTTAGCACTTTTACTAGACTTTTCTGGAGACTTGTCTCCTAAATTAAGATTTTTCGCTGGAGTAGGCACTTGCCCCTTTGGAGAACTGGCCGGAGTATATAATATTGGAGTTACCACAGCTCCAGAAACAGTTTCCTTCGATACAAGTTGCATTTTATTGTTTGGAAGATATTTGCCAATTGAACCTTTTTCTATTGGCTCTCTCTTCACATAGGTGATCTGGATAGTACAACCCTGTTTAGAAAGCGTTTTACTTTCTCCAACCTTTGCATCATCATTCAACTATTTTCTTTTCTTCCGGATTTTGAGGTACGGGGCACTCAACCAAAATTGTCTACAACGATTTCCCGCCCAAAACCATCAGTTGTCCATCTTTTTCTTCCAAAGAAATCTGAGGTAGTCCCAATCATTCTCCTTGATGGCGATCATCCGGAAATATCTTCTCATGTCCACCACAACTCCGAACTTATTCTCCCGAAGTTTTATCCTTATCTCAGGGATTCCTCTCACTAGACTGGGTCTCCTCCTCAAATATCGTTTCAACGAGAGTCTGTTGCGTCCTCGACAGGAAGCGTCGTCAAACACTGGCCGTATAGGCGTCGCTCTGGACCCACACTCAAATACAGGGCGATCGGGAAAATAGCATCCCTTTACTTTAAATTCCGCATCTCCAGTTTGTCTTGCTTCCACCAATTTACTCGATGCTGGAACTCTGACAACTCTTTCCTCAATATCATCAATGGACTCAGCCTCACCATCTGAAATCTCCACTTGATTAGCGCCCTCAGCTACCGCTTCAGAATTGCTCACCGATTCATAACCTTTAATTGCAGTCTCAAAATCCCCTACTCCATTGTCCTTGGTTTCAGCTTCTGAGTGTTTCCCATTCTCTAAATCTGCGTCTTGCCTTTTCGCCACCTTTGAATCGGTACCTTGTTCTGCATCTAGCTTTTCTGCTACCATTGAATCAGTGCCTTGTTCTGCATCTAGCAGTCTCACTTCTTCAGTGTTCTTTGAATCCATTCCTTGTTCCACATCCAGCCCTTTCTCTTCATCTGCTTCAACGGATTCTTTCTTAACTTCAGCCCTATGACTTTCGTCAACTTCTACAACAGACTTCTTCTTGACTTGAGCCTTTTCACCGCCTTCAGCAAAATGCCCTTTTCCTACTTGAGCCTTTTTATTTTCTTCAACGGCAATCTGCGTGGATGTCTCTTCTACCATTTGCTCGGATGATACCACAATCCCAGCATCTTCCTTAGTAGAAGCTGGATCAACTCCCCTCATCAAGGTAACTCCTACAACCCTTGGCTTCTTACTCATCCCGACTTCTAAACTGCTTCCATCGCAGATCTTCAAATCCAAGTTGGGCAATCGGCAAACTCTTGTTCCAGGCAGCGAGCCCTTTTCCGAACTAGCACCATGGAGGGCTTCCATATTTTTCTTCAGAGAGCTGAGGAAATGATTTATCTTAATTTCAAGATCCATCCACTTCTCATAATAATGGATCACTGTATCCTTCTCCTCCTCTAGTACCTTGTAATCAATTTCCTTATCTACTAGAATCAACTTCCAGATCAACTCATCTTCTTCCCGAAGATCTGCTATATTATTTTCGATGAGTGTATAGCTCGTTCTTATCACATCTTCAGAAGGAGTTTCTTCATCCAACTCCGCTTATGCCCTTTTGATCAACTTGGAAATAATCGTTCTTTGAACGGCTCTACTTCTTAATGCCCGCTTCATTCTCTAGCCTTGCTTTTGTTCTTAACTTGACCTTTTATTGCTTAACGCACTATACCTCGGCCTTATCTTTTTAATCCAATTTGCAAAACTTTCCTAAAACCTTATTTACATAACTTCTTCTTTTGTTATGATCTTGCCTAAATTTGCATAGGCCTTCTTTTCTTTATTATCTTAGTATTGACAAATTGAATTTCCGAATTTTAAAACTTTAACTTCTAATCAAGAGTGAGTTCTTCTTAATCTTTATCTTCTTCAATTCCTTTAACCTCTTTAGGCTTCTTCAACTTCTTAACCTCTTTAGGCTTCTTCAACTTCTTAACCTCTTTAGGCTTCTTCAACTTCTTTAACCTCTATAACTTTAACCTTAGCCTAGATCCGGTAACTTAGATCCGGTCAACTTAAATCTTGTAGCTTGAATCCGGCTCGAGGGACCAAAATGCTAGCCGATCTTCTTTCTGGCTGGTTCTCTTATTGCTCACTCTTCTGCCTAGAGGTATAGTCAGCGCCGAGGTCTTGTCCTAAAATGAAGCGGGCCTTACGAGCTCTAACTACTGTTAAATCACCAGTCTCACAAAGCTCGACTTAACACAACTTAACACGCATTTTATTTCCAAACACACTATATATAATCAAACATACACACGTGACCAGGCACTATTGGTCAAATATAATATAAACATATATACACAAAGTTACATTAAAATAATAATAATAAACTCCAACAAGGTGGGTGGGAAAGAAATCGATGCATAGTTTCTAATTTAAAATATGAAATGTTACATAATCATAGATTGATGTGCATATTCAGAAAAATTTTGATATCAGATATGGGACATTTTGGATTATATTAATTGTGTGTTATTAACAGCCAGCATTGTTACTGAAATGTCAAACACAATTTATTTGGATTTGGTCTTTTTACCTTGTAGTTGATGTATTTATTAGCAATTTTTGTATTTTATATTTTTTGTATGGTATCTATTAACTTTTAACTGCATTTCCAATTTCCTTCCAAATAGTTGATCATGTTTCATATATTTGTTTATTCATTTTTTACTTCCTGGGGATTAATCATCTTTGATTATACTGATATGATTATACATTTCCACTTACCATCCCACTTTTGTGCGTGGGAGGGAATGATATTTGCTTAGAATATTTAGTCTAGGTGCAGTAGGTGACTTTAGTCCATGTGCAATAAAAATTAAAACCTTTCAATTCAAATGTCTACGCGAGTCACTACATTAAAATTTGACTGCCGACTCATTTTTGCTTGTTCGTAGTAGGAAATTTTACTTTGTTTTTTAGTTACTTAGCTGGCAGGTTTGGCTTTTGAAAGACTGGTAATATTTCACCCTCATTTTATTCTTTCAAATTCTAAGAGCTTTTAGGTTGAAATTGTTCAATTAAAAAATATTCAACGAATATTACTAAAAATATGCAGCAACATTTCTTCAATTATTTGTTTAAAAAAAAGGATATGTAAAAATAGAGGGATATTATAAAATGGTTTACTTGATATTGTTTTTTTTTTTTTTTGCATTGGTTGAGTTCCCTCCAAAGGAATACATTTTTGTGTATTCTGAATCAATTGAAGTGAATCAAAGGTATCCCAAAAAATTGGATGAGAAACCTAATTATATGCTAGCACGAGGCTTCCCTTCTAAAAATAGAACTGTATCAGTCGTTTCTGATAATTTATAATATGTTTTGTTTGTGTGGCCTGTGAGACAGGCAT